>CH002105.1:823224-837524 GCA_000149265.1 Ciona savignyi | reverse complement strand
TGGTAACTAGATGATGGGAATCTTGACGGTTATCTGGTGTGATAAAGCTCCGTTACGTGATGAGTGCCCACGTGATAACATCCCTTGCATTTTTCCATTTGTATGTATAAGAAAAGGATAATTATGTTTTGCCCAATAGTTAAATATTCTTTCCATGTGCTAACTAAAGAAAAAGCAAAACAATTTGCAGAAGTGAAAGCAAGATTTGATCAATGTTTCAGTGCGACGAAATTTAATATTCGAGCGACTACAATTCAACAAGAGAAATCAACGTCCAAGTGAACGTATCTATAAATATATAACTTGCTTATACTCAATGAGCGAACATTTAGATTATGGTGAGCTTAAAGACGAATAACTACGAATTTAGTTCTGGACTGTCACAAAAATTCCAAATGGATCCAGAATTAACACTCAAAAAAGCTATAGATACTGCACGTCAAACCAAAAGGGTTAAAATTCAACAACAGGAACTGCTAAACGCAAACGAAGAAAAGATTGAGGAGGAACTGGTAGGAGCGGTTAGAGCGAAATACAACACACAAACAAATTAACAGAACGAAGAGAGAAAACCTGCGATAAATGCGGACAGCAGCACCTCAATCAAGATAAGTGTCCCGCTCTAAATATTAAATGCTATACAAGTGTTCAAAAATACGACATTTTTCGAGGCGTTGTGAAGACTTTGCGTGTAAGTACGATGTTGCTAATATAACGGTGAAAAAAATGTTCAACCCTTTGTGTAGTGCGTATGTGGGTGCTTCATTTACCTCGACGTCACAAGATAAGTGGATGACAAATGTTGGGATTTTTAACCGTAACATTTTATTTAAAATCGACACGGTAGCACACGTTAGTATCTTACCTATCACTATTAATAAAACGTTAACAAAACTTCGGCTGGAAATGAGCGACCGACGTCTCATAGGCTCAGACGGCAAAATATTAGAATTTTTGGGTATTATTCCGTCATGTCGTATTTCTATTAACAAGCTTGTCAACACACAAAAAATACCCATTTCCTAGAAAGCTTGCAATTGAGGCCTTCAAATTACTAACATACGTTAGTGAAGTAAATGTAGGCCTACCACTGGCCAGTTGGAAGAGCACTACCCGAAGCTTTTTGGTAGTTTAGGAAAATTACCTGGTGAATATAACATTGAAATAAGTAAGGACGCCACGCCATATCACTTTAAAAACCCGAGACGAGTGGCATTTGTTTTGTTAGCCAAAGAAAAGTCTGAACTCGAGGAAATGACGAAGGAAAATACAATAACGCAAGTAAAGCGACCAACAGACTGGTGAGCCGGAATGGTAGGTGTAAATAAGAAGAATGACAACATTCGTATATGTGTTGGTTACACGCAACAAAATTAACGCGTGAAACTGGACCGTTATCTTCGACCTTGCGTAGATGAAGTCTTGGGCCAATTGGCAGGCGCGAAAATTCTCTAAACTCGATGAAAAATATGGTTTCTGACAGGTTAAGCTCACTAATCAATCACGATTGTTTACAACGTTTATGATACCGTTTGGAAGATTGTGTTTTAACAGGCTTCCATTTGGTATATCAAGCGCGCCGAAACACTTCCAATCTAAAATGTCGAAGATTCTCTGTGGAGAGGAAGAGAACACGATCGACATCTGAAACGAGTTCTCAGAAAACTTCAAAAATGTGGTATGAAGCTTAACTGTACTAAATGTAAATTTTCATGCGATAACTGTGAAAAGTCAAATTCGTCAGACACATCAAAGATGCAAATGGTATACGAGCAGACCCCGACAAAATTAAATCATCTATGGAGATAAAAGAGCCCAGAAAGGTCACCGAATTTCGTCCATTCTTAGGAATGGTAAACCAACTAGGTAAATTCACTTCCGCTCTAGCCGACTCGTCGAAAGTACTTTTCTAAGGTTTGGGGCGAGTGACAGCAACGTGTGTTTGACAGTGTCAAACAAATAGGTGCTTTAAATATAGTGTTACGGCCCCTTTGCATATGTCCGTAGATCGGCTTGCACGTTTGAACAATTACTCACTTCGAATGCCTCATGAACACTGATGAGTTTGTTTCGTTAAATGTATTGAAGCGTTGAAGCGGCAACTACAAGAAAATAAATAACACATTTGTAATAATTAATTAAACATTCCAATCACACCTTATTGTAATACATGTGCATACCTGAAATTTAGCGTGCTCTCAAACACAACATTCCTCGATTATACATTATAACGGTCGACATAGGGATGAAACTGTGACAAAAATTCTTATCTGGGCTAAGCCTCTAAATACGTGGCAATTACGTAAACTCATAGAAATACAATAACAAATTAATATTTCGGTCAATTACAACCTAATGAAAATGGTATACTGCTGTATGGAATCAGACTGGTGTTCCCAACGTCTATGCAAGAAGAGGTATGGGGAGTCTACATAAAGGGCACATCGGAATCACAAAATGTCGAGCTAAAGCGAGAGAGTCGGTTTGGTGGCCGTTGCTAAATAAACAGATTTGTGAAATAAATACCACTTCTGAGTTTTGTGCAAAAATTGTTGAACCATTACTGTCGATTTTTTTTAAATTTTTTTATATACTTTTTATTTATTTTTATTGGGCGACTGAGTACGCGTATACCAACATTTCGGCCAAAAATAACAATACACAATAAATATATAATATTATAATTGCACAAATAATTTATTTCAGGAACGATTGGATTGTATTCTATTCCTTGCTTGAGCGATACCTAAACCAACAAGGCCCTGGCAAAAAATGGGGAACGATCTATTTAACATATGGGGAAAACTTATCTATTGGTCGTAGATTACTTCATGGATTGAGGTAGTATTGCGACACAGCAAAACAACAGTAACAGTTCTACAACACCTTATATTCATGTTTTCGAGGTTTGGCGTCCCAGAGACTGTAGCATCTGATAATGGGCCCAAGTACACTTCGCCAGAATTTAAAGATTTCATAAAATAACCTCTATACAAATAACCCACTTAACACCCAGAAAGTGCGCAAATCGACAAAGGAGAGACTATGACAGGAGGCATGGAGTTAGGCCTTTGCCGAGCCTTCGTGTCGGCGACCACGTAATTATCCGCGACAATCGAAAAGGAGAAGTGAAAAGTACGCACCGGTTGGCACGGTCGTACATGATCGGCACATCCGGAGGGGGAGTGTTCCGCAGAAACCATGTGTTGCCCAGGGCAACGATCGAACAAATGAATCCGCATGCAACTTAACGCAGGTCCAAGCGAACCATTCGGCCACGAATAAGATTTAGTCCTTAAAAAGAAAAAGTATTGTAATGTAAATATGAAAATCTGTATCTTTCTACTGTTTTTTATTTTATAATTATTTTTATTTTATAGAACTTAAAGGGGTGAGTCTAAAGCAATTCTAAGTTTATTGCGTTGCCTTCGATGATTTATAATAATACCTCCCCCACGCCCTCGACATTCCTACAATCCCTGTGCCAGCTAATTGTATATACCTCGTGTTTTTCCCTGTTTAAGGTAGTTGGTACTGGACAAAAGCAGAATACAACAACAGGTACAGTTGAAAATTCAATTTGTGAAATGACTAATACATTGTTACACAGACACATAGGAACAATTAAAGATCTAACTAAAAAGTGAGGTTTTGTAGAATATATATAATGTGTCTTATTAGTAAGATGACCATTTTTACCCCCTGGTATGTGCAGCGGAGTCGCTTTGTATTCACTACAATTCAAACATCCGCGATAGGATTGACGTCATTCACTTAAAAACTGCAGGTGGAAGGCATGCAGCGGAAGTAATCACGATGAGAACGTTTAAAGTATGACGCAATGAAAGAATGTGCGGTTGGTCAGATGATTATGACGTATTCGTCACGAGATGCGTGAGGCCTGTTCATGTCCAACGAAGAAATCACGTCGTCGACTTCTTGATCTGACGGTACTTTGAGTGAGAGGGAGAGAACGAACGGGGGTTCACCAAAAAACAGAACCAAGTACGAGGAGAGAGGGGAATAACGCATCAGTTCGGTCGGCTTACCAGCTCGAATTCGCGGCCGGGAACGTCCTTTAGCTGTAACTCTCCGAACATCCGCAGAGTGTGGCAGGTTCTTTGTACGAAGCAGCCGTGAGACACCACACCAGGATGACAGGTTATTGTGGAGGTATTCCAGATTGTACACGCCCGAGGAGGAGGAGCAAAATGCTCTTGTAAAAGAGTCGGGGCCAACGTTTTGTTGTCCAGGGCGATACTTCATAGCGTATGAAAATGCAGCCAGCTCCATGCGCCATAGCTGGATATTATTATTTTCAATCTTGGATCGACGGCGACCGTCGAGCATAAAAGCGACGGAACGTTGGTCAGTGATTAGGGTAAACGTTTGCCTAGAAAGCAAATGAGACCACTTTCGTACTGCTTCTATAACAGCTGTTGCTTCCTTTTCATGTGCGGGGTAATAAATCTCGCTCCCCTGTAAGGTACGAGACATGAAAGCCACTGGTCGCCCGCCTTGATTCAAAGTGGCAGAAACTGCGACATCCGAAGCGTCACATTCCACAAAAAGGGGCATACTCGTCCATAGATCGCAGTGCAGAGTTTTTGAGCTCGTTTTTCAAAGTGTTAAACACTTTAAGGCTCTCTTTAGAAAGAGGAAAATCTTTGGTCGCTGCCAGAGGTCGAATTTTATCCCCAAAATCACGAATCCACTTTGAATAATAAGCAAACATTCCAAGGACTCGGCGAAGCGATCGGACATCGTTGAGCAGAGGAAATTCTTGAAGATGGCGCATGCGTTATGGGTCTGGTTTTATTTCACCGTTTCCCACCACATATTCTAGAACTTGGATATGCGTTACGCCTGAAATCGTTTTGGCTTCGTTTATGGTAAAGTTTCGACGTTTGATTGCGTCCATGAAGGCTTTTACTTTAATGTCATAATCCGCTTTATCACGACCAGCAACTGTTATATTATCAAGGTATGGAAATGTATACTGCGGGAATCAACAAGTGCCGTGACATTCTTGCCCTGAACATTAACTGTAGCTCAAGAAAAACTATACCAGGACGAGACGCCGTAATAGAACACAATGATTGGTCCGTTGGTGTATGTAGGTCTGCGGTACAACCTGAATACGATTGTCGCCTCACCTCATTGCCCATTTGCTTAACATTGCACACTTTGGGGAAATAGCCTATCCTACAACAAGCAAAACAGGATACATTTCGAGCAGGGCATTGCGTACGTGCGTGATTGGACCAATCGCTGCAGAAGTAACAACATCGTTTTGGTTTGGGTTTTGATAGTGAACCGATTTTCCCGTAATCCTCAGTTAACGGTGTCCCCGAAGCCGACGTTTCCTCAGGAGGGGAAACGGCTGCTACCGCACCTCCTTGTTGCAAATAAACTGCAGAGTGTTCTTGCGCCATGCGTAGCGTGTTAGCAATTTCAAACGCTTGATCCAAGGTCAGCTCGTTATTCTCCAAAAGCCGCTGACGTATGTGATGGGAAGATAAACCGTTTATTAAGGTATCTCGGACAAGTTCTTTGAGATCGTCGCTGGCGGCGACATCTTTAAAATTGCAATCTTTACTTAGGCCGTGCAACACATGTAGATATTCTTGTAATGTTTCATCCGGTTTCTGTTTACGTGCTGACAAAAGGTGACACTCAAAAATCACGTTTGGAGTTTTAATATATATGGATTTCCATTTTTTTACAGCATCTTCATATGAAGGAGACTCTTCAATTAATTCGTATACTTCTGTACTTACGAATGCAAACAGAATGCTTAGTTTGTTGGGAAGTTCTGCGCGTTGAGCTGTTGCATATTTTGTACAGTTCTCTAAATATTCTGTAAATATCTTTAACCAATGTTGCAGCTGCTTGGCTGCTTCCCAGTCAGAAAATATCCCTTATTTATCATTGGCCAATTCATGTTATTCTTGATTTATCCATTGTTTATCACTTATTGGGCCAAACTTGAAAATATCGTGTAAATATGTTCGGGTTATTCACATTTTATCCTAGGTGAGCATGCATGTATTCATGTTTTATTACGTGTAGGCCATGCTTGGAAAAGTCAATCTAATATGTGTGTTTAATTCTTGAATTATTCTTTCGCACCCAATGTAATATAAACGGATTTTGCTAGAAGCAAAGTTTTATTTAAAACACAAAAAAGCAAGTATAGAAACAATTTTTGTTCTTGTAATTGTATATTAAGGAGAGATATTTATACCAATAATATTTTTTTCTCCCAGGTGAGATTGCATAAAACCTTTAAGTTGTACCGTTATGTCAGCTAAAAACAACAAATCGAGTACAAAATAACATAAAAGAAGATCGATGCTGATAATCCGAATTATTCTAAAGCAAGCGCAAACCATTATTCTAAAGCAAGTTTACCATTATCGTCCCTCCCCATTAGCTAAAATTATTTAATAAAATTACCGAAGCATGAATTCGAGAAATTATATTGAATACTCTTATTACGTCACAATTATTCTGGCTTCCCGCCATTTGTACATTTAGCTAGATTTGAATTTAGAAATAATTTGGGCATTGTAATAGATCAGATGTATGTTAACTAGATTGTACTTTAAGACAGAATTAATTTATGCAGATTGCCTATTAGTATTAAGCTCATTTATTTATTTTAAAGATTTCATAGGCACGCATGTTAGCGTTATTTTAAGGTAGGCTATATGCTTTTCATATACCAGTATCGAGAAAGAAGGCTATTTAAACTTGTGCCTATCAATTGCAATGGAACCTAGCTATGAACAGGGTATTAAAAACTGTATCCATGCTTCCCATTTCCATATAGCCATAAAAGCCGACATTAAAAGTCTGGCAATGGTACACGAATAACGGTATTACATGCTATCCGTCTACCGTTTAACTTCTCTCTATATATTAATTATCTTTAGGTTATAGGCCTATAAGATGCCTCGTGTTAAGATAGGAAGGTCACACTATAAACCTACACATGCTTTGTCACGTCAACAAAAATGGGCACGGAACCGAAAGCTTTTAGCAACTGTTCTTCAGGAACAAAAGAATGAAAAAGGAAATTTTGTTGGTGATGTAATGTTTAATGATCAGCAAGATGCACTTGTTGATAGTAATAGCCCAAGTACATCTAGTGTCAGGTGTCAGTCAATTACAGATTTCGGCAAGTGAAACTGATGGTTCACTGGAAGAATCTGACAATTCTGCTTCCTCTGAAATTATAGTTCACGAGATGGTATTATCTAACAATGATGCACACGGACACAGCAAGAAGGTTGCCAACGAATCACTAACTATTAAAGAATTTATTACAGCTTGGGCACTGACAGAAGTGAATGTTCCCAAGTCTGCTGTTTCAAATCTACTTAAAGGCTTACATTCAATTCACAATGAGTTACCAAAGTCCTTTAACTCGCTGCTACCAAGACCTAATCTTTCATACCAGTCTTTACGAGAAGGTGGTCTGTATGTGCACTTTCCAAACTGGAAAGAATCATTAAGAGATGTTCTGTATCATTTCTATGGACATTTAACTGGAACTGTTGAATACTACTTATTAATTAATATTGATGGATTACCGCTGTTTCAACATTCTCCCGACTTCAAAATTTATCCCATTTTAATAACAGTTTACAGAACTCAGATGAGACCTCTTTGTGTCGGTATTTATTCAACAGAAAAATCACCAAATAGAGAAATGCCAGCGCCGGAAACTTTTCTAAAAGAATTTTTGGAGGATATGAGCACTCTACGTTCCAACTTTATTGTATACAATGACGTAAACTTCAAGTTAGCAAATAATGGTATATATGTTTGTGATGCCCCAGCAAGAAGGGCATTAAAAAAAATTAAACTGCACTGTGGTTATAATAGCTGTGAACGATGTACAATAACTGGAGTATATGACAAAATTTCTCGTCATGTCTGTTTTCTCGAAACAAATTGTGAACCAAGATCAGATAACGATTTTATTTCACAAAGACATGAAAATCATCACAAAGGAACATCTATTTTAACTAACTTTGGTGTAAATATGGTATATGGGTTTCCATTGGATTACATGCACCTTTGTTGTTTGGGTGTGATGAAAAGGCTCATGTTGTGGTGGAAAGGTGTTAGAAGGTAGGTATGGTATATACTTTAACAGTTATGTGTTGACTAACTCAGTTATTTTTTTAGGCAAAATCATGCAAAACTTTCATCAATGGCAATTTCACAATTGAATACGTCGTTAACGGAAGTTATTAAGTTTATTCCTTCAGAATTCAACAGAAAAATGAGGCGAATATATGATCTTGCTTATTGGAAAGCATCAGAATATCGTTTGTTTTTATTATACGCAGGTGTTGTCATTTTAAGACAAAAGAACATATTATGTAAAGAAAGGTATCAACATTTTCGAACATTTTGTGTTGCTATGCGACTTTTATTATCTTCTCACACTACTGATAATGATATGGAAGTTTGTTCTAAACTGCTTACTAAATTTACAAATGAATGTAGGTCTGTGTACGGTAAAGGTTTTTTGTCATACAACATTCACAGCATTGTTCATTTAGTGGATGATTTTAAGTTATATGGTTCTTTAGAATTTATAAACTGTTTCCCATTTGAAAGTTATCTTGGGGTTTTAAAAAATTCTGTTCGTTCTGGTTACAACCCACTTCAACAAGTAGCTTTTCATGCTTTTCATGAAAATTGTAATATTTTACAGACAATTAAGTTACAACATAAACTTCGTCATTCGGGTCAATTGTTTAGCCCTACTAAAATCGGTGTAGATTTGTCACATACATGGGCAAATGGTATTGATTTTGCTCACTATAAAAAGGCAACACTTTATACAGGTTGTGTTATTAATATTTCTTCCATTGCTGATTCAACAATTAAAGTTCATGATTCCATATCAAAGGTCATCGACATAATTGAATGTGATGATCGAAAATATTTAGTTGTAAAACAATATCTGCATATTGGTAACTTTTTCTCCCATCCTATTCCATCTTCGCATATAGGTATTTTTAAAATAAGTGCAATTAGTGATGGTTTGGACATAATCGAGTTTAATGAACATGTTATTAAGTGTATGCTTTTGCCATATAAGAAAAAGTTTATTGCTTTGGAATTGATTCATGCAGTGTCATAATCATTTTGCATCTATGACAAAACATAATGTATCAAAATCATATTTTGACCAGAAATTTGAACTGGCTATACTAATCCAATTTATCGATTTAAAAATAAAAATTTCATCTTGAACCCTTACCGCAGTTTTAAATGGATAAATGCCATTTTGTCTCCTAGTATAAAACATAATTTTCTTTAACATAAGCGCAAATGAGATATTAATACATTGTATGAATCAATGTTTTTTTATTTAACTTTCTTGTGTTTTACAGATATAGTATTACTGTATTTCAAGTATTTGTTCATACAATAGTAGTGTCGTTGTCGACAATCATTTGTGAAATAATTATGAAGGAATTTGTATTTGTAAAATTTACTGTTGGTGGAACCTCGGATGCTGTTTATAAAGGCTGGATGGTGAATCAAACTTCCTGCCGTTGGCCGTCAACTAGTGAAAATGTACAGCAGCTGGTGCAAGACAAAACTGCTGTGCAAGAAGATTGGGGGACTTATGAATGTCAAATATTATGCCAAGCCCGTAAGTTAAATGTTGTAGTTTGTAGCCTTTTGTAGAATTGAAATCCATTTAAATTAATTTTTAGGCACATACAAAAAATGCTTGGAAAGGGCCTATTCTATAGGAAACATTTCCTCAACCTCAGACGAAAACATTTTGGATAGTTCAATGGAGGACTATAATCAGTTGGCGCCAATACACCGCCGTAGGGCTGCTGGTTCAAGTTGCACAGTTAACCCACCAAAAAGGTATATATATCTAATTTCCTTTAATTAATCTAAAAACTATATGCACTAAAGCAGTTTTACACTGGTCCAAATTATTGTGCCTGTACAATAAAAACCACTGTCTTTTTTAAAATGAGTTTGTTATGCAGGTCTCGTACTTTCGCTTTACCAATGAACAACAACACTGTGAAAAACAATGACTCAATTGAACAAATGATCGGCAGTCTTCGCTGCAACATAAATGAACTTATTGGAAAAGTTGACCACCTTATTAACGAAAATAAGGAAATAAAAGAATCATTATGTTTCATAAAAAGCCAGGAATATTCCCAAACGTGTAATCAAATTGATATTTTTCCTGCAGAAAGCACAATAGAACTGGAGGAGAACATTGAAAAAATAAATGTAAGAACATTATTTATTAGGTTATCACTTTAATGAATTACTGTTTAATCAGTTGGTCTACTCGTATGGTTTAACTAGTCACATTATTAATAATGTAAACCTCTTTTAAGTTTCTCTGTAAGACCATTTTCACGCCTACTGCAAGGACGAAGGGCCGAGGACAATTAAATTTAATATGTCATACCAATTGTTACTGTCAAATAAGAAGATAAACATGTATCCTCTGTTTTATTAGGAATTTGAAATCATCGCAAAACGTATAGATCACAAAGATCTTCGTGCAACTGTACGAGCTTTTCTCAAAATTTTTATGAAAAAAAAACTAGCGGCTCAATATTCTTGGACAGGATTAGGCATTGGGAGAAAACATACCAAAATTGCCCTTCGAGATAGCCCACTATTTCAAGTTCTGTTAAGTAAGGAAAAGTTGCTTTTTTAATTAAAGTGATTTACTATTATTTGTATTGTAATATAAATGTAATATTTATTTTTTGAATCGGGAAATAAAATGAGGTTTTACTTATCACATATTCACATGGGGTACTCGTTAGATTTTATTGTGCTTACATTTATTCAAGCTACAACAGTGTGATGTACGTGAAGAGACATTTCTATTGTTTTGATTTTAATTACTAAATTTAATTGCAAATGTAATAAGGATATATTTATCTACAGAAACATTGTCATACACTATGCACAAGGCAGCTACATATGCTGCAGTAGGAACAGCTGTTGGGACCGTTCTCTGCCAATCAGGGGATTGGGAGGGAGGGCGATGTGCAAGACGATCAAAAGATTCTGGCACTGATACAAGCTCGGACACTGTACCCGTAGACAGAAGTTCTGATGAATATTCTACAATCTAATTTGTGAACAAACCATTTCGTTAAAAAAGTTGTTTTTAAATGTTAAATTGCCATTATGATTTTTATTTGTAAAATGGGTTATTTGTTTAAATGTTAAAATGGGTTATTTGTTTAAATGATAAAAGGGGTTATTTGTAAAATGTTAAAGGGGGTTAATTGTTTAAATGATAAAAGGGGTTAATTGTTTAAATGATAAAAGAGGTTATTTGTTTAAATGATAAAAGAGGTTATTTGTTTAAATGATAAAAAGGGGTTATTTGTTTTAATGATAAAATGGGTTAATTGTTTAAATGATAAAAGGGGTTATTTGTTTAAATGTTAAAAGGGGGTTATTTGTTTAAATTTTAAAATGGGTTAATTGTTTAAATGATAAAATGGGGTTATTTGTTTAAATGTTAAAATGGGTTAATTGTTTAAATGATAAAAGGGGTTATTTGTAAAATGTTAAAAGGGGTTAATTGTTTAAATGATAAAAGAGGTTATTTGTTTAAATGTTAAAAGGGGGTTATTTGTTTAAATGTCCTAAAATGGGTTAATTGTTTAAATGATAAAAGGGGTTATTTGTTTAAATGTTAAAAGGGGGTTGATTTGTTTAAATGTTAAAAGGGGGTTATTTGTTTAAATGTTAAAATGGGTTAATTGTTTAAATGATAAAAGGGGGTTATTTGTTTAAATGTTAAAATGGGTTAATTGTTTAAATGATCAAAGGGGTTATTTGTAAAATGTTAAAGGGGGTTAATTGTTTAAATGATAAAAGAGGTTATTTGTTTAAATGTTAAAAGGGGGTTATTTGTTTAAATGTTAAAATGGGTTAATTGTTTAAATGATAAAAGGGGTTATTTGTTTAAATGTTAAAAGGGGGTTATTTGTTTAAATGTTAAAAGGGGGTTAATTGTTGAAATGTTAAAATGGGTTAATTGTTTAAATGATAAAAGGGGGTTATTTGTTTAAATGTTAAAATGGGTTAATTGTTTAAATGATAAAAGGGGTTATTTGTAAAATGTTAAAATGGGTTATTTGTTTAAATGTTAAAATGGGTTATTTGTAAAGTAACCAGTTTACATAGACTAACTTTACTACTATTTTTGCCGATTTCTTTGCTTATTAAAGAAAAGAATTGTTATGGTTCCACTACTGCCCTGTTTTTCTTACTCTGTGGCGTCATGCTTTTAAATACTATTAAACATTTTCTTTGGTCACTTTGTTGGTGTCTTTCCGGTTCAAAACATTTTCTTTTGTTTATGTAGCGCGTTAAGCGTACTAGGGGTATCACTCATAAAGGATGAAAAGTCCTTGGCTAGTGGTATTTAAAAAGGATGTTGCTTGGAAGGATCATGTATGTCGCTTGAATGGTTCGTGTGTGTAACATGCTTGACCTAAGCCCGGCCATGCTTTTGCCAACCTTGTTTTATCATTCGTTTATCCATGATTTTATCCATTATATATACATCGGCCGGTCTTGTTTCCGAGCATAAAACGAATATACTTCTTTGGCTAATCCTCGGCACATTTACTTGGGCCAACTCTGAAACGTGGAAAATTTATCTCCGGCGAGCTCATTTTTTTCTGACTGGGTTTATGCGATTCAGAATCAGCATCGAATATTGACGGTCTCAGTACATCGTTCAAAGATGACTACGTGTGGAATTCCCACATTATAAAAAAAATTAGGAAAAAATCATTACCTTTCTTTTCATAAAATTCAATGATGATACCAAACACACAGCTTATGATTAGACTTAAACTAATTGTAAAAAGGAATGTATTCCGGTAATGCTCAGGGTAGGAGCAAAACTAATACTTCTAAGGCGCCAAATTTTGGGCTGTACAAAAAAATATATTTGGGGTAGAGGGCTATAAAACGCAGTCAACTGTACAGCAAAAAAACAGTCAAATACAAACGTCAATGGCAAGCGATTAGAGCGATGCGACCGATTATTTCACGTCACGTCCTGTGTCGCCGAAGTAGAAATTTGTTCTACTCCATCGCTCACATCGCTCTCATTGCCCATGTTTGGCGGGAAATCTCAGAAAATTTCGCCCGTGCAAAAATGAATCAAAAAGAAAACTTGGGACATTTCGGAATATATTTACTCATATTATATATATTTACTCATATTTCGGAATATTTACTCGTATTTTCTACGACATTACGTTTAAATCTAAGTTTGTTTTTATCTGGAAGCGATTGTGTTAGATTTGAAATAAATGGCAGAGCATGGGTATTATTTATTTTTGCAGACTTTTTACAACTATTACACTTAAACACGAATATGTAAAGTTGGAAAGTAACAGTCTATTATTCTTGATTTACATTAAAAAAAACACATCCAACAAAAATGGTAAAAGTATGAGATACATATACCAACTTGTGTGCAAAAACGACTTTGCAAGCCTATCATGGATTCGAAAGTGAGCCCAGAAAAAAAACATTTCACATATATTCAATTGCTACTAACATTTACGATTATTGTTAATAGAGAGAGATTTGTTATTAAAGTAAAACATTTCTGTATATGATAAAATATTTACGTTTATTTACCGTAAATTAAAAAAAATTACCCCCGGGCAATTGTCAGATTACCACATGGATTTCGTAAATGAGCTCTGTTACACAATCATTAAATTACCTCACGCCCTGTGTTGTATGTGCAACGTTTGACGTTTGTCGGGGGTAGTTTACTGCAACGTTTGACGTTTGTCGGGGGTGTTTTACCCTCTGTGGGCGCACCTTGGCGTTATGGGTGGACGCTCTGTGCTTTAGCGTGGCTCGAATATATGCTGACTCCGATATCCGACTTCCAAAGATCGAGTCCACGCTTATTGAACGTTGGTTAGTTTATTGTCAGACGTTGTCAATACGAACACACGAATAAATCAATGCACTTTACTCGGGAAAACGATTCGCTGAACCAGCTGGCGTCGGAATAACTGCGCGATGCGTTTAATAGACAGTTCGCTCTCCTTTGCGGCTTGTCAACTCGTTCTTTGTTTAAACCGGCAGATGCGACTTTTGTCTTGTTCCTCTTCTGTCAATTATACCACAAAGTCTCAATAACCTGGCGCTTAACGCGCACCAGGTGGCAGTCACCACGTTCCCCCTGGTCAGCCACCAGTCTCCTTCTTTGACGCCCAAAC
>CH002105.1:764955-812205 GCA_000149265.1 Ciona savignyi | reverse complement strand
CTTTCGGTAAACTATAATTACGTAAAAGTATGGGATAAAACTTGCTTTAATTCGAGTGACATGAAGTGTTTTAAATACTTATATTTTTTATTTCTCTTTTATACTAACCTTCAATACATTGATTAATTAAATTTATTTTCTAATTCCAGGACATCTGACTTTGAAGTGACTGTCCTAAATTTCAAATGACTAGGGTTTTTATCTAGAGTAAAACTTAAATTTTGGGTTTTAGCATATGTAGTCTAGCTAAATTATCTAAAAGTATGTTTTGATATTAATATTTCTCTTAGACGATCTTATGCTAACAAGATATTCCTGTGACATTGGCGAAACATATACCATCACAAAGTAAATAAAAAACATTTTTTACATCTTTGGTATATAGCGTATATATTTATCGTGAGAAATCAGATTTCTTGTCTAACTAATTTAATTTAAGTTCCTAGATCTCTAATATTCACGATAGAAATGTAGTTATGATTGTTTATGACTATTTTATTTTGGTTTTTTCCTAAATAAAATGGGTAGCCTACTTTTAGGTTTAATAAGGTTTGTTTATTATTGTTGTACATCTTTAACCTTTGAAAAATTTAAAATAAAAATTTCTTTCTATTTCGGAGATATCGGCGATAACGTTAAAAATGCTGAAAATAGACATCGTGTTTACATTTTCCTCGATAACGGGATTTTCCTCAAAACTCTTGAAAATTTCAAGTTCGAAATAAACTTTAGGCTTGCCAGTTGCAGTCCTGAAATTGTTACACTGATTCGATAACACGTTCTACCCAATAACCTGGCGACCGGACATTTCTGTTATCTTTACGCAGAAAAAATAAAACTGAGTAAAATCAAAACGTGCTCTCTTTGAATCGAAGTAACAATATAATAAGAAAAGACTGCAATTTACCTTTGATTGTTATGTTACCATTGCAACACATAGTGGGGAGTTTCGCTTAAAAATTAGGCAAAGGACAATAGAAAAGGCAAGTGCAGTATTACGAGTTGCAACGAATACTAAACCTACCATTCTGAGCACTGACTACGATAACGGAGAGAAGCAGGCAACTTATTCCTCGTGTCATCATCCTGCGGAAAAATATTCGATTAGTTGTCTCCACCAATCCAGCATCAAATTAAAGGAATCGGTATAATTCAGTTAGTTTCCCTTTAAAAAAGAAATTAATTAGTTAAAGCTATATGCCAAAAGATATTTATATGGAAAAAGGGGACACATATTAATTTTGACTAAATTTCTTTATTTTTAATTTTTTTGTCAAACGACAATAATGTAGTTTCAAAAGTTTCCTGATGACACTATTTTTAATGTCAAGTAAATGTTTACATTTTAAGCGAAAGTAAACTTGGATTTGGTGCAATAGAAGAGTGGCTGTCATCAAATAAATTATCCAAATTAAAGTAAAACTTCACATATATATTGTTCACCAAAAAAATTGGTATTAATGACTTTTACTTAAATACCGGTAATGACAGACGCATTCAATCTCAAAAGCCAAATACTTGAGTGTCTTAATAGACCAAAAGTTCAAACGGCACTGCCATATTCTCAATCTTGCTCAAACGTTACCTATAAATATTGCGTGGATATGTTGATACCAGAACCCCTTCTAAATATTTATTACTGTCTCAATTAGGCCTACGATATGCAGTATAATCTGTTTGGGTAATGCAAATAAAAAGACTCTTCATCCAGTAAATACATAATAGAATCATTCGTGCAATATAACACAGTCCTGAAAGATGCCATGTAATCACGTTGTTCATTCATCTTAACATACTAAAACAGAGCAATATTTATAATACAAGCTTGGGTAAGTATAGTACCATTTTTAAACATAACTCTTCCTGATTTATTTATTTATATATTTAAGCCTTTGTACTAAGATCATTAATCATATCACTAGAAAAGTGGCACATCATAATTTTTGTTTCTTATTTTCACACATTTTGTAGGTTAAAAATCAAAAGGGTTCCGTGGTTTAGTAGCAAGGGCTGCTAAGTAATGGTCTATGTAACGGGGTTTTATAAGTTTTCATACTGACTGTGTCATTATGTCTTAAATATTTGCTTTTAAAATTTTAATTGCAGTTATTATTATTGAGTGGAACCTGCTTTGATAACCGCATGGTTTCTAGGTGTTTCCTAGTTAAAGTTTAGCTTAATATATATTTGTATTGTTTATTTTTTTCTGTGCGTTAAACAAATAAAGATAAAGGTGTAGTTATTACGAATTTTAGGAATTTTTTTGTCGATGTTCTTAGTTTTTCGATATTGAACTGGAAAGGACAATTTACTCTAAGTTGTAAAAAAATAAAGTATAACGTAAATTTATTTCAATTAAACTATCTCAGCAGAAATTCATAGCTGTCACTTAAAATGAATTTTGAATAAAGTGGTGGTTAACAAATGTTTAATACTCTCTAGTTACACCTGGTGTCAGTGTATTAGGCCGGAATAATAATTCCTAGTAGAATGCATTAGTTTTAAAACAGCACCAAAACGAGCCCAGGGGCAAGTCATATTTTGCGGGCACTTCAGACGCTAATCTAATACATAACAATGTATATGTAGAGGCTCTGGATCAACACATGAAAATATTTAATTTACGTCAATCTACAAAGTATGTTTGTTTATATGCATAATATTTGCAACCAAAATTTGCGTTAAACTATAATTGTTGAGGTAGCTTACACCATTTAAATATGGTTAACGCATGTAAAAGTTTTACTTCGATTTGATATATTTAACGTTTTCGAAAGGAACATACATCCATTTTATTTATTTGATTAAAAACTAATATTTATAAAACACTGTGGATTTCCTCCCAAAAACTAAAATACGAATACATTTTTAACATTCTTGATTAGTCGACCAAAATTTGTCAAAATCAAGCCAAGTCGGGCAATTATGTTTGGCTTTATGTGTTTTAAGAGTTTAAACGGTTTTCCATGTGTAACACCTTAATTGTTACCTTGAGCATATAAAGATCACGTTAGCTACTATATCTAAACATGTTAATTCGATTTAAAATCGCCTTTTTGGTGATTTCAGATGGACAACTCGCTGATATCATTCGTTTTAAGTTATTCAAAATAGAATTAAATTAAAACTTACCATTTTAACATCTTTGTTAATGGGCTAACCTCCGACAAATCAAATTTAGGTGAGTAATTATGTCGGGCAAAATGATCGCATAAATAAAACGCTGATATGTTCTTTAGTATTTTACGAGAGAAATTCCCCATAAAGATATCCAGGCAGGCCATCTACCATATTTAAACGTTTGGTAATTCCTATTCGATAACTCCATACCGAAAATTTGACTTGGCGAACGTTTGAAAAGAATAAGAAAAAGTGGAGCATTAACATATGTCCCTTTTTTAAAAAGTTTAAATTATATTTTAAAATGCAGAAACGAATCAAATGGGAAACCTTAAAATAAGTGCAAGATCGACAATGTAAACTTCTTATTTCCACAGTTCCTATTTGCACCAGAAAATAAAAATCTGTTAATGTACATTTTAACGTATTTTACTAATTTAGCTTTTGAATATTTTAGGCAGATACAAAACATAAATGGCAGAAAAAAATAAGGAATCAACCTTGATATACAGAAACATTGGTCGTATAAATTATATACCTTGACGTCCTTTACGGGTTGTTATTGCAGCTGGCCTCATTGCAATCCAAATAGGAATAATAATTTCTTGAAGCTAGCATTAACAGGTAAGTTGCACTAAAATAAGCCCGGGGGCAAGTCATCCTTCGCGGAGATGAGATGCCAATCTACAATCCATATTTGAAGCTGATATGCGTGAATATGCATGATTTAGATGTAATGTCTATTAATAACAATTTTCATCTTTTGGAAAACACATATCAACTAACGGCTATTGGGTGGCCTATTTTTATCTTTCCAACTTCGAAAAGGGGACGCTTATTGTATTTTCTGCATTGTTTCGCTCTTTTTCTTCTAACCAGCGTACTTTAGAGTCATATTATCGACTAGAAGATATTTAGTCAAATTAATATTTTTTAATGTGAGTTAACATGCTACCAAGGCGTTACATTGAAATCACTACGGTATTCGTCACTGAGGAGTAATATTATAAATGAGCCTCGTAGATATGGAGCGCTGTTTGTAAAAAACATATTAAGCGATTTAGCTAAATCAACCCCTATTTTTGCCGATTTATTTCAATTTCAACTTTTAAGTTATCGATATACAAATAGGCCTATACACAATATTTTAATACAAAAATAGTGGAAAGCAGATTATAAGAATAATAACTTAAAAGTTGATTTCTGCCGATTATTATTACCGCATTGGGTTTCATTGGTGTCTCCTCAACTTTTACCTTAAACGGCAAATTTGTACCAACCGCGGCAGAAAAGTTGACGATTTAGCTAAATCGTCAAAAAAGGTGTCGATTTAGCTAAATCGTCAAAAAAGTGACAATTTAGCTAAATCGGCAGAAAATTTGAATTTTTACAAACGGCGCCCCATACTTAGACGCAGCAATGCCATTATTTTCGAGAGTTGTGCAATATCTGCCGAGTTTAAGATTTAATTAAGAGTTTTTTTGTAAGTGAACAGATGTCATATTTTTGCAGTTTATTTGACTTGTGCCATGTGTTTTAGTATTGATTTACATAATGCAAAGAAACTAGGTTGGGATGGGATATTCAGGTTTATCCCCGTAAATGGGGAAACCAAGGGAGTTAACACACGGGAAATCGTCAGATCACCTCGCGCTCATCGTCGGGTTACCGGAGCTATTGCAGTGTGGTGTATTGAGACATTCCTTTTATTTGGTAGAACCCATTAACCCGCTGGGTTCTGGCAATGCCCGTTAATTGCTTTGCCCAAGGACACAACCTACTAGTTGCGACCAGTTTCGTAACGTTGGAAGAACGGTTTGATATTTCTAGAGTTGCGCGTTTTAGTAACGAGAAGTGCTGTTGGGCTACGCCTGATATAGCAGGTGACGCAAAAAGACGTAGCATACACGTTTAGAGGTTACCTCTGTGATTCAGCAAACCCGTCACAAAATCACACGTCATATTATGTCCGCTCAGACGTACTAAGTATATAGTTTAAGGAATTCACAGGAGCCGACTCATATAACTTATAACTATCGGAAAAAGAAGCTTTCACCTCAAACAAACACAAACGAATATTGATTTGTAAGCATTTATTAAGGACACAAGAAAGGCATTGGGCGCTTTGTTAGTGACGTGATTAGATAGTTAGCGTTTTATAATAACAAAAATGAATGTAAATATGTACAAGCAAAGATTCATATACAGGGTCCTTAGTGACAAGCAACCTCGTTTTAAAACTTATCGTGGTAAAAATACATAAACGGATTGGATAATCAGTGAGACGTTAGTAAGTGAAATACAGATTTGTTTCGGTAAGTTTAGTACAATTACTATGACAAAATATACACAAAATGATTTAAACGAGCCACACTTTGATTAAAGTTGGAATAACTATTTTCAGTTTTATGCACTTAGTCCAATGTGATTTCTAACTTTTTGAATTTGAAATTTATTGCCGAGTTCCAAGAAAAGAATATGATGCATTAATCTGAAAAATAAAATCAAACATTTTAAAAGTAAAGAGTGTCAACCGTCAACTTTTGTAAAATACATTTTTACTATTTTGGATTTGAGATTCTAGCTCTTTCTTACGCGTAATAATGTGTATTTATTATTGACTTTACATATTCTATTTTTGGGATTTTCCTGAAAAAAAACGAGTTATTCTAATTAAAATTGAGTTTAATTAAAAATAACAAAACCATGACCAATCCGTAGATATCGGGAATTTCACCAAAAATGCTTAAAAATCGGGCTCTTTTCTACAGTTTCCCCGATGGCGAAAATTTTCCTTGTTTATTTTTGGAAAATTATCCAATGTACTGGCGACCAAAAAAACGTAGTAAAATCAAAATGTGTTGTCTTCTGAATCAAAAAGGTAAACTGGGTTCTTTTAGGTTTAGAACAACTTCTACTTTGGGTAGGAATATTGCTAGATTGGAGGTTTCTTGTGGGTGGACGGAAAATAAAAATAGAAGTTGACTTAGGAAAGTCGAGTAAAAGTTCATTTAACGGTATAAGAAGTATTATTCAGAACTAATCAGTCAATTTAATATAATACGTTAATGCAATGGGCACTATATATATATATTGTTTCCTGGATTACCTAAAAACAACTGCACGTAATTGATGTTAGCATATAGTTGACACTCTCTATTTAATGAACCATAATGTTGTCATTATACACCATGTTAAATAACATTCATTTTCGGCCTTTTTGTTTGGCGATATGTCGCGATTTTATCATAGGTTTTTATATTAATTCATTTAACTGTTTGTTTAGACACACTTCGAGTACTTTACCCAAAAGAAGAACTGGATGATTTTGACACAATACGGTATTGACTGACCCCCGCATCTCCAGCTGACAAAACGGGTCGGGCTTTCTACAGGTATTTGCTAGCTATAGCCAACTTAATGTACTAATTTACAAATGACATGTTTGCACTTTTAAATTCTTTTTTTTTACATATAATGCTTCCAGTAGCTTTTTAATGCAAGGTTTCACCAGTAAGTTCATGCAATTTTTGTTTATAGGAAGAATTGTACTTTTATCAAAACATCCTTTCTCAGTATACCACATTCCAACAGGAAAGTTACTTAACACGCGAATAATTCAGTGTTTGTTGAAGAATATATATATGTGCTAAAGAATTGCAATTTGCATGCTGTTAGTGACAGTTACTATGTGATCTGTATAAGTGAGCCAACCCTGGTTGTTGCCCAATAGATGAACAGATTCTTCCTGTTAGATTAATTTGTACATACAAATATATGGGATCGCGAATTTAGATTTTTGACCATAAATTTGAAATAGGGTGGCTCGCTTATTCAGTCACTTCTCAGGGATAAAAGTATTTCGAGTTAGATTTCTACAATATTACCTTCCGTTGTTGACTGCACAGTGCTAAAAATAAAAATAAACGGGTTAGAAAATGGACTTGAACACGGCCGTTCACTTACTTGAATTTGTAAATTTCCTTTACGTGAACCGTCAGACTAATGTTCACTTTAAATTAAAGTAGAGGAAAAAGTGCAAAATACACTTCACAATTTCAGATAAAACGTACTAGGAAAAAAATCACGTATAACAATTCTCGCAAGACAGTATACAAAATTAAATTTCTTAGTAGCTTTTATAACAGTAAAGCAAAGGTTGTTATAAATTTCAGAAACATAAAATGCAGGGTGTAATTTTGGTAGTGCAAGAAGAGAATTTTAATTTTCTTGATAGAAATGCAGTTAGTTTTGCATGCAAAGAAATACTAAGATTTAATGGTTAAAGATTTGCTAATGAAACAGTGGAACCGTATTTCGCCGCAATCTAAGCGTATTAGTTGTTTTGGCAATGCACCCCATGCGCAGTTACCATGTCGGGCAGTCGTTGCACGACTTTTTGCACTTTTCATATATTTCAGGGTACAACTGTGGCTGATTACATAAGGGCGTGACATCCGGACAGAAATGCAAATTATCAATGCACTCTGTAAAAGTTTTTTTTTTATATTTTTTTACCGACACAAGTTTCGAAACCAAGATAGGGGACATCACTTGGACCGTTTTTTTATATATATGGGTCGGTATATGTATCAGTCTCGCTAACCACTTGGTCACACGACCGTACAATGCAATCTGTAACAGCAGCCGCTGGTAAGTGCTTTTTACACTTGGCCGCAAATGTCAAAACCTAAACATTTATAATCACCTAAACGTGGCGCCCTAGCGGTTGTACTTGTGGGCAGTGTTGTTGCGGTTGTGGCTTGCGTTGTGGTTGTAGTAGTGGTGGTGGACGGCACTTGCGTTGTTGTTACAGTGGTTTGTGCAGTTGTAGTTGTCAGTTGAGTTCTCTCGTTATCTGGATGACCAAATATATGTTAGTTTGTGATTCACAACTAAATAGGGACATGCGATTGCTACTTTAAATGTAAGCCTAAAGATAGTTGTCTAAAGTGTGTCTTTCGTTCACTGTTTTAATTCGTGCGCATGTATAATAAGTTTTTGATTTTGGTTATTAGAAGCTAGTGTTTGATTCTTAAACGTATTACCGGAATATTTCCAGTATCAAATAGTATTGAGAACTATTAAAGCGGTTCGAAACGGTGGATATGTTGGTTATGGCCGGTGTCTTGACTAAAGTAAGTTCTTCATCATATTAAACAAATTGTTCCGTGAATCACAATTGCGGCATGCTAGGTATTCTGACCAGTTTCCCTGGTGTAACGCCTTTGCTCCACCCTATATATGATTATTGTGGGTTTGCACCAATCTCCCTGATCAAACTTACATGAATGAATACCAGGTAGTGCCGGTGTTGTGGTTGTTGTTGTGGAGAGGGTTATATGGGTGGTCGTAATCGGCCATGCTGTCGTGGTGGAATCACAAAGGTTGCACGTTTTCGTGCAAAAGTTACGGACATATTGTAGGATCGCACAAAGCTGTGCAAAACCCGAGCACGAGTCAAGATGGTCAGTACACCCCCCTTTAAATGAAGTAGAACAAAATAATATAAATGTAATTTTTATTGTTTTTTTCAAGCTCCCCTTTAAAGCTCGTGATTAAGGAAAATGAGCTCTTAAAATAGAAAAATGAGATTAATCAGTAGAGGAGGTTCTTTTTGCGAATTAACTAAACGAATCAGAAGCATATTGGTCAAATGGAAGAGTTGTAATGTTTGAAGTTTTAAAATTGGTTAATTTTTACCGAGGGCCTCATTAAAGTGGGTCGGGGTTGTAAAATGTTGAAATTTTTACGTTTTTAGTTAAAAAGACGGGTAAGAATCTCTGTTGAGAGTGTATACGTTATAAGGTAGCCATTGATTTAACGGGAGTTGTAAGACACGTTTAAATCATTACCGATAAAAGTAAAGAAGACGATAGATTTTTTTTTGGTTTATTAGTCGAAAATGCAAGGATTTTCACAATTGCAATAAGGATTTGTGTTTGATCATCCAATTATTATAAGTTCATACAATGCATCGCATCATTAATAAGTAAAGAATATCTTACTTACAACGACAGGTGGAAACAGGAGACCATTGACCGTCTACACAATACATCCGATTAGTGTAAAGCCCAGGGTTGATTAGTTGAAAGCCTCTGTTGCAGGTAAAAGAGACATGTTTATCCCTATTCCAAAACAGTTCATTTGGATTTACTCCAACTAAAGTTCCATTTGCTGGGGCTTGTGGGTTGACGCATCCAATATCTGTTTGGGCATTTACATTTTAAAATACAAAAAAATAACGAAGTGTTGTGAAAGTTTAAAGCCATTCGTTAGACAACATGGTCTAAATATGCAAAAACGAAACTTTTGGGTAATAAATCAAGGGGAATTCCCCTGAGAGGTTAAAACCAAAACGGTATTTTTTATGAACAATTTAGCTTTTTGTGGCATAGCGCTTGAACGGCTGCTCCAATTTGAATCAGATTTTGGGGAATGTAAGTGCATTAGTCACTGTTTAACACTTAGAAGAAATAAAAAATTTATCTAGGGAAACAACCTAAAACACTAGATTTTGTTCTGAAATTAGGATTGTGACAGGCATGCCATGTCGCCCCGACATCTACCAAAAAGAGTGATGGAATCGCTATGAAAATTGGAAATTTTTTAGACAACATGGTTAAGATATGCAGAAACCAAACATTTTTGTTGATAAATCCAGGAGAATGCTCCAGGGACGGTAAAAACCAAAACACTATTGTTTTCTAAAAAATTATCCTTTTTTAGGCATAGCGCTTGAACGGCTATTACAATTTGAATCAAATTTGGTGGAATGTAAGTGCATTAGTCACTAATTTAACACTCAAAAGAAATAATAAAATTACTAAGGGAAATACCCTTAAAATGAAGATTTATACCTAAACCATGATTGTAACAGGTATAGTTTGTGGACCAGACATCTACCAAAAGGAGTAATGAAATCGCAATGAAAATTGTACATTTGTAAGACAACATGAACTAAATATGCAGAAACCAAAAATTTGGGAAATGAATAGGGGAATTCCTCTCAGACGTTAAAAACCAAAATTATTTTTTATTTCTGATAAATTACATTTTGTGGCCATAGCGCTTGAACGGCTGCTCTAATTTTGATTAGAATTGGTGAAATGTTAGACCATTAAACACTCAGAGTCAATTAATTAAAACAAAGAAAACATTTACTTAGGGTAATTCCCTTAAAAACGAAAATATGTTCTTGAATTATGATTGTGACAGGCATGCCATATCGCATTGACATATCCAACAAGGAGTCGAAAAACTAAATAAAACTATAAGAATTGTTACATAACATGACCCACATATGTAAAACTGAAACATATCTACTAAACCCATAGGAATTCCCTGAAACAATGAAATTGGGCTATTTTGGAAATTTAGCTTTATTTTACCACCACGCTTAAAAACAAGCTTTAACTTAAAATATTTGTGGTGAAATGTTCGTAAGTTTAAGACGTTTATTGTTTTCTCAACTACACATGAAAAAGAAGTTTGGAATAATAACTATGGGAACCATGCGTTTATGCTTACAGAAACAAAGTACATACTCAGTCTATAAAATACAAATTGTGGTAAGGGACACTGTAGCATAAATATATGGCATACGACATGTGTTTTACAAATAGTGGTGGTTAAACACGTGGTTGACACTCTCTAGTTCTTTACGAAACTGAAAATCAAGTAAATTATAGAACTTTAAGATTTTAGGTAACTGAAAAATAATCATCTTTGCAACATTTGGTAAGTGAAATAAAATTCCTATCGTGAAAACCCTAAATTGTTAGTTTTGACATAATTAAGGTAATGATGTCTATGACACCTTTTTCTTAAGATGACACCTTTTTCTTTTCTTTTTCTTTCAGACGGTCAATGCACTCATGAAAACGCTTGTATATAACTTAAAAACATTATTCTCATGCGCGGTTGTTAATTCCAAAGAGCAAAACTATGTTACTTACAACGACAGATGGGGGGGGATGTGACCATTCACCATTCATACACCTTATAAATCTAGTGCCTGATAGTCGGAAACCATTGTTACAGGCAACAGGGACATATTCGTACTCTTCCCATGACTGTTGATTTGGATTAACTCTAACCAAACTTCCGTTTGCTGGGGCTTGTGGGATGCCGCATCTCATGATATCTGTTTGGACATTTACATTTTTAATACATAAAACGATGTACTTAAATAACACCCACTTAAATAATTTTATCATGCGATTGCGATAACAAGTGATCGATCGTCAATCTCAAAGTATAATTACGAAGCATTGTTTCGAAATGAAACTCAGCCGATACATCAGGAATTGTCGGCCAATTTATTATAATATGTTATTGCAATTACAACCATATTGTCTGGGCTAACTTAACACAATTGGACGTAA
Source organism: Ciona savignyi (assembly GCA_000149265.1). NCBI lineage: Eukaryota > Metazoa > Chordata > Ascidiacea > Phlebobranchia > Cionidae > Ciona > Ciona savignyi. The sequence continues at coordinate 800,698 of CH002105.1, read as the reverse complement.
TTGTAGTTAACAAATAGTTGAGACTCTCTATTGAAAAATGATAATGTTGTCATGTTCATGCAGTTAAACGCCATGTTGAATAATATCCATTTCAGCATTTTTTTTGTTTGCCGAAATCTTGGAATTTGTCACGAACTTTAAGATAGTAGAAGTTGTGCAATTTTAGTTAAGCGTTTTGGATAAGATTAAACCCTAAAATTTGTCAAATTGGCTAACACATCTAAAAGTTTATTTTCATTTAAATACATTTTCCTACAGGACGATCTCCGTCGGACAAAGCAATTCTGTCATGTGTTTAACGAAAAATATTCCCAAACAATTTGGGAAATTTCTCTAAGTAATTAAAAAGTAATTAACTTTTTAACATTTGGTAAGGGCACTAGCAACTTACACAATTAATTTAAATTTAAGGTGTTTCGGGAGGACGTTGCGATCCCTAGATTGTCTAATTACGAAGCAAGTATAATAGTGTTTTACGATTCTAGGTATGTTTTCTATTATTTAGGTCATGTTTTCTATTATATTATTCTAGGTCATGTTTTCTATCATATCGTTCTTTAAAATGGACGGTGAATGCACCCATGTCAAAGTTTTTGACTAAAGGCACCTATAATTAAAAATACATCAGTTTTCACATATTTAGGTCATGATGTCTATCATATCTTTTCTTTAAATTTCAGACGCTCAATGCACTCATGAAAACGCATGTATATAACTTAAAAACATTATTCTCATGCGGTTGTTAATTCCAATTTTTATAATTATGTATACATAATGCATACAAAAAATATAAATCACTAAAGAGCAAAACTATGTTACTTACAACGACAGATGGGGGGATGTGACCATTCACCATTCATACACCTTATGGATCTAGTGCCTGATGGTCGGAAACCATTGTTACAGGCAAAAGAGACATATTCGTACTCTTCCCATGACTGTTGATTTGGATTCACTCCAACCAAAGTTCCGTTTGCTGGGGCTTGTGGGATGCCACATCTCATGATATCTGTTGGGCGTTTACATTTTAAAGTATTGAACGATGTGCTTAAATAACACCCGCGTATCATGTTTCTAGTGTTGTGAATATTTGAAGCAATAACTTCTATTCTGGGATTAGGAATAAGGCTAAATTTGGGGTTAGATGGAGGTTTTGTGTGTGTGCCAAGGAAATTAAATTCAAAGAAAATTGAGAAAAATGTTATTCAACAGAAAAGAATTTTGCGGTGTGCCAACTTAATTAGGATTTGTCAGATAAAACATGAACGACACCCCTTATACAACATATAATCTTACTGTATTTTATCATGCAATTGCGATAACAAGTGATCGATTGTCGATCTCAAAGTATGAATACGATGCATTGTTTCGAAATGAAACTTAGCCGATACTTCAGGAATTGTCGGCTTAAATAACACCCGCGTATCATGTTTCTAGTGTTGTGAATATTTGAAGCAATAACTTCTATTCTGGGATTAGGAATTAGGCTAAATTTCGGGTTAGATGGAGGTTTTGTGTGTGTGGCAAGGAAATTAAATTCAAAGAAAATTGAGAAAAATGTTATTCAACAGAAAAGTATTTTGCGGTGTGCCAACTTAATTAGGATTTGTCAGATAAAACATGAACGACACCCCTTATACAACATATAATCTTACTGTATTTTATCATGCAATCGCGATAACAAGTGATCGATTGTCGATCTCAAAGTATGAATACGATGCATTGTTTCGAAATGACACTCAGCCGATACTTCAGTAATTGTCGGCCAATTTATTATAATATGTTATAGCAATCAGAACCACATTGTCTGGGCTAACTTAACACAATTGGACGTAATTGTAGTTAACAAATAGTTGAGACTCTCTATTGAAAAATTATAATGTTGTCATGTTCATGCAGTTAAACGCCATGTTGAATAATATCCATTTCAGCATTTTTTATTTGCCGTAATCTTGGAATTTGTCACGGGCTTTAAGATAGTAGAAGTTGTGCAATTTTAGTTAAGCGTTTTGGATAACATTAAACCCTTAAATTTGTCAAATTGGCTAACACATCTAAAAGTTTATTTTCATTTAAATACATTTTCCTACAGGACGATCTCCGTCGGACAAAGCAATACTGTCATGTGTTTAACGAAAAATATTCCCAAACAATTTGGGAAATTTCTCTAAGTAATTAAAAATTAATTAACTTTTTAACATTTGGTAAGGGCACTACCAACTTACACAATTAATTTAAATTTAAGGTGTTTCGGGAGGACGTTGCGATCCCTAGAATTCTAATTACGAAGCAAGTATAATAGTGTTTTACGATTCTAGGTATGTTTTCTATCATTTAGGTCATGTTTTCTATTATATTATTCTAGGTCATGTTTTCTATCATATCGTTCTTTAAAATGGACGGTGAATGCACCCATGTCAAAGTTTTTGACTAAAGGAACCTATAATTAAAAATACATCAGTTTTTACATATTTAGGTCATGATGTCTATCATATCTTTTCTTTAAATTTCAGACGCTCAATACACTCATGACAAAGCTTTTATATTACTTAAAAACATTATTCCCATTCGGTTGTTAATTTCTATTTGTATAATTATGTATATATAATGCATACAAAAAAAGAAATGAATCATTAAAGAGCAAAACCATGTTACTTACAACGACAGATGGGGGGATTTCTCCAATCACCATTCATACACCTTATATATCTAGTGCCTGATGGTCGGAAACCATTGTTACAGGCAACAGAGACACGTTCATACTCTTCCCATGACTGTTGATTTGGATTCACTCCAAACAAAGTTCCGTTTGCTGGGGCTTGTGGGATGCCGCATGTGATATCTGCTTGGGCATTTAGATTTTAAAGTATTGAACGATGTACTTAAATAACCATTGCACCATGTTTCTAGTGTTGTGAATATTTAAAGCAATAACCTCTATTCTGGGATTAGGAATAACGCTAAATTTGGGGTTAGATGGAGGTTTTGTGTGTGTGGCAGGGAAATTAAATTCAAAGAAAATTGAGAAAAATGTTATTCAACAGAAAAGAATTTTGCGGTGTGCCAACTTAATTAGGATTTGTCAGATAAAACATGAACGACACACCCCTTATACAACATATAATCTTACTGTTTTTTATCATGCAATTGCGATAACAAGTGATCGATTGTCGATCTCAAAGTATGAATACGATGCATTGTTTCGAAATGAAACTCAGCCGATACTTCAGGAATTGTCGGCCAATTTATTATAATATGTTATTGTAATCACAACCATATTGTCTGGGCTATCTTAACACAATTGGACGAAATTGTAGTTAACAAATAGTTGAGACTCTCTATTGAAAAATTATAATGTTGTCATGTTCATGCAGTTAAACGCCATGTTGAATAATATCCATTTCAGCATTTTTTGTTTGACGTAATCTTGGAATTTGTCACGGGCTTTAAGATAGTAGAAGTTGTGCAATTTTAGTTAAGCGTTTTGGATAAGATTAAACCCTTAAATTTGTCAAATTGGCTAACACATCTAAAAGTTTATTTTCATTTAAATACTTTTTTCCTACAGGACGATCTCCGTCGGACAAAGCAATTCTGTCATGTGTTTAACGAAAAATATTCCCAAACAATTTGGGAATTTTCCTAAGTAATTAAAAAAATAATTAACTTTCTAACATTTGGTAAGGGCACTAGCTACTTGCACAATTAATTTAAATTTAAGGTGTTTCGGGGGGACGTTGCGATCCCTAGATTGTCTAATTACGAAGCAAGTATAATAGTGTTTTACGATTCTAGGTATGTTTTCTATCATTTAGGTCATGTTTTCTATTATATTATTCTAGGTCATGTTTTCTATTATATCGTTCTTTAAAATGGACGGTGAATGCACCCATGTCAAAGTTTTTGACTAAAGGGACCTATAATTAAAAATACATCAGTTTTTACATATGTAGGTCATGATGTCTATCATATCTTTTCTTTAAATTTCAGACGCTCAATACACTCATGACAAAGCTTTTATATTACTTAAAAACATTATTCCCATGCGGTTGTTAATTCCTATTTGTATAATTATATATATATATATAATGCATACAAAAAATGAAATTAATCATTAAAGAGCAAAACCATGTTACTTACAACGACAGATGGGGGGATGTGACCATTCACCATTCATACACCTTATGGCTCTAGTTCCTGATGGTCGGAAACCATTGTTACAGGCAACAGAGACACGTTCATACTCTTCCCATGACTGTTGATTTGGATTCACTCCAAACAAAGTTCCGTTTGCTGGGGCTTGTGGGATGCCGCATCTCATGATATCTGTTTGGACATTTACATTTTAAAGTATTGAACGATGTGCTTAAATAACACCCGCGTATCATGTTTCTAGTGTTGTGAATATTTAAAGCAATAACTTCTATTCTGGGATTAGGAATAACGCTAAATTTGGGGTTAGATGGAGGTTTTGTGTGTGTGGCAAGGAAATTAAATTCAAAGAAAATTGAGAAAAATATTATTCAACAGAAAAGAATTTTGCGGTGTGCCAACTTAATTAGGATTTGTCAGATAAAACATGAACGACACCCCTTATACAACATATAATCTTACTGTATTTTATCATGCAATTGCGATAACAAGTGATCGATTGTCGATCTCACAGTATAATTACGAAGAATTGTTTCGAAATAAAACTCAGCCGATACATCAGGAATTGTCGGCCAATTTATTATAAAATGTTATTGCAATTACAACCATATTGTCTGGGCTAACTTAACACAATTGGACGTAATTGTAGTTAACAAATAGTTGAGACTCTCTATTGAAAAATGATAATGTTGTCATGTTCATGCAGTTAAACGCCATGTTGAATAATACCCATTTCAGCATTTTTTTGTTTGACGTAATCTTGGAATTTGTCACGGGCTTTAAGATAGTAGAAGTTGTGCAATTTTAATTAAGCGTTTTGGATAAGATTAAACCCTTAAATTTGTCAAATTGGCTAACACATCTAAAAGTTTATTTTCATTTAAATACTTTTTTCCTACAGGACAATCTCCGTCGGACAAAGCAATTCTGTCATGTGTTTAACGAAAAATATTCCCAAACAATTTGGGAAATTTCCTAAGTAATTAAAAAATAATTAACTTTCTAACATTTGGTAAGGGCACTAGCTACTTGCACAATTAATTTAAATTTAAGGTGTTTCGGGAGGACGCTGCGATCGCTAGATTGTCTAATTACGAAGCAAGTATAATAGTGTTTTACGATTCTAGGTATGTTTTCTATCATTTAGGTCATGCTTTCTATTATATCATTCTAGGTCATGTTTTCTATCATATCGTTTTTTAAAATGGACGGTGAATGCACCCATGTCAAAGTTTTGGACTAAACGGGACCTATAATTAAAAATACATCAGTTTTTACATATTTAGGTCATGATGTCTATCATATCTTTTCTTTAAATTTCAGACGCTCACGCTCAATACACTCATGACAAAGCTTTTATATTACTTAAAAACATTATTCCCATGCGGTTGTTAATTCCTATTTGTATAATTATGTATATATAATGCATACAAAAAAAAGAAATGAATCATTAAAGAGCAAAACTATGTTACTTACAACGACAGATGGGGGGATTTCTCCAATCACCATTCATACACCTCATATATCTATTGCCCGATGGTCGGAAACCATTGTTACAGGCAACAGAGACACGTTCATGCTCTATCCATGACTGTTGATTTGGATTCACTCCAACCAAAGTTCCGTTTGCTGGGGCTTGTGGGATGCCACATCTCATGATATCTGTTGGGCGTTTACATTTTAAAGTATTGAACGATGTACTTAAATAACCATTGCACCATGTTTCTAGTGTTGTTAAAGTTAACAGCACTAACTCCTATGATGGAATTAGGAATGAGGCAAAATTTGGGGTTGGGGTAAGATATTGTATGCGTGGTAAGTAAATTAAATTCGAAGAAAGTGAAGATTTTATTCAACAGGAAAGAATTGAGAGGTGTGCCACCTAACAAAACTAGCATTACCTTGAACAAGATATTGTACAGTAATATGGTATTTTATGTAAACTAACAAACTGTGGTAATCAAGTAAAACTGTATTACAGCATTTTTTTATTGCAGAGTGTTGACTAAATCTATTTAAAAAACATTTGGATGTGTTACGTAACAACATATTGAGAATAATAATTTTAGCTCTCGACGTAGGTATGTGAAACCACCCTACGAATCATTCAATTTGTTAACATTAAATAATAACTAGAGAGTGTCAACCACGTGTTTAGCCACCACTATTTGTAAACCACAAGTTGTATGCCATATACTTATGCTAAAGGGTCCCTAACCACAACTTGTATTTTATACACTGAATATGTAGTTTGTTTCTGCAAGCATAAACGCATGGGTCCCATAGTTATCAAACCAAACTTCTTTTCCATGTGTGGTTAAAAAAATAATAAAAGTCTTAAATTTACAGACCTTTTCATCACAAATGTTTTAAATTAAACCTTCTTTTCAAGCGCTGAAGTGAAATGAAGCTAAATTTCCAAAACAACCCGATTTATTTTTTTATGGTTTCAGGGAGTTTCCCTAGGTTTAGTAGATAAGTTTCAGTTTTTACATATGTTTGTCATGTTAAGTAAAATTTCTTAAAGTTAATCTGATTTGTCGACTCCTTGTGTGATTTGTCGACTCCTTGTGCAGCCGTTCAAGCGCTATATGCCACAAAAAGCTAATTTATTGAAAAAAACTTTTAGATAACGTCTCAGGGGAATTCCCCTAGATTCATTGCCTAAAATTTTGATATCTGCATATCTAGACCATGTTCTTAAACAAATGTCAAATTTTTATTGACATTCCACTACCCCTTTTTTTTCGGGCGACATGACATGCTTGTCAAAATCATGATTTAAGAACAATTACCTATTTTTAAGGTATTTTCCTAGGTAATTTTCTTTTTCTTTTAAGCGTTAAATCAGTTACTACTGCACTTACATTTCACCAAATCTGATTTAAATTGGAGCTGTCGTTTAAGCGCTATGCCCAAAAAAAGCTAGTTTATTAGAAAAAAAAACGTTTTGGTTTTTAACATTCCAGGGGAATATCCCTGATTTTATCTCCCAAACTTTTGGTTTCTGCTCATCTAGACCATGTTTTCTAACAAATGGTGAAGTTTCATTGCGATTCCATCATTCCTTCTGGTAGATGTCGGGCGACATTCCATGCCTGTCCAGCGTTTGACGAAAAAAACGTAAAAAAAACGGACAAACACAATATGTGTCCCATTTTGTGCAAATGTGACCCATAACTATTACCATAGTTTTACAAAAATCGGGAAAGGGAAATTCCCTCTTTCGGCGAAAATCTAAATTAGAGTGTCACTTTTAGCATTTATACATTATTGACTGTAGCTTCACAACATGTTGCTTAAATTATTAAGTTTGGGTTGTAGCATTGTGTTCTAAAATTGTCCCCTGTCGAAATTGCATTTAATATTTTTTTGGGGGGGTTGGGGGAATTATCTTCACGTGTAGGAAAATAGGTATTTCAGTTTGGTAGTTATTTCAGTCCAATTCTGATGAATGTTGCAGTGTTGCTACGGCCTAAGAACGTGCGATTTAGTTGTTAAATCTGACTGGGTCCGACACAGTTAGTAAGCATTGTGTTTTTTTGTATTGACTTTTTTCCGCGTGTATATTAAAAACTATTTGTTTATAGCAAATGCTACACTACGTTAGGTTTTGTGTGCATGGCAAGGAAATGAAATTCGAAGAAAGGGAAGGAAAAAAGCCGATATCCCGGAATTTGTCACGGGCTTCAATATAGTAAATTTGTGCAATCGAGATAAGAGTTTGGGATACGTTGGACAACATGGTGCAACAAACATTTTTTAATGTTGATAAGAAAGCCCAAGTGTAATTTTCTCAATTTTTGCAACAATGAAAGGTTTTATCAGGAATCAGAATAACACTTCTTAGCCCGAGCAGGACAAACTCACAACTAGCTAATATTGTATTGGTACGTAATATTAAAATTGGCAATTAAGCTTTTTGTAGTATTTTAATATGAATTAACAGAAAGTAGTTGAATTCTGATAAAACTTTTACTAGTGCTCACGATGCAATACTGAAAACTCGGTGTACAACCAGATTACATTACAGGATTAAAACAAAACACACCAAGCGTGTGCGTTTTACAAGCATTTGTGTTTGTGATTTTCAAAAGTGGGTTTACAAGCATTTGTGGTTAGCAGATAGTCTTAAATCGAGAAAATCACATTCGTATTTCAGTTGCAAGAGTCAGATTCTACGGATATCAGTTAAAATTTTCAGTTTTAGGATTGTAAGTTGGGTTGTTTGTTACGAAACTACAAATTTAAATGCGAAAAGGTAAATTAGAGTTTTACGATTTAAGGAATTTCTCCGAGATTAAACCCTAACTTTTGGGTTTTGCCCAAAGTAGGTCATATTAGCTAACACATCTTAAAGTTTAATTGCATTTAAACACTCTTTTATTACTCTTTCCAACAGGACGATCTCAGTCGGACAAAGCAATTCTGTCATGCGTTTAATGAAAACCATTCCCAAACAATTTGGGGAATTCCCTAAATAATTGCAAATTAATTTGGTTGTTTAGGATGTACGTTGCGATCCCTATAATGTCTAATGACGAAGTGAGTTCAATAGTGTTTTACGATTCTTGGCCATTAAATTCCCCTCGGAAAACTCTAAATTAAAATGGACGGTGAATGCGCCCATGTCAAAGTTTTTGACTAAAACGGACCTATAATTAAAAAAAATATTATTCTCTTGTGGTTGTTAAGTTATTTCCAATTTGTATATGCCGATATAATGCATACAAAAAATGTGAAATTAATCATTAAAGATCAAAACTGTATCACTTACAACGACAGAACGGGAGAAACCTCCATTTACCATCGATACACATCGTCTGCGTAGTGCCTGATGGTCGGAAACCGTTGTTACAGGCAACAGAGACCTTTTCAAACTCTTCCCATGACTGTTGATTTGGATTCACCCCGACCAAACTTCCGTTTGCTGGGGCTTGTGGAATGCCGCATCTCATGATATCTGTTTGGACATTTACATTTTAAAATATTAAACGATGTGCTTACATAACCATTGCACCATGTTTCTAGTGTTGTTAAAGTTTACAGCAAAAACTTCTATGCTGGGATTAGGGATAAGGATTAATTTGGTGTTGGGGTAAGATATTGTATTCGTGGTAGGAAAATTAAATTCGAAGAAAGTGAAGATTTTATTCAACAGGAAAGAATTGAGAGGTGTGCCACCTAACAAAACTTACATTACCTTGAACAAGATCTTGTACAGTAATATGGTATTTTATATAAACTAACAAACTGTGGTAATCAAGTAAATCTCTATTACAGCATTGTTTATTGCAGAATGTTGACTAAATCTATTTAAAAAACATTTGGATGTGTTACATAACAACATATTTAGAATAATAATTTTTAGCTCTCGACGTAGGTATGTGAAACCACCCTACAAATCATTAAATTTGTTAACATTACATAATAACTAGAGAGTGTCAACCACGTGTTTAACCACCACTATTTGTAAACCACAAGTTGTATGCCATATATTCATGCTACAGGATCCCTAACCACAACTTGTATTTTATACACTGAATATGTAGTTTGTTTCTGCAAGCATAATTTAATGAAAAAAAACCTTTTAGATTGTAACGTCTCAGGGGAATTCCCCTAGATTTATTGCCTAATATTTTGATTTCTACATATCTAGACCATGTTCTCTTACCAATGTCAAATTTTTATTGCGATTCCACTACTTCTTTTGGTAGATGTCCGGGCCACATGGGATGTCTGTCACAATCATAATTTAAGAACAAAATCTTATTATTTGGGGTATTTCCCCAGGTATTTTTTTATTTCTCTTAAAAGTTTAACCAGTGTTTAATGCACTTACATTTCACCAAATCTGATTCAAATTGGAGCTGTCGTTCAAGCGCTATGCCCAAAAAAGACAATTTTTTTAGAAAAAAATACCGTTTTGGTTTGTAACGCCCCAGGAGAATTCCCCTGCACTTATCACCCAAAATTTTGGTTTCTGTATATCTAGAACATGTTGATAAACAAATACCAAAGTTTGATTGCGATTCAATTTTTCCTTCTGGTAGATGTCGGGGTGACATGGCGTGGTTGTCACAATCATGATTTGAGAACAAAATCTTATTTTTTAGGGTATTTTCCTAGGTAGTTTATTTTTCTTTTAAGCGTTAAATCAGTTACTACTGCACTTACATTTCACCAAATCTGATTCAAATTGGAGCTGTCGTTCAAGCGCTATGCCCAAAAAAGCTAATTTTTTAGAAAAAAATACCGTTTTGGTTTTTAACGTTCCAGGGGAATTCCCCTGGTTTTATCTCCCAAAATTTTTGTTGTCAAACAAATGGTGAAGTTTCATTGCGATTCCATCATTCCTTCTGGTAAATGTCGGGGCGACATGCCATCCATGTGTTTAACCACCACTAGTTGTAAATCACATGTTGTATGCCATATATATATATGCTACAGGGTCCCTAACCACAATTTGTCTTTTATACACTGAGTATGTAGTTTGTTTCTGCAAGCATAAACACATGGGTCCCATAGTTAACAGACGAAACTTATTTTTCATGTTTAGTTAAATAAAGAATAAATGTTTAAGGTTTGGTAGATAAGTTTCTGTTTTACATAAGTAAGTCATGTTATGTAACAATTCTTAAAGTTTTAATCTGATTGGTTGACTTCTTGTTGGAGATGTCAGTGCGATATGGCATGCCTGCCACAATCATAATTTGGGAACATATCTTCGTATTATGGAAATTAACCTAAGTAAATGTTGTTTTTTTTAAATTGTTTAAAGTGTCTAATGTTTTAAAATTTTACCGAATTTTATTAAAATTAGAGCATCCGTTCAAGCGCTATGGCCAAAATGTAATTTATTAGAAAAAATAGCGTTTTGGTTTTTAATTTCCCAGGGGAATTCCCTTTGATTATTCACATAAACTTTTGGTTTCTACATATCCAAACCATGTTGTATAACGAATGGCTAAGATTTATTACGATTCCATTATTCCTTCTGGTAGATGTTGGGGCGATATGGCATGTCTGTCACAATCATAATTTTAGAACAAAATCTAATTTTTGGGGTATTTGCCTAAGTAAATTTTTTATTTCTTTTAAGTGATAAATCAGTGCCTAGTGCACTTACATTGCACCAAATCTTATTCAAATTGAAGCAGCCGTTCAAGCGCTATGCCACAAAAAGCGCAAATTTTCATAAAAAAAATACCGTTTTGGTTTTTAACCACCCAGGGGAATTCCCCTTAATTTATCACCCAAAATTTTGGTTTCTGCATATCAAGACCATGTTGTCTAACAAATGACATAGTTTCATTGCAATCCCATTATTCCTTCTGGTAGATGTCGGGGCGACATGCCATCCCTGTCAAGCGTTTGACGAAAAAAAAGAAAAAAAAGAAAAAAAAGAAAAAAACGGACAAAAACAATATGTGTCCCAATTTTTCAAATGGGACTCATAACTATTACCATAGTTTTACAAAAATCGGGAAAAGGGAAATTCCCTCTTTCGGCGAAAATATAAATTAGATTCGCACTTTTAGCATTTATGCATTATTGACTGTACCTTCACAACATGTTGTTTAAATTATTAAGTTAGGGTTGTAGCATTGTGTTCTAAAATTGTCCCCTGTCGAAATTGCATTTAATATTTTTTGGGGGGGGAATTATCTTCACGTGTGGGAAAAGTAGTTATTTCAGTTTGGGTAGTTATTTCAGTCCAATTCTGATGAATGTTGCAGTGTTGCTACGGCCTAAAAACGTGCGATTTAGTTGTTAAATCTGACTGGGTCCGACACAGTTAGTAAGCATTGTGTTTTTTTGTATTGACTTTTTCCGCGTGTATATTGAAAACTATTTGTTTATAGCAAATGCTACACTACGCTACAAAACATCGACTTTCAAACCATCATAATAAAGGTTCGTGACAAACTTGGTGGGAAGCAAGCGCGTTGCTCTAAGCACAAGTTAAATCTGATAATCCCTGTTACGTCACTCCGGGCGACCAGTCAGGCCCGTCGAAGGAGGCGTAACATTGCCTATATCTACGATTTGAAAGAAAATATTTACTCCTGAAAGTTTATTTTCATTTAAATCCTTTTTTCCTACAGGACGATCTCCGTCGGACAAAGCAACTCTGTCATGTGTTTAACGAATCTTATTTCCAAACAATTTGGGGAATTTCCCTAAGTAATTAAAAAATAATTAACTTTCTAACATTTGGTAAGGGCACTAGCAACTTACACAATTAATTTAAATTTAAGGTGTTTCGGGGGGACGTTGCGATCCCTAGAATTCTAATTACGAAACAAGTCTTATAGTGTTTTACGATTCTGGGCCATTAAATTCCTCTCGTAAAACCCTAAATTATGAGTTTTGACATATTTATTTAGGTCATGTTGTCTATCATATCGTTCTTTAAAATGGACGGTGAATGCATCCATGTCAAAATTTTTGACTAAAACGGACCTATAATTAAAAAATATTATTCTCTTGCGGTTTATAGGTTAATTATGGGTCCCATTTGGAAAAATGGGACACATATTGTTTTTGTCCGTTTTTTTTTTCTTTTTTTTTTTTTTTTTCTTTTTTTTCTTCGTCAAAGGTTTGACAGGCATGGCATGGCGCCCCGACATCTACCAGAAGGAATAATGGAATCGTAATGAAACTTAGCCATTTGTTAGACAACATGGTCTAGATATGCAGAAACCAAAATGTTGGGTGATAAATCAAGGGGAATTCCCCTGGGAGGTTAAAAACCAAAACGGTATTTTTTATAAAAAAAATAGCTTTTTGTGGCATAGCGCTTAAACAGCTGCTCCAATTTGAATAAGATTTGGTAGAATGTAAGTGCATTAGACACTGATTTAACACTTGGAAAAAATAAAAAAATTACCTAGGGAAATACCCTAAAAATAAGATTTTGTTCTCAAATCATGATTGCGACAGGCATGGCATGGCGCCCCGACATCTACCAGAAGGAATAATGGAATCGTAATAAAATTAAGCCATTTGTTAGACAACATGGTCTAGATATGCAGAAACCAAAATGTTGGGTGATAAATCAAGGGGAATTCCCCTGGGAGGTTAAAAACCAAAACGGTATTTTTTATAAAAAAATAGCTTTTTGTGGCATAGCGCTTAAACAGCTGCTCCAATTTGAATAAGATTTGGTAGAATGTAAGTGCATTAGACACTGATTTAACACTTGGAAAAAATAAAAAATTTACCTAGGGAAATACCCTAAAAATAAGATTTTGTTCTCAAATCATGATTGCGACAGGCATGGCATGGCGCCCCGACATCTACCAGAAGGAATAATGGAATCGTAATAAAATTAAGCCATTTGTTAGACAACATGGTCTAGATATGCAGAAACCAAAATTTTGGGTGATAAATCAAGGGGAATTAATTCCCCTGGGAGGTTAAAAACCAAAACGGTATTTTTTATTAAAAAAATTGCTTTTTGTGGCATAGCGCTTAAACAGCTGCTCCAATTTGAATAAGATTTGATAGAATGTAAATGCATTAGACACTGATTTAACACTTGGAAAAAATAAAAAATTTACCTAGGGAAATACCCTAAAAATAAGATTTTGTTCTCAAATCATGATTGTGACAGGCATGGCATGTCGCCCCGACATCTACCAAAAGGAATAATAAAATTGTAATAAAAACTTAGCCATTTGTTAGACAACATGGTCTAGATATGCAGAAACCAAAATGTTGAGTGATAAATCAAGGGGAATTCCCCTTGGAGGTTAAAAACCAAAACGGTAGTTTTTATTAAAAAAAATAGCTTTTTGAGGCATAGCGCTTAAACAGCTGCTCCAATTTGAATAAGATTTGGTAGAATGTAAGTGCATTAGTCACTGATTTAACACTTAGAAGAAATAAAAAAGTACTTAGGGAAATACCCTAAAAATAAGATTTTGTTCTCAAATCATGATTGTGACAAGCATGCCATGTCGCCCCGACATCTGCCAAAAGGAATAATGTAATCGTAATGAAAATTTGACATTTGTAAGAGAACATGGTTTAGATACGAAGAAACCAAAATTTTGGGTAATGAATTCAGGGGGGTTCCCCTGAGACGTTAAAATCCAAAAGGTTTTTTTTCCAATAAATTAGCTTTTTGGGGCAATTGCGCTGGAACGGCTTCTCTAATTTTAATCAGATTTGGCGAAATGTTGGACTATTAAACACTTTGTGCCAATTAAAGGAAAGAAAACATTTACTTAGGGTAATTACGTTAAAATCGACAATATGAATTCCCTGACACATGAAAAACTAAATCGGGCTGTTTTGGCAATTTAGCTTCATTTCACTTCATCACTTGAAAAGAAGGTTTAATTTAAAATATTTGTGGTGAAAATGTTCGTAAATTTAAGACGTTTATTTCTTTTTAACTACACATGGAAAAGAAGTTTGGCTTGATAACTCTGGGACCCATGCGTTTATGCTTGCAGAAACAAACTACATATACTCAGTTTATGAAATACAAATTGTGGTTAGGGACCCTGTAGCATGAGTATATGGCCTACAACATGTGGTTTACAAATAGTGGTGGTTAAACACGTGGTTGACACTCTCTAGTTCCAATTTGTATATGCATATATAATACATACAAAAAATGTGAAATTAATCACTAAAGATCAAAACTGTATCACTTACAACGACAGATCGGGAGAAACCTCCATTCACCATCGATACAAATCGTCTGCGTAGTGCGCGATGGTTGGAAGCCGTTGTTACAGGCAACAGAGACCTGTTCAAACTCTTCCCATGACTGTTGATTTGGATTCACTCCAACCAAAGTTCCGTTTGCTGGGGCTTGTGGGATGCCGCATCTCATGATATCTGTTTGGACATTTACATTTTAAAGTATTGAACGATGTGCTTAAATAACCATTGCACCATGTTTCTAGTGTTGTTAAAGTTACAGCAATAACTCATATGCTGGAACTAGGGATAAGGCTAAATTTGGGGTTGGGGTAAGATTTTGTATGCGTGGTAAGAAAATTAAATTCGAAGAAAGTGAAGTTTTTTTTCAACAGGAAAGAATTGAGAGGTGTGCCACCTAACAAAACTTGCATTACCTTGAACAAGATCTTGTACAGTAATATGGTATTTTATATAAACTAACAAACTGTGGTAATCAAGTAAAACTCTATTACAGCATTTTTTATTGCAGAATGTTGACTAAATCTATTTAAAAAACATTTGGATGTGTTAAGTAACAACATATTGCTCTCGACGTAGGTATGTGAAACCACCCTACGAATCATTAAATTTGTTAACATTACATAATAACTACTACCTAGAGCTTAGCATATTTACCAACATATACCCCATAACAACTCTCTTCCAAAAATGTTGTTTATTTATGTAAAAATTCTCAAAAATTTATTATTCCAGTATACACGACAAACTAAAATTAAATCTTCTATTTTACACATTTTGCTGTAAATATTTAACTAATTGTGGGTTCCATTTGAAAAAAATGGGACACATATTGTTTTTGTCCGTTTTTTTTTCGTTTTTTTTTTCTTTTTTTTCTTCGTCAAAGGTTTGACAGGCATGGCATGGCGCCCCGACATCTATCAGAAGGAATAATGGAATCGTAATGAAACTTAGCCATTTGTTAGACAACATGGTATAGATATGCAGAAACCAAAATTTTGGGTGATAAACTAGGGGAATTTCCCTGGGAGGTTAAAAACCAAAACGGTATTTTTTATAAAAAAAATAGCTTTTTGTGGCATAGCGCTTAAACAGCTGCTCCAATTTAATTAAGATTTGGTGGAATGTAAGTGCATTTAGACACTGATTTAACACTTGGAAAAAAATAAAAAAATTACTTAGGGAAATGCCCTAAAAAATAAGATTTTGTTCTTAAATCATGATTGTGACAGGCATGGCATGTCGCCCCGACATCTACCAAAAGAGATAATGAAATCGTAATATAACTTATCCATTTGTTAGACAACAGGGTCTAGATATACAGAAACCAAAATGTTAAGTGATTAATCAAGGGGAATTCCCCTGGGGGGTTAAAAACCAAAACGGTATTTTTTTATGAAAAATTTAGCTTTTTGTGGCATAGCGCTTAAACGGCTGTTCCAATTTGAATAAGAGTTGGTGGAATGTAAGTGCATTACCTGCTTATTTAACAATTAGAAAAATATAAAGAAAAATATCTAGGGAAATACCCTAAAAATAAGATTTTGTTCTCAAATTATGATTGTGACAGGCATGGCATGACGCCCCGACATCTACCAGAAGGAATAATAAAATAGTAATGAAGCTTTGTTATTTGTTAGACAACATGGTCTAGATACGCAGGAGCAAAATTGTGGGTGATAAATCTAGGGGAATTCCCCGGAGACGTTAAAATCCAAATCGGTTATTTTTCTGAAAAAATAGCTTTTTGGAAAATAACGTTTAACCGGCTGCTCTAATTTTGATCAGATTTTGTGAAATGCTAGATCGTTATCCACCCTGTGTCACTTAAAAGAAAGAAAATATTTACTTAGGGTAATTCCCTTAAAAACGAAGATATGTTCCGGACTAATGATTGTGACAAGCATGCCACATTGCACTGACATTTCCAACAAGGATTCGTCAAATCGGATTAAAACTTTAAGAATTGATAGTTAACATTACCCACATATGTAAAAACAGAAACTTATTTACCAAACTCATGGGGAATTCCCCGAAGCCATGAAAAACTAAATCGAACTGTTTAAGGAATTTAGCTTCATTTCAATACAGCACTTAAAAAAAGATTTAATTTAAAACATTTGTGATGAAATCTTTGTAAATCTATCACGATTGTTTTTTTTACCTACACACGGAGAAGAAGTTTGGTTTGATGATTACTATGGGACCCATAAGTTTATGCTTGCAGAAACAAAAACTACATACACAGTGTATAAATTACAAAATGTGTAGCATGAATATATGGCATACAGCATGTGTTTTACAAATAGTTGTGGTTAAACACGTGATTGACACTCTCTAGTTTATATTAACAGCTCCTTTTTCATCCGCTCCGCTCAGCAAAATTATACTTTGAAAGTGACAGGTTACTCTGCGAATGCAGGTAAATCAGGTGACGGTTGGAAATATTTACTCGTTTTCAAACGGCATTTCCGTAGGAGATTCGCTTTACTACCACAACGGGCGACCCTTTAGCACCAAGGACGTGGAAAACGATTCCGGCAGTCGTAATTGCGCTGGAGTACTTAAAGTGCCAAACCACACCAGACCGAGCTGCAAGTTGGGGTGGATTTCACGATACAAAATACTCGCTGAAGTTTATCGAGATGAAGTTCAGGCCAAGAGAAGACTAGTAATAATAAAAACCTGGGGCGGTATTCTGAGCTTTTACTCGCACGTAAGACTTACGATCTCGTAACTCTTTGACGCTGCGAGCAAGTTTCGAGCGCGGAGCTTAAGAGTGAAATTGCTATTCCGAACGACACTTGCAAATGACTCGCATTGGCTAACGCAAAAAGAAGAGAAATGCGTCAAAACGTAAGAAAAAGGATCGACCAAAACAAAGAACCGTTTGCCGCACCAGCCTTTGTACGCTGTTTTACTTGCAAATAAATGTCTTCCAAAACAACAAAAATTGCTAAGAGTAGAAAGCGTGTTGCTAATTGGAGCGAAGAAGAAGTTAAAGCAATAGTAGAGGGAATACAAACTCATAAAAAGCATGTTATGGGTTCATTTTCTTCGGAAATATCAGCAGATTCTAAATCCCAAGCATGGTAACTATGAATGTAAGTCTTAAGTATAAGTGGCAGACGTTTTCACATGTTTGCTGTGATCTTTGCTTTTAAATCCGATATATTAATTCATTTTTGAGACTGCAATTCTGTAACTTGACTGGTTATTTTTAAATTACCAGACTCAATGCTAGCGTACAAGCACCGGTAGCCTACTATGTGGCCAAAGCGTCCCACTGCCCTGTGCAATTTATAATAAACAGTGGATTGGCATTTAATGCCATATTATTAGGTTAATTCTGTAAATATTTCTGGTATCAATCGAACTGCTGAACAAGTAAAGCATAAGTGGTGTAATATTAAAAGTACTGCAAAGAAAATGGTCTCAAATTGTAAAGGTGAACGCATAAAGACTGGTGGAGGTAAAAACACTGTGAAATCTCCCACTGACCTCCACTACAGAGTGATCGGCATAATTGGAGAAGAGTCAGTAACGGGAGTTGAGGGCGTTGCGGATTTGGATACTAGTTCCAGTTAAGTGACGAATTACCATTTTACATTTATTTATACATCGGTTGGTAATTTAGTCTTCAGGTGTTAAAACACTGTTAATGTGGTGTTTGCAGTACCGTACCAGTAAATTAGCAATAATCCGTATTTTTTGCAATTTACATTTGCAGAAGCCGAACAAACGCATTCTGGAACTACTGAACCACATCAGCTTATTTATACACAAGTAGATTCCTCATCACAGCCAACAACAGGCTGTGAATTACTGGCGCCATTTTCAAAGTATGGCAAGGTACTGACCATTGACCCCAATGAAAGTAATGAAACCACACTAATATTGCAAGAAGATGTGCTGCCACCAACAAGTCCTGCTTCATCTGATTATTCTGCCTCCTCATTTACTGAAATGTTGAAGAGACAATCCAAAAGAAAATGAAGTGGTAAAAGTGATGAAGAAATCATATTTATTCAAAAACAAATATTAGAACAAATTCATGAACTTAACAAAACACAGAGATTACAATTACAAGAAATGATAAGACGGAATGAGATTCAATGTGAAAAACTTGAGCTGGAACGACAGACAAACTGTGAAAAAGGTCCCAGCTCAAGCCAACCATTTACAGTAGATGATTAACTGCATAGACTTGTTTACACGTAGGCTACTGTTATTTCACCCGATTCGTTACGGATTAGCCCATAGTATGGGACATGGTTTGGTATGATTAGCGCATAGTATGCAGCCATAGTCGTATTTGCATACCACATGGTACGGCGATTAAGCATATTATGGTTGATCGCCATATTTTGTAAAATCATCGCATTGGTTACGCATGACTTATTTTCAGATTAAACAGTGTGTGGTAGCGTACGTTGGTGTAGCCTGAAAAGCTTCGGAGGATTAGTTAGAATTCCATTTTAGCATGTTCAATTGGGCAGTTACCGTTATTTTAGTGTGGTACATATTAAACTACCAAAAGTACAGGTATTAGTAAAATGTTAAGCGACCGGATAAGGTTGCCGGCTAATACTGTGGCCGAAGATATCTGTGACAACATCGTGGAAGTCGTTTGCTGCTACTAGGTAAGATTGTGTGCTGACATTATAGCATCACTAGGCTAGTTTTGTGTAGACACTGAACTGAGTGTTGTACGGCAATTTTGGGTAAGGTTGTAGGGCAATACTGGGTGAGGTGTCTTAATACTGGGTAAGGTTGTATGGCAATACTAGGTAATGTTATGTGGCAATACTGAGTAAGGTTGTATCCCAATCTGTCTGATGTTTACGGCAATACTGGGAAAGATTGTGTGCCAATAGTGGGTAATTGTGCGGCAATACCGGGTGATGTTGCACGGCAATACTGGGTGATGTTGTACGGCAATACTTGGTGATGGTATACGGCAATACTAGTTAAGGTTGTACGGTAATACTGGGTAAAGTTGCACGGCAATACTGGGTGATGTTGCACCATACGGCAATAGTGGGTAAAGTTGTGCGGCAATACTGGGTGAGTTTGTATGGCAATACTGGCTGAGATTGCATGTCAATACCGGATGAGGTTGTGTGTCGATACTGGGTGTGGTTGACTGGTTGTATGGCAATACTGGGTGAGGTTGTACAGCAATACTGGGTGAGGTTGTGCAGCAATACTGGGTGTGGTTGTTAGCAATACTAGGTGAGGTTGGGCGATAATACTGGGCGATCTTGTACCGCAATACTGGTTGAGGTTGTACGGCAATGCTGGGTAAGCTTATATGGCAATACTGGGTTAGGTTGTACGGCAATACTGGGTGAGGTTGTGCGGCAATACTGGGTGAGGTTGTACTGCAATACTGGGTAAGCTTGTAGGGCAATACTGGGCGATGTTGTATGGCAATACTGGGTGAGGTTGTGCGCTAATACTGGGTAAGCTTGTAATGCAATACTGGGTGAGGCTGTACAGCAATACTGGGTGAGGTTGTACGGCAATACTGGGTGAGGTTGTACGGCAATACTGGGTGAGGTTGTACGGCAATACTGGGTGAGGTGTGAGGATGTGCGGCAATACTGGGTGAGGTTGTACGGCAATACTGGGTGAGGTTGTGTAGCAATACTGGGTGATCTTAAATGGCAACACTGGGTGAGGATGTATGGCAATACAGGGTGAGGTTGTACGGCAACACTGGGAATCGCCTAATCTATGTTAATACACGCGGATCTCACCCAAATACTTAACGAAAAACTCAAGATTAACATTCTTTTGTCATTACTAGTTTATTATTTGGTTTAGGATTACCCTCAATCTACAAAGAAGCATTGCAGTTTGGACTCAACGAAAGTGGAATACAACGCATAATATGTAACCCGAAGAATCAGCAAACTTTGGAAGTTTATTGCGATCAAACCACTGACGGCGGCGGTTGGATGGTCGGTGAAGTTTTCATCGATGGATTTGTTACACACAGCTAATAAACAAACATTCTAGGTTTTTCAGCGTCGAAAGGATGGTTCTGAAAACTTCTATCGAACTTGGGTTAAATATCAGAAGATGTTTGGAAGCCTTAGCAACGAATTCTGGCTGGGTTAGTGTTGTTGTAGTTTAATCTAATTTGAACTATTTTATTGCTTGTAAATTATATAATTGATAAGTGGGATCACCACTTATCAGGCCTTACCATAAACTTGGTTGATTAGTCTATCGCGTTATAATTGGCGGGTTGTAGCTTCAAAACTGGTGACTAACAAGCCGTTTGGTGCAAGGTGATATGACGGTTGCCACTGTGTTAACACCCATTGCGTTTTTCCATTTACGAATATGAACATTGATAAGCTTAAAGGTGACCTCACTTATTTTATACGAAATAATAAAAATTCGGGGGGACACAAAGTAACGCTACAGATTCTGTATATTTTAGAACTTTGCCTTAACAGCCTACCGCCGAACCAATTACTAGATATTGATAAGTTAATGCTTTAATTAAAAAACGGGTGTTAAACACAAACATTTAACCGGTATAACAATTTTGTCAAAAACATTTCTTAATCGTAATAAAGCTGAGAGAGTACTGATTTTAACTACACAAATTCCGTGGATATTACTAGCATGTAAATTAGCCCTGCATCCAGCATTAATCAATTGCTAACTCTGAATTTATTGATAAATATGATAAAAGTGCAATAAAACGACCTAAAATTATAACTAAGAATAAAAAGTGCACCAAAAGTATCTAAAAGTTGTGATAAAGGGTGTAGAGCAAATAAGTACGCATAAAGTGCAACAATAGGTGTAATAAAAGGTGTAGAAAAGTGTGTAAAACAATCCACAGATAACGAGCACTTAAGCACGTTACAGAAGCTCAAAACGAATGTTCACAGAAGTTATATGAAAACCCTGTATTCAGAAGTATAAAGTTGCAATTAAATAGGTGGGGGTTTCATATTCTCGTGGTTGCAGTGCATACAGATCACAACTGCTTGCACTGTAGGCAGCAGTATGTGAACAGGAATTTAGCTTGGAGCGAAGAAAAATTAGAAATTAAACTGAAATCATTTATAATCTATAGGTCCCTGTATATTGGATGCATAACCGTTATTTATTCACATGGTTAGCAAGTTTGGCACTTTGGTATATTAATTGAAATACAAGCATCGCGTTTTCGTATATTGTCGGGTGAAATATGTATGAAGTTTAAATAATTTAATAATAGGATTGTAAAGCGAACATAACCACAACTATACCATATGTCATTTTGTATATAACAAGATAGTCATTGCAAACGTATGTATACGTCACGTAGCGTAAGTTTTAAAATTCCGGAAACGTTAACAAACATCGCTTAACCAAGTTGTGACGTCAAATAATTGCTTGTCGATTCCCTCAGTTTTCACAAAAAAAAATTATTACTCCACTTACTTGGTAGTCGGTGTTTAGATACGTTGCAGTTGATTTGTTTTAGATAGAAGTGAGAAGTGTTTCATTATATTTTTTTGTGAAAATTGAGGTAAGGGTAGGCTACCATTTTATCATATTATGCAGTTTTTTGCATGTAAAAAGTAACACTGTGATCAGTTTTAAACCACAAATCATGAAATACTTTGCTCTGTTGATTATCTTAGGTGGTTTGTACATTGTTGCATCAGGTAATAAATTATTTTTTTCTAATAGTGGATATTTTGTTAAACCTAGATACATTACAGAGAGTCCAACGTCCCAAAAAGGAAGCTCAGAGCTGCAATCTGATTCAAAATTCTCGAACAAGAATGCGTTTGTTAAGTACAATATGTGCCAGAGTTCGTCTCCAAATTTTATCAACGCAACAGCAAGGCCCCAAAATCCAAACCTTCCTCATACATTCAACTTGACTGTAAAAGAAATTTTCACCCACGGTTTTTTGTTTGAACTTGTGCGAACTGACGAGGCCACAGGCTGGGATACGATGCTGATTGTGGATTGGGTGATTTACACAGGTGAGCAAACTCGATCTTGAATGCAATGCAGTAGATACCAAAGATTGTCAACTTCTTGTTAGATACAACCATTTCAAAAACCCATTTTTAATCTACGCTAGTTTCTGCATGCATTAACGATCGGTTTCCTGGTTGGCATGTGACTCCGACATGTGACTCCGATCTACCATACGGGGTTAAGGAATACCAATGTCATTTGTTTGATAACATGGTCTATCTTATGTAGAAATCAAAAATCTGGGTGACGCATCCTGTTAAGTTTACCTGTTAAGTTACACACAACTGTTATGTTTGACATTGTTTAGTGATTTCCAATTTGCGATTCGTTTTAGGATTACCCACAAGCTGCAAAGAAGCATTGCGGTTTGGACTAAACGAAACTGGAATACAACACATATATAACCCGGGAAATCAGCAAACTTTGAAAGTTTATTGCGATCAAACCACTGACGGCGGCGGTTGCATGGTTGGTGGAGTTTTCATCAATGGAATTGTTACTCACACCTAATATGCGAACGTTTCAGGTTTTCCAGCGTCGGAGGGATGGTTCTGAAAACTTCTTTCGAACTTGGATTGATTATCAATGGATGTTTGGAAACCTTAGCAACGAATTTTGGTTGGGTTAGTTTTGTTTCAATTGTGTATTAATTATCACCTAAATTAGTTGATTGAATCTTAATTTAGGAAACGAAAATCTTCATGCTCTAACCGGATCTGGGAATTATGAATTAAGGATCGAATTGAAAGATTGTGCAAACGTGTCAAAGTTTGTAAAATACAAGTAAGAACCTTACAAATTTACAATATATCTAATAATATAGTTTATATGAACAGCTCCTTTTCCATCGGCTCTGTTCAAGAAAAGTATACTATAGGCTTGACGTTCGGCGACAGATTGGAGAAGAGTGATGCAGCCTCCGTATTATCCGCTGCGAGTGCGCAGTTATATTTATTATACACTACTAAATCTGGAGATTTATCACCAAATTTAAATACTACCCGATGATGTTGACTTTAAAATTTTAAACCAAGAATGACACCACTACAATGCCTTTTGAACTTGTCGAGATGACGGAAACACTGCCATCTCAAGAAAGGCCGCCAGGAAAAGAAGCCGTTATGGTACTGTAGGGACCTCATATATTACATAAGATTTATGATGGCTGCAGCCGACATTTGCGCTGACATTGCGTCATCACTGAACTATTATTACGGCAGCTGTCGAATAATCTTGTCTATATAAGTTTATATCACTTTGGCGCCCGACGAAAGGCTGCTAACGGAGAGCTCCGAGAGAGAGAAAGAGTCCTAACGCACTAAGTAACATCTTGTATGTGTCGATACTAAGAGTTTTATCTGGAATCTGCTCAATACAATTGATGTTATAAAACTACTAAGGCGTTAATCGACAAACCACAGGAGATAGTAGTCAAGTCGAGAGTCGTTTACGCAGAAAACCTCAATTAATTAGCGCACCTCCGAGAGTAGAGATAGCGCGTAAGGAATCTCAGATCGCATTAGGTGTTGTAACCGGCTTGCCTGGGTGCCTACAAGGAACAATCTAGCAAAATAGGCAGTAACCTGCAACGGATCCCTACAGTACACATAAATTAGTACGGTGAAGTATGGGGGTTTGCGGTATGACATGAATACGGTTGTCACGTTACCTTACTTCCAGTTAGCTCAGTATGGAACATTTTAACGAAATGGCTTCTTCTACCTTGGGAAAGTCACGATACATTTTAATTCAGGCAGTATACAAGGACGCAATTGGAAAAATTACAGCAGAAGTAACAACAACATTGTCCGGCCCGTTGGTCTAGCGGTTAAGTGCGTCGCCTTTCAATCGAAAGGTTGCAGGTGCGAAACTGGTCGCTAGCTAGTCGGTTGTGTCCTTGGGCAAGGCACTTTACGGACATTGCCTGAACCTAGAGGCTTAATGGGTTCTATTAAATTAAAGGAACGTGACTATCATATACAACACACTGCAATAGCTCCGGTAACCCGACGATGGGCGCGAGGTGATCTGACGATTGCTCGTGTGATAACCCCCTTGGTTTTCCCATTCACGGGGATAAAGATGAATATCCTATCCTAACATTAGGTTGGCTTTTAAGATCTGTAACCTGTTTTATTATGATCGGTCATCTATTGATGAAGTAGTATACAATTAGAAAAAGCCGAGAGATTGCAGTGAAAATGCACAAAACAACATAGAAGATGAGTCTCGGTTGAATATGGAGTTTTATACTAGCTAGTTGCTTGTCACCAAAAATGTTATTTCTGAATGATTTTAATTACGTTTTATGTTGCTGTTATACTGTTAGATTCTGGTGTTTTAAATTATTTTGATAAAAGAATGATGTATAATTTAAAACATAAATTATAACATTGTAAAACCTAAATAATATTTAATCCCAATTATGCAATTCTGTATTGTTTAGCATGTGTTGCTGGTATTAAAAATGATGGTACTGTTGCCTTATATTTCGATTAGAAATATGCAATTTAACCAATAAAGAATTTTGTTAACTAATGAACTTAAGATGAAACTAATGAAGAATTTTGGAAAATAAACTTACAAAATTTGGGTAATTTCCTAACGTTATTAGAAAATGGATTAACAGTGTCCACTATTACCTAAAATTTGTATAATGAGTTAGTACGTTGCGAAACTACAAAATCAAATGCGTATATAAAGTAAAGTATAGTTTTAAGATTTAAGGAAATTCTTGAAGATTAAATCCTAAATTTGGGTTTTGCCAAAAATAGGTCATGTTAGCTAAAACATCTGAAAGTGTATTGTCATTTAAATACTCCTTGATCACTTACTTCTACAAGAATTGTTTCGTGGTATAAAACATTTCTGTCATACGTTTAACGAAAAATATTCCCAAACAATTTTGGGGGAAGTAATTGAAAAATAATTTCGTTTACTAAACATTTTGGTAAGTGCACTAACAAGAAACATTAATTTTAATTTGGATGATCAATATATAATAGATAATTAATATATATAAAACGTAAATTATACATTTAATATACATGTAAAGTGTAAAGTTTGTTTCAGTAAGTTAATTTACGTTAAAATTCGATGGACTATTTACTGTTTCCTGTGTAATTTTTTTTGTAGGGCGGGCCTATTTTCGTCACGAAGGACCAAGTATTTGTTTCTTATTTTGCTATAAGAACGAATATGCTTACGAAAAATCAAGGGTGCCAGACACGAATTTTCCCTGAAGAGTTGGTACAACACATATGGACAAATTTTTATAATACCAAATCCGTTATCATATAAGTAAATTAAGTTTAATTATGCTAGGTATCGTATTATTAGTACTTTAAAAACGCTGTTCTAAAAAATATGTTTGGCAACTGCATCTTGATTAAATCATTAAGCAGTGTTCTCATCAGTACTAACATTGTGGCAAATGATTGTTAAGTTCGTTTTCTTTTATTTTTCACTGCGACTTTAAAGCGGTTTGCTTAATCGGTAAAATTTAAAATTGCCTATTCATAATCTTCGGGTTCCGTTTACATTGTATAGTATTTCAGTAAACCTGTATTTTTACTTCTTTTCACTAAACATTCGTGATTTTATGAGTTTTAATTTAAGCAAATTTTACTTACGTATGTACCGAATAATATATGGATCCTCGACAGTAAAAAATATTACAGTTAAAAAAAAAATCAAGTTTTAGGTACTGAAAGAAAAAATCAAGTTTTAGGTACTGTTATAATGCATATCCAATTAAGGAACAATGCCCGTAATATATAGCTGCCTTAACTTTTCACATAATTTTTTTAACAGTTTAGATTAGCATTACGATCCATACAATGTCTAATAACGAAAAAAGTCAATTAGTGTTTTACAATGCTAAGGAATTAAATTCCCCTGTCAAAATCCTAAATTGTATTTTAGTCATGTTGTCCATCATATCTTTCTTTAAATTTCGTCCAATCAAGACACCAATGTCAAAGCATTTGACGAAAAAATGTACCTATAAATAAAAAAAACAATATTCCTTCGGTTGTTATTTCCAATGTGTATATGTACATATAATGCATCGCATAGAAAAAGATAAAATTAATCATTACAAATTAGGATGTTACTTACAACGGCAGGTGGGTCGATGTGACCATATACGTTTCAGACACAACCGCTGTGTATAGAAAAATAATTGTTGGAAGCCGTTGTTATCGCAGACACGAGAGATCTCCACAATCTCTTCCCATGACATTTGATATGGGTTCATTCCAAGCAAACTTCCGTTCTCTGGGGCTTGTCGGATGCCGCATCTCATGATATCTGTTTGGACATTTACATTTAAAAATATTAAATCCAGTGTTTAGTAAAGTTTCTAGTATTATGAAAGATCAAAACGATAATTTCAATCCTGGGGTTAGAAAAAGGTTAGATTTGGGTTTGGAGTGAGGTTCGTGTAGAGCTGGGCGTAATCGAAAATTTACGTTCAGTTATTACGTAATTACGCATCTGCCCGTAATGTTTTAAACGTAATTGCACGTCGTTGTAAATATATACTTTTTGAGCAATTCCTTGTTTTAGTTTCAATAAAATAAGTTTGTTTCATCGCCGTAACGATTTGCGGGTTGTTTACTTGTGTAAATATTTGTTTTAAGTTAGGACAAACGAACAGTGTAATTTAGAAGTATATATATCTACCATCAAAATGCATCCAAAACACGCCTATTTTGGCTGTTTGTTTAAATAGCGATGACGTAATTAAAATGATGGAATTACCTAACTGAATTGGCGTAATTCCTTAATACAACTTTGGTCCATTACGCCCAGTCCTACATTGGTGTGCGTAGTGGAAAAAATCGAAGTTGGGTTAGGAAAGTGGAATAAGAGTTTAGTTAACATTAGAAGCATTGTAAGGTGTGTCGCCTAAATTTGACTTTGCCATATGCTAGATAAAACCCAAAAACACTTATGATAAACTTACTGTATTTTAAAGTAATGCTTATTTAAGCATAGTGCATTTTATCTTGCCACACATTGTCTCGAAATGATTCTCGGCGGATATATAATAGTCGGGCAATTTATTATAAAAGTTTAATGCAATTATAACCATATTGTTTCCTAGGTTACCTAAACACAATTGCACCTGAAGAAAGTCAGCACATAGTTGACACTCTCCATATAAACAACAACAAAAATACTGTCAGATTAATGCAATTCTATACCAGGTTAAATAACATTCTTTATCGGTATTTCTTTGGTGCCGATTTCTAACGAATTTATAATGGGCGTTTAAATAGTAAGGAGTTGTGCAATCGAGGAGACAGTTTTAAATATGTCGTACTATATGGTGCAAGAAATTACAATTTAATGATTATAAGAAACCCCCAAGGTAATTCTCCCATTTCTTGCAAAAATGAAACATCTTTTCGACATTGGTTTATCAGGAATCAGGATAACTCGTTTACCTACTCCGAGCCGGATAGAAATCAAAACAAATTATTATTGGATTGGAATGTAACATTAACAATTGCAATGAAGTTTTGTCTTATATTCTACCTAAATTTTTACAGGAATTCCTTATAAACCAAGAATGCCATATTTTTGTAAATTGCCGGGAAACAATCAGATTATTTTGCACGAACAAACAAAATATACAAAATTTTACGTTATTTTTTTCTAAATAATGAGCTTATTTTGGCCAGAGCGCGAAAGCAGCTGCTCCAATTTTAATTAGATTTGGTAAAAAATGATAAAATATCAAGTAAAATACCCCATGAATTTAGTTTTTCACTGCAGCGCTAAATTACCCACCTACTTTAATTTAAAAAATAAAAAAGCTGCAAAATACTTTTGAAAATACGCTACAAATAAAGAATTGTCCCTGAATCAGAATTTTTAAAAGGCATTCCGCCAGGAATATACTTTTTTAATTGCACATTGAAAAGATATTGGGTTGGTAACCATCGGACATTAGTTTGTGCTTACATAAATAAAAAAAAACTTTAGCAGTCGGGCTAATACTTTCTGGAATGTCAGATAACATGAACCTAACCTGCACATATCTGACAATAGTATATATTGCGTAATGAACATGAATAACAAGATCGTTTTGTTACCTCCCATGCTTGCAGAAACAATCTACACACTTAGTAAATTAAAGATACCAATTGTGGTTATGGACCCTGTTTACATAAACATATAGCAAACCAAATGTGTTTTAAATGTAGTAGTGGTTACGTAGTTCTCACTTTCTTGTTTCCCTAAGGCATTGAAAAAGAATCAGCTCTTTAACTTAACATCTTTGGTAAATGCACTGACAACATACCCAAATTAATTCAAATTTGGGTAATTGGTTTGGGCGTTGCGACCCCTAGAATATGTAATGACGGGGAATTAAACTCCCCTTGTTTAAACCCTAAATTGTGAGTTTTAACATATTTAGGTCAAGTTGTCTATTATATCTTTTTTTTAATTGTCAGGCAGTCAATGGCACCTTTGTCAAAGCAAACGTAATCTATATTTAAAATCTATATTACTGTGCGGTTGTTTATTCCAATTTGTATATCTACACATATAATGCATCGCATACAAAATAAGATGAAATTAAACATTACAAATCAGGACTATGTTACTTACAACGACAGATGGGGTCGTTTATTATCCATTCTCCATTAACACACACCATCTGTGTAAAGGGAACTAATGGCCGGAAGCCGTTTTTACAGGTAGTATTGACCCGTTCATACTCTTCCCATGACAGTTGATTTGGATTCACTCTAAACAAAGTACCGTTTTCTGGGGTTTGTGGAAAGCCGCATCTAATATCTGTTTGGACAATTACATTTTAAAGTATTAAATGCAGTGCTTAGATAAGTTTCTAGTGTAGTGGCAGAAATAATAATTTCTGTGCTGAGGTTAGGAATACGTGTTATACTCTAAAAATAAAGATTTGTTTCTGAATCATGATAGTGACAGGCATGCCATTTCTCACCGACATCTTTAAGATAGAGTAATCGATGTAAATTAAAATTTCTTAAATTATTGTTAGATAACATAATCAAGATAAGAAAATACAGCAATTTGGGATAATAAACCAAGGGAATTCCCCAAAGCCGAAAAAATAAATAGTTTTTTTCTCTGGAATTTAGCATTCTTTTTAACTATACCACTTAATTAACAACATGCTTTAATTCAAAATATTTGTTATTGAATGTTCGTCTGTTAACCATTATTGTTTAAAATATAATAAAGTAACAAATTTTTTTTCAGAATGGGACTAAAATTGGCGATTTTCCTAGAAGTATGATCGAAACATGCATGTCCTATTGTCCCAAAATTTCCTAGGAGTTTTCGAAATGGATTAAATCATCCAAAATTATTAGGTAACATTGTTTAAATATATGCAACCCGTCTTTAAATTGTAAGCCAAAGGAAACTCCCCGTGGTTGTCAACATCATTATAAATTATGAAATTTTTATTAAATTAGCTTAATTTTAACATCCTATTTGACAGGAAGTTTAAATCAGAGTTAATAATATATCACAAGTTCGTTTAACATTGATGTACTAAATACAAAAATATGTCCCCGAATCATGTTTTGTTTTGTCCCGCGCATACAATGTCTTCCGGACATTCATAAGGACTTGTCTAATTCGGTTAAAATAATTGTTAAGAAACTTTGTGGATTTTAAAACCGTCTATTACAAGAGATTTAAAAAAATTAAAAAAAACTCCCGCTTTTACGCCATGAATATACTTATTTCCACATGGCAAATATATTTGGTTTGGTAACTATAATTAATATGCCTGCAAAAAAACTATAGCAATCCGGTTAAAACTTTGGAATGTTAAATAACATGGGCCTGACGTGCACATGTCTGGCAATATTATATAATGTGTGATAATCATGTAAAACAACATCGGTAAAAAACTAATATTGTACTGCTGTATGCATATTTATATATCATCTGTACGCATAAGTATGGGCCTATTGCTGCTACGATAGTGTTGTATTCTGATTTCAAACAGTACCAAAACAATCGCAGAAACCGACACTTATTAAATTTAAATGTATTCAGGGTCGCCGAACGCGGGTATGCAGAGTAGGCCAACCTACCCTGGCATTTTGCAAAGGTATGCAACATTACCTGATTGTTACGCGATTCGATCATCAGATTGTCTACAATATTAATTGCCCGTCCGCACTACAATTCAACTGCAAAGCGTTGTTTGTGTCTACACAATTACATTTACGGTAATTTCAAGTGTTGGATTTTTCGTCATCATTAAAATCCTTGCTGATCCGATCGCGATCTGAATCGTGTTTAAAATAGTCGAATTTTCTGACACAAAAATGCAAACTATGAGAGAAATATAGTTTTACTTTACAGCTATAAAGCGATTAAACACTAAATTCCAAGCAAAAGTTTTATATTCGGTATCGAGTTTATTAATAACAGTTAGAAAAGCTAATCCATTTCTTTTTACTTTATTTATTAAGCAATCTTCGGCTTAGCGTGTACGTAAGGATTGCTTGGCCTTGGTCCAACTTACACCTGGCCGAAAAGAGTAGACGCTGCCTTAAAACTTATTTTACTCATTTCACAAAATTAAAAATTTTCGGATAAAAAATGTGATGTATTGTTGTTTGCATGATTTAGTTTTACAAAATTTTTAATTAGATCCTGCTACTGTACGTAATGCCCTGTTGAATCTATTACTGCACTAACTAAAACACAACATTTCTTTTACGAATTGTTCCACGCGAGTAACGAAAGTCGAATGGTTTACGTCGGGACGATTAAATTATTTTATAACTCGGTCCTTTGGCTGCAAACTGGACTGTTATAACCTAACCGGAAACTAATTTTTTTATAAGATTGGGTGGGCTATATACACATACACAAACTTAATATAGAGGCGTACAACAACCACTGGCGACTATAATATCTTATATTGTATATAGGCCTCTAAATGGACTCTATAACACAAGAGCACGTAATACGCATAGTGCGTTTCTCCTTACCGAAAGCGTATCTATCTTGAAAAGACGTCTAAACATTTTTTAAAGCGAGTGATCGGTAAACAACTTGCTCCATCACATCGCTTTTTGTGCCAATTGAAGATTCATTACCGTAAATGTCAGTTGTAGTCTAAAGTCAACATTGCAGATCACGAGAAGTTTATGCAATTTATTCACTAATTATGGGTTCCATTTAAAAATATGGGACACATATTGTTTGTTTTTTTGTTTTTTTTTTCGTTTTTTTCTTCGTCAAACGCTTGACAGGCATGCCATGTCGCCCCGACATCTAACAAAAGGAGCAATGGAATCATAATGAAACTTAGTAATTTGTTAGACAACATGGTCTACAATGCAGAATCCAAAATTTTTGGCGATAATTCTAGGGGAATTCCCCTGGGATATTAAAAAACAAAACGGTATTTCTTCTACAAAATTAGCTTTTTGGCCATAGCGCTTGAACGGATGCTCCAACTTTTTTAGATTTAGTGGAATGTTAGAGCTTTCGTCTTTAATAAACACTTAGAAGAAATATAAAATTTACCTAGGGAAATACCCTAAAAATAAAATTTTGTTCTCAAATCATGATTGTGACAGTCATGGCGTCTGACATATACCAGAAGAAGTAATGGAATCGCAATGAAACTTTGTCATTTGTTAAACAACATTGTCTAGATATGCAGAAACCAAAATTGTGCGTAATACATCAAGGGAAATTCCCCTGGGACGTTAAACCAAAACGTTTTTTTCTAAAAAAATGCTTTTGGGGGCATAGCGCTTAAACGAATGCTCTATTTTTGATAAGATTTGGTGAAATGTTGGACCCGTAGCTACTCTGCGTCAAATAAAAGAAAGAAAATATTTACTTGGGGTAATTTCCTTAAAAAAGAAGATATGTTTATGAATCATGATTGTGACAGACATCGCAGCGTGATGTGGCACATCGCACTGACATCTTTAACAAGTTGTCAAATCGGATTAAAACTTTAAGAATTGTTAGATAACATGACCCACATATGTATAAACATAAACTTGTGTACTAAACTTATGGGGACTTTCCCGAAGCCATAAAACACTAAATCGGGCTGTTTTGGGAATTAAGGTTCATTTCGCTTCAACGCTTGAAAAGAAGCTTTAATTTTAAACATTTGTGGTGAAATGTTCGTAAATATAACACGATTATTCTTTTTTAAACTACTCATGGAAAAGGAGTTTGGTTTGTAAACTATGGGAGCCATGCGTTTATGTTTGCAACAACAACTACATACTCGGTGTATAAAACACAAATTGTGGTTAGGGACCCTGTAGCATGAATATATGGCATACATGGTAAACACGAGGTATATAGCAATAAGATGGAGCGTGAAATGTCGGGTGGAGTAATCAATATAGTCATCGACGGTAATGCAATAAAGTAAGGACTGGTTTATAATGGATGCGACAAAATACATAATACAACATCTCCCCTTTAAGTTTGTAATAATTATAAAAAAAAACATTAAAAAGATACAGGTTTCCATATATACAGTACAATACATTCAGACGCGCCGAACGTACGAATAGCCAGGGTATGCGAGTGTTGGAGTGAAATCAATTTTGGCGCCGAAAATATTTTTTAACATTAATTTGCCCTAGAATACGTCTCTTGGACATTCCGAAAGAGGCTCTTAACAATAAAAAATATCGACCTGGTACCGATTCGGCATGATTAGTAAAAGTTGTATTAAATATTTTGTAGCCCTCGCGTTGGTCGCGATAATTGAAATAAAATCTCCATTCAAAAAACAAAATAAAACAAGCATAAACGTATGGGTTCCAGAGTTATCAAATCAAACTTGATATGAAAAATCCATGGTGCGCCTGTATAACAGGCCCAGGCCGTACGTTTATCCTAATCTGTCAACATTCACAATCATATAGCGTAATTCATATGTAAATTCACAAGCGGCAGAATACGCATACAGTGGCAAGCAAGAAATTTAATCATTTTTTTTCAATTTACCCTAACTTCCTTTTTTTAATCTTACATATTTACCCAGTGATTCAGTTTAGTTTGACAAAGCACGTGTTGTTATATTGGGATATTGTTTGTATCATTAGTTATCTGGTAAAAATAGATTTTAAGTGCGTTTTAAGTTATATTACAATAGCCGTGGAGCAATAAAAATATACAGTTTTTTCTTCCTCATTGCGGTCACAGCGCAAAGAGCTATTCTGATTATTTCAATAATTTGTGCAACTTACCGCGGCTACGATAAGCATATAAGAGAAAGCAGCTAGTCTATTGATTAAGAATCGTCAGACTTGCCGCTCAAGCAATTCTAACTTCAAATTTCACGCTTTTAGCATAATTAAAATTTCCAGGTTAAAAAATCTAATGATTTATTGCTATTTAAAGATTAAGTGTTATAGAATAATCAATTAGATCACTGCTGTGTACCTCCTTGTTGAATTAATGTCCGCATTAACTAAATTAATTATATAAAAATCCCCTTTAGAATTTAAAAATCACTTTAACGAATATATTTGCGGAGATCAAAGCGTATTAGGATTTTCCACACGCGTATATACAATAAAAAATAACGTTTGTTTTATCAACCAGACAGTGTCAACCACGTGTTTTACCACTACTATTTGTAAAACACATTTTATATGATATAAAGATATATATGCGAACAGGGTCCCTAACCACATTTTGTATTTTATACACTGGGTATGTAGTTTTGTTTCTGCAGGCATAAACGCATGGGTCCCACAGTTTAGTAAAAAAAGGTAAGTTGTTTACCAAATTTAATTAAAATAGGAATAGCAGTTTAAACGCTATGCCCAAAAAAGCTATTTTTTTAAAAAAAGGTACGGTTTTGGGTTTTCACCTCTCAGGGTAATTCCCCTGGATATATACCTAAGAATTTTGGTTTCTGCATATCTAGACCATCTAACAAATGACAAAGTTTTATTGCGATTACATTGCCCCTTCTGGTAGATGTCGTTGCCACAAGCCATGCCTGTCAAACGTTTGACGAAAAATACAAAAAAAACGGACAAAAACAATATGTGTACCATTTTTCCAAATGGGACCCATAATTATTTCACATAAGAGTAAACGAAAGCCGAAAGGTTACATCTGCACGATTTATTTTTTTCGGTTCTTTTTTGGGTGCAATCCGGACGGTTATGACCTAACCGGTTTTGGGGCATTTTACATGATTAGATAGAAAAAGTAGGGCATGTAATACAAGTAATAGGTTTCTCCATACCAGACGCGCATTTATTTTGCGAAATCGTCCGTACTTCTTTCAAAACGAGAACTCGGAAGTACAACGTGCATCAGCATAACAGCTCTTATTATTAACCCCGTACACTTCGAAAGATTTGTTCTTGTGAGGGAGTTTTGCCGAGCAATAACCTTCTTGCTCTTGGTTAAATGTACATTCGAGATTTTTAACAATACTATATATGTAATAACAATCGTTTATATTCAAAATTTCTGAAAACATTTAGTAGGATAGGAATACATAATGAATGGTTGTACCACTGACGCCGCGCATATATAGCTTACAAAAATCATACTACTTATCAACGTTAGTGTGCATTTTTAGACGCCTATGCTTGGTCGTATATTTATGTTTACATTTGAAACCGTAGAGAAAATTTCTTCCTTTTTTCGTTTTTTTTCGCATCACGCTTGTGACAGACTTGACCGCCAAGTCATAGGGTAGAACGCCGTATCGAATCAGGTTCAAACTTTCAGGACTCCTTACTGGCATAAATATTTGCCTCGACATTTATTTAAAAAAGGAATTCCTGTTATCGTGGAAAATGTTAAAAAGACGCTTATATAGAACATGTTTGGCGTTATCGGCAACATTTCCGGATAGAAAAACAATTCCGGAATT
>CH002105.1:751525-764855 GCA_000149265.1 Ciona savignyi | reverse complement strand
AATGGTTCGCGATAAAACTTTATTTTTTAGACAACATGGTCTAGATATACAAAAACTAAATTTTGGGTGATAAATCAAGAGGAATTCCCCTGGGACGTTAAAAATCATACCGGTATTTTTTTCGAAAAATTTAGTTTTTTGGAGCAAAGCGCTTAAACAGGTGCTCTATTGGGAAGTCCATTTAAAAATGAAGGACATTTTCCATTGATTTGAATCGTTTAAGGGTGTTAGCTATAATGGTCTGATACATACTGGCAAATTCTTAGTAATTGGTGCAAGTAACATAACCGACAGACCCAAAAATATAAGCATGTCGTTCAGTTAATTTTCGGCGCCAATTAATGGTTAAAATCAGATATTTTGGATGTAAGTACTATTTACTTGAAGGTAAAATTAAAGTTGTAAATGAATGGAATGTACTGGAAAATGGGACAAGTGGAATCTACATACTCCAAGTTACTACGGAAAATCGCTTAAATTATAATATTCATACGTGTATAAAATACACTATTACCGTATATCCTTATCCTATACCCACCATAAACCATTTTTTGGGATCCCCCTCCCAATACGTAAACCTAATTAAACCAGTGCTTAGTCATATTTTGGTCGATATCGTTAGTTTTTTTTTCTATATCTAAAGTGTAAATAGAACAGTTCACTTAAAATTATTCCAAAAAAAATTTACGAAAGAAAACTAAAAATACATTAATCAAAATATACCAATTCCCGCCGAAAAACTTTTAATTATATAAAAACAATTAATTGTTTTTGTATTTTATAATTGTCTTGTATAACAGTATAACGCTACGACTTTTTTAAGTAAACATGCATATCAAGTTTGGATACGTCACTCCAGCCCAAACGAAAGGGACTTGTGGGATCCCGCATCTTTTAATATCTGTTCGGACATTTACATTTTAAAACACTGAAAGAAATGCTTAGATAATCCCACGCGCCATGTTTCTAGTGTTGTGAAAGTTTAAAACTCGTATTCTGGGGTTAGGAACAAAGCTAGATTTTGTGATGGAGTAAGGTTTTCTGTGCGTCGTAGGAAAATGAAATTCAAAGTAAAGTTTAGAAAATGGAATAAAGGTATATTTAATTGTAAAAGCATTTTAAGGTGTGTCACCCTAATTGGGATTTGTCATAATTATGCTTCATAAAACCCAAACAACACCCCTAATACAATAGATAATGCTCCTTATTTTATCATGCAAATGCGATATAAGTTCAAATATTGATAAAAAACAAGTGAATAAAGGAAAATTTCGAAACCAGGCAGGATGTAAAAAAATTAAAATGTCGTAATTTCTTTAAGACGCACGCACCATTACGTCATGGAATGGTGTGGTTCTGAATTTCAATTATTGTTATTATGTAACAGTCGTTTAATGAAACCACACACTATTATCACAAATAACATACCATAAACATTATATAAGTGATTTATTAAGTGGTCTCTAAAAATAGAAAATTAGATTGTTCGCTTTTTCTTGACACCGAATAAAAGTTGCTGTAACACGAATTTGGACTGAATAAATTTGAAATTGTTTAGTGTGAATTTAACACGAGAGTTTCTTTTTAGAAGGGATAAAATAAAAAAGGCATGCTTATTGGCA
Source organism: Ciona savignyi (assembly GCA_000149265.1). NCBI lineage: Eukaryota > Metazoa > Chordata > Ascidiacea > Phlebobranchia > Cionidae > Ciona > Ciona savignyi. The sequence goes on along the minus strand of CH002105.1, from coordinate 763,233 downwards.
CATATCTTTTTGCTAGCAATAATCTTTGTACGGGCTTTGTCAATCTACTTTATATGTTTAAGTACTAAAAAGTTTGCATTTAAAAAATTATCCCATTTTTCATTTAATTTTGTATATGTACATAAATTGCATTGCACACTAATTAGGGTGAAGATATTGTTAAGAAAGCAACAATATCTTACTTACAACTACAGTTGGGTGTTCCTGACCATTGACCAATCGCCAGGCAGGTTATCCAAGCAAAGCCTAAATTTCGAAAGCCTGTATTGCAGGCAATAGAAACCCGTTCATCTGGTTCCCATGACAGTTGAGTTGAATTCACTCCGACCAAAGTTCCGTTTGCAGGGGCTTGTGGGATGCCGCATCTGATCGGATCTGTTTGGATATTTACATTTGAAAATATTAAATAAAGTTCTTACATAACATGATGTTTATGGTGATGTTAAAGTACTAGAATTAATTCGCTAACTTTGGTTAGGAATAAGATTAGATATGGGATCGAAGTGGGGTTTCGTGTCTATGTCTATACCGATCTATATAATATTGCTGAATGTTTTACACAGTTATGTTCCTGCAAGCATGAACTAATAATGGGTTCATGATTTATCTAATCGAACTTGTTAACTGTGTTCATTTAAACATAATGCGTGTTATTATGTTTTAGGCTATTATTTAAAAAACAAACCACTGAAAAAGGTCAAATTGCGCGAAAATAGCTTGCGATCCGGGACAAAACCACAAATGTTTATTGATCTTCAAGAAATATAGGTCAAGCAAGTAGAGGGTTAATTTGGTTCTGTATCCCTTAAACACAGTATATATTTCAGTATTACTTGTATGCTCTGTTTTTATACATAGTAAAAGAACTTTAGTGATTCATAGTTTACTCAGCAGCTTTCTTACTTCTAATGGTTTTTTATAGAGCATCTGTATAACAGTCCCATTAAAATTTTAACAAACACAATGATGATTGAAATCACCAAAACAATGACTTGCTCGGTGTGCTTCTGAATATTAGACATATAATATTGATGATCAGAAGTGAAATGTAGCCGTCGCTAAAAGAACGGATTAATTTGCTAATAACATCTGTAAGAAAGTAATGTAATTTGTATCGGAAAATATATGTGAATGCTAAGCATGTAGCTATTTGAAAAATCAAACAACTCAGTTTATGGGTTATGTATTAATCTCACTAATGTCCGACGATATTGATTGCTGTTTCTATTTTCCCGTGGGCCGTCTACATTGCTTTAATCCATGCACAATTGGTTAACTTATATTTACCGGATCTATTAATATAATGCTATTCTAAATAAATCTCCTTGAAATTGTGCATTTGCAGTTAACGTCATAAAAAATGTCCAAAGGGTTTCTATTTCACTTACTTTTACAACCGTAGCTTTGTCCTTCTCTACGTAACTCTAAGCGTTTTTTGATTAACAATATAGAGTTTTGGTTGCTACGTATGAATATAAAATATTTGAAGCCTACTTGTAAATTAGTGAGGCTACTTCGTAGATCTAATGATTAAAAATTGTATCTTTGGTCGGCTGCTGTAGCCTATTCGGCAGAGATGCTCAGTGTTTTACCGTTCTCCTGATTTTAATTTAGGCTGGGTATACAAGGGTAATACCCTTTTTAGTGACGATATTTTGTCGTTGGTAGTTACATCGGATTGGTAAATATCTTACCTAAAATTAAAAATAATACAGCAGTTTAAATTTATTAAAATACGATTAAAAATAAAGTTTTATGTGAAAAATTCACATTTCTCTAAATTTGTGTTAGTATGGTACTTACAACGACAGAAGGAGGCATCTAACCATAGATCACCCTCTACACATATCATCCAATTAGAACCGAAATTACGGAAACCAGCTCTGCAGGTGGTAGAGACACGTTCATACAATCCCCATGATTGTTGATTGGGATTTACGTCCAACAAAATTCCATTTAGTGGAGGTTGTGGGGTGCCACATTTGATTCGGTTTGAATTTACTTCTATCTGGCTTGTAGTTTCTGTTGACATGTTAACAGATAAGGCTATTATGGATATCATTTTAAAAAAATGGAACACATTTTGTTTTTGTGCGTATTTTTTACATCAAACGCGTGGCAAGCATGACATGTCGCCCTGACATGTATCAGAAGTAGTAATGGAATTGCTATGAAGCGTTGTTAGGACAACATGGTCTAGACATAAGACAACATGGTATAGATATTTAGAATCCAACATTTTTCTGACATGTCGCTCCGAATCTCCAAGATGACGTGGTCAAATTGAATATGTCCGGCCCGGTGGTCGAGCGGTTAAGTGCGTCGCATTTCAATCGAAAGGTTGCAGGTGCGAAACTGGTCGCTAGCTAGTCGGTTGTGTCCTTGGGCAAGGCACTTTACGGACATTGCCTGAACCCAACGGATTAATGGGTTCTACGAAATTGAAGGAACGTGTCTATCATATACAACACACTGCAATAGCTCCGGTAACCCGACGATGGGCGCGCGGTGATCTGACGATTGCCCGTGTGATAACCCCCTAGGTTTTCCCATTCACGGGGATAAACGTGAATATCCTATCCTATCCCATCCTATCCTATTAAAATTTCTAAAACTAACTACCGAATATAAAGACACGTAGTAATTTTTATTGATAATCTCAAGGAAAAAATCGTAAAAATCAAGATTTTTCAATAATTATTAATTTCCTCTTAAAGAATGAGTAATCGATTCGAATTAAAGGTTAAAAAAATGTTAAATGATTTTAAAGAACATAATTATATATGTTAAAACAGAAATTGAGGTAAAATTCCCGGGGACGTAAAAAACTAAATCGGAGATGTTTTAACTTTGTTGCCTTCTTTTTTTAAATATCGTTTGACCAGATGTGCAATTTAGGCAATAGTTGGTTAAATGTTAAAACGTTTTGTAAGAAATTAGAGAAAGTAAAAAATTACCCAGTAAAGTATCGTAAATTATAAGTTTTCCCCAAATCATTATTGTGACAGGCAATTTAGCTTCTTTTCAAGTTAGTGCTTAACAAGACGGAATAATTTAGATATTGTTTAAAGGACTGTTATTCTATTTTATACAATATTGTTTTCAAAATGCAAAACGAAAAATATACACAAGCAAAACCCATAAAATTTAATATTTATTTTCTAAATCATGATTGTAACAACAATGCTATATTGCACTGGCATCTCCTTCGAAGAATTATCTGATTTGATCCGTAAGAATTGTTAAATAACACTATATCGTTTTGCAGAAACAACTCTCCTAGATCACTTTATAGAGAAATAAAAAACTGCTTACTCCTTGAACTCCAATTCCCACCCGTAAAAAAATATAATGTACAATTATTAGCACATATACAGAATACCTGTACCTTAAAAGCAAATATATATTGAGAACAAATTTCAAGATAAACGAAATAAATCTAATACCTACATTATACCTGTATTTAACCAATTTCTATATACTTAGAAACATAACGGCACTTAAATAATACTTAGAAAACACAACGACACTTGAATCAGTAATATATATCTCCATATATACACAAAAAAATAGTTTAATCAAGGTAAAACTCATGAGATATTAGCAAATATAAATTAGATATGCAGCTGTCAATGTGGAGATTTAAAACTAAAAATTAAAAAGAATCTCTTACAGACGAATTAGTGGCAATAACTAAAAATATTGTTTTCTGTTTTACGATAATTTTATTGGCAAATTTTGCGGGGTGTCTACCTTTATGCTTATAGCATATGGAAAGTCATTATAAAAGATTTTGAAATGTTAGCTGTGACTTTTCAGACATGCTATATCAAAATTGTGGTGAATGGCCCTTTGAGCAAGTTTTATTTCGATTTGAAAACTCTTTTTAGGTAGTCCCTTTTTCAAAAAAAAAATATTTTCTAATTAATTTAGATTTGAGTTTCTAGCTTATTAATACTTACAACAGCAGTGTATTTATGTTCGTTTATAAATATTCAATTTTTGGGAATTTTCGAAATAAACTGGGTAGGTACTTTTAAGCTTAGTTTTTTCATTTATGTTGCACACCTATACCTCTATTAAAATTTAAAATAAATATTTTTTCTATTCCGGAGATATCGGCCATTACGTTAAAAAAACTCGATAACGGGATTCCTACTTAAGTTTTCGAGTTCGAAACAAACTTCTGGTTTGCCAGCTTAGGAGTCCTCAAAATGTCAACCTGATTCTATAACACGTTCTATCAAATAACCTTGCGCCTGGGCATGCCTGTCACCAGCTTTACCCAGAGAAAAAATACGATGTAAATTCAAAACGTGTTCTCTTTTTAAATCGAAATAAACTCAAAATAAAACAAGAGTGCCATTTAGCCCCGACTATTATCTTTCCACTGCACACCGCATAGTGGTGCGTTTCTCCTATAAACAAAGCGAAAGGCGATAGATAAAGCAAGAACAGTACTACGAGTTGCAACGAATACTAAACCTACCATTCTGAGCACTGGCTACGATAACGGAGAGAAGCAGGCAACTTATTCCTCGTGTCAGCATCCTGCGAAAAATATTTGATTAATTGTCTCCACCAATCCAGCATCAAATTGAAGAGTTCGGGATAATTCAGTTAATTTCCCGGTTACAGAATATATTCCCTCGGTAAAGCTATATGCTAATATATATTTTGGGGTCCTCTTTGGGATGGGACACATTTTGTTTTTATCCGTTTTGTTTTTGTCAAACGCTTTTACAGCGATGTCTTGTCCGTCGGAAATAAAAAAAGGAACTATAAAATCGAAATAAATCGGAACAAAAAAAGACTTGTCAGAACCCAAAATCTAGTTTTTTACCCAAATTCCTAATAAGTGTTAAGTACTTATTTACTCTATTTTTAGCATTATATTTTGTAGAGATCATAACGCCCAACATAATTGCCCAAAGTTAAATTAATTATGTATGATTTTGGTCCACCTCGCCAAGAAGGGAATGTGATTTTTTTATTTCTAATCACTAAGGAAATTCCCCAAAATTCTTTGGTATATTATTTTTATGTATGACAGGGAAGTTTTTTTTAGCGAGATATTCTATAAAAAGTTTTCAAATTGAAAAAAACTTCAGATGTTTTATTTAACATAACCTTATTATGTTAAAACCCCAAAATTTTGGTGTCATCCTGCGTAATTCCCTTTAAACCCAAAAACACTAATTTACTTTTTTACGGAATTTAATTTTGTAGTTCGTAACGACTAACATAATTATGCTAATTTAAATTACTTATGGACATTTTTGTCCATTATCCTATTACTTAAGGAAATTTCTCAATTTTTTTAAGTTTATGTTTTATTAAACGCATTACCCGGAGTTGTCTTAATCGTCCGCAAATAAATGTCAATTGTACACAGATAAAATTCCGATTTTAACTCTAACCCATCAGTTTATGCACAAAAATAAATAAAACTCTAACAATCAGGTTAAAGCAATCAGCAATGTTATATGAGTGACCAAGACGTACACAAATCTAAAGGGTATATACTTTTTAACTAACCCATGTAAACAAGTTTAGTAACTTCTGACCCTTACGTATATGCTTGCAGAAACAAATGATATAAAACGTGTATTAAATATATAGATTGTGACGCACCCTGGTTGTATAAATTAAGGATGGCGGTTGACACGATTTTTGTTGCTCTCTAGTTTTTTATGGTTACATGTCATTAAAAATGGTTATTGGATGCCTGCATATTTGTTTGTATTAACATTTTGTAATCAATTATTCTAGTGTTAAAGACTTGTTGTTTTATACAAGTGGCAATCGTGTATTATAATGAAGTGTTTGTTATATAATTGCGTGGGGGAATTTCGGGATGAACTAGGATATTTTAAAACACTAATTATTTAGTTTTATGTTTTTATACTCACTGTCGTTATAAGTTAAAGTGAAATTTCGGTTACCGTTTTAAAATGTCAAAAAAACAAAGAGTATCGGTCCTAAAAATTAAATCCCCCTAAAATGGCCCTAAAATTCGGGAAATGGCAGACCTGTTTATATTGTCGTACCTGACGGGAGTTTTAATTTAAACCTTAAAAACAGAAAAATGTGTTACAGAGTCTGATTTTTTTTTGGACTCTGCATTAACGGCCAGCCCTCGTACCAATTATTATGACTTATAGCGATTTTTCTTATATAAAATCACCGCTACTAAACAAAAGTAATAATAACACTTAATTAGCATTCGTTGATAAATCACGTCTTTAAAAAGCTGAGAAAGGTCCAAACTTGTTACACAAATTACCTGGACAACAGCACGCAAATCAATATTGACATCACCATTTGTTAACTTATATTTACAGTGGAAAAGTAATAAATATGTGCGTGTTGAAATAACAATTCAAAAAGTAAGAGATATCAAATTAGTTAACAGCCATGTTAACCCGTTGTTCATTGATCTTAATATACTTAAACAGTGCAATATTTATAATAGGAACTTGGAAAGCTATGGTACCATTTTTAAAACATAACTCTTCCTGATTCATTTAATTATATATTTAAACCTTTGTACTCTGGTCATTAAGCATATCACTAGACAAGTTGACTTCATGATTAATTTGTTTACTTATTATCACACATTTTGTAGATGCCAGTATTTTTTTTAATCGGACTGAAAGGTTTCTGCATGCAACAAAAAAGGTTATTCACTTTGTACAAGATATAGCACGCGTAATTAGATTGCCAAGGAACCCAGACGTTTATGCATGCATAAATAACAAGCGGACGCAAAAAATGAAGTTTAAAAATACTGGTAGTTAACAAATATTGAACACTCTTTGGTTACGCCTGGTGTAAATGACATTCATACAGGTCAAAATAATAATTCATAGTAGAAGGCATTAGTATGAAAATAGCACCGAAATGAGCCCGGGGGCAAGTCATATTTTGTGGGCACGTGACAGGCTAATCCAATACATAACAAATGTTATATATCTGATAATGCAAGAACATGCACGACAGACTCATATGTATAACAACTCGCACATCTTGGAAACACACATTTAACTGGTAAAAGTTTTTTCTTCCCTTTTGCCGAAGAAAGTCTAATTTTTTACATTTTGTGTATATTACCCATTAAACTCCTGACAGTAATGTCTTGTATGTCAGAAACATGACCTTAAGCAAGTATAAAGTCTTTAAAATGGTAGATGCCTAGATATGAAAGAATCTGAAATTTAGGGCTCACACGGGGGAATTACCTATATTTTTAAAATGCTCATTATTTTTTTTACTAACTTTAACGCTTAATAGTAACACATGGATGTATTAAATTACCGTGAATAGCTAAAGCAACAATTCCCGGAGTTAAAAATCCAAAAAATTGTGTTCAATTCCACCAAATTTATGATAGTGATTTTATACATTCGACATTTTTGGAAGAAACAATCATCCCTGTAATTTGTTTAAAAAATAATAATACTTACACAACTTTGTGAAAATCCCCCTAATAAACAAAATGCGAATACATTTTCAACATTTTTGGTTAGTCGACCATCATGGGATAAAATTAAGCCAAAATTATGTTCGGCTTTATGATATTTAAATAAGCCAAAAAAGCTCAATTTTGGTATCAAAGGCTCAGGAAGTTCTCCAATGTTAAAACCCAACATTTTGGCCTTGGACATGTCTTAAGATCAAGTTAAATAACATATTGCAAATTTTTGATTTAATTTGATTAGTCCCTTTGATTTCTGATGGAAAACACATCCTTCGAATGCGTTTGAAATTTTCTCCAAATAATGTACCTATTTAATATATTTTGTTAGACTAACATTCGAAATCAAATTCTAGTGTGTATATATTTCGGTCACTGTGATTTTATGTATAAAAAAGATGTTATTAAGTATATTTCCAAAGCAGAGAATTCCCCAGGGGGAAATTACATACTTTGTATTTGTGAATATTCAGACCATGTCATCTATTATATCAAAATGTTTAAAACTGATTTGGTAATTTCATTTAGATGAGTAGATACGGAAAATCTGACTTGCCAAACGTTTAAGGGCAAAAGTAAAATAAAAAATAAAATAAACATAACCATTTTTTCTAACTAAACTTTCATTATTGACTATTTAATTTTCTATTTAACGTTAAAAATCAATATTTAAGCTTACTTGACGTAGGCAAGTTATTTGAATATGCAGAAACAAATTGAATGGAAAACTTTAGAACAGTTGCAAGGTCAACAATGTAACACCTTCTTATTTTCGCAGTTCCTATCACCAAGAATAAAACAAAAATGTGTTAGTGTAAAAACCTATTTTAATTGATTAGCGTTTAAAAACATTAGGCAGAAACAAAACTAAAAAACTTTTATAAAAAGAATCAACATTGTTCTTTAAAAACATTGGTCAAGCGAAATATATGTCCTGACGATCTTTCCTGGTTTTTATTACACCTGACCTTAGTGCAATCCAAATAGGAATATTTTTTCCTAGTAGCTAGCATTAACATTTAAGTTGCACTAAAATGAGCCCGGGGGCAAATCGTATTTTGCGGCAACGTGAGACGCCAGTATACAATCCATATATAAAGCTGATATGCGTGAATATGCATGGTTGATCTTTGTCTATGTATATCAACTTGCACATCTTGGAAAACATGTTTAAACCACTATCAGATCGCGCCTTTTCATTAGTCTACTTCGCCGAAAGGGACGCTTAAGGTGTTTATTTTCGTTTTATTGAAGAGAGCGCTTATTTTGTGTTGAGTTTAATTAAAGGGACGCTTATTGTGAATATTTATTGTATTTTTGAAACAGGTGAACCTTATAATCATATTGTCGACTAGAAGATATTTAGTCAGATTAAAAATTAGGAAAGTTAAGTGACATGTTGCTGAAATATATTGGTATTATTTTTCCTAAAAGACCCCATGTAAATTCCTGAAAAAATCAAAAATATTACTTAAGGTCCAATTACTGGCAAAAATTGTTTTTAATAAATAATGAGTTCACTTTAGATTTGTCTGTTAACGTGAGATCGAATTGCGCTTGTTACATGACGTTTACGTTACCCTACAAAAATGCCTTATTTATCAAAATTACTTCAGCAACGTTTAGAGGCGATTAAACATGGTAATTGTGCTCAAAAGAGCAAACTATGTTACGACAGGTTACGAGATCAATTTAAACTTGCGCAAAATTTTCTTTTGAGATAATATAGCCTACCTACATATTTATGCAATAGACTACATAAAAAGCATTTGTTTATTTTATAAATTATTTGGATAATGTATGATATTAACGTGTATTTCAATTCACTAAAATATTGGCATACTGATATAGTGATTGGAGAGGTAGGGGAATAAACAATTATGGATCAAAAAGAAGTGATACAGACTTTTTGTTCGTCAAATAAAGGTGGTTGTGTATTTTTGATTTTAATCCAAAAAAAAGTTTTTTTTAGTGACTAGCTCTTTCATACACATAGGAATATTGTATTATAAATTCACCGTAAACTGAGATATATTATTATTTTAATAAATATAATATCAGTTTTATTTTACTCTTTTTAAAAATTTAAGGTAAATATTTTCTTTAGATTTAAAAGATATAAAAAATAAGAATACCTGTCACATTAGCAGTAAACGTAATTATATTCTACAGATTTTCGTAAGATTCCCTGGCGTAATTTATTAAAAATTTGCCGGTGCATATCTTAAATTACAATCCCAAAATTTAAACGTTTGCCGATTTTTGGATTTAGGTTTTTTAAATTAATTGTGTGTAATGTTAGTATTCTTACCAAACATGTTAAAAAGATATTAATTGTTTAATAACTTTTAAATGTTGCCAAATTTTAAAGGACAACTTTTAGTTAAACGCAAATCGTCTAAACAAGTTTTCAATTTGGAATACACTTTCAGATATGACCTGTCAATATTAAAACCAAAATTTAAGGCTCTTTCCAGGGAAAATCCCTAGAATCGTAATCACTAGTTAATTACAATATTACTTTGTGTTATATTTGTGTACACTATTACTCTCTTTTTAATTGTGTACAATGTTAAAACGTTTTTAAAATTTTATTTACTTTGCATAATTCTCCTGATTTTGTAAGTTTTTATCAAATGCACGATATGGGTCTCGTATGCGTACGTAATCGTCTAGTACGAGTTTTTAAATTGGAATAACTTTTAATTATTAAGTATTTTAAACTTAAATAAGATAAAATATATGATATGGGGACTGAGGGTTAGTTGAGACAAAACTGTTAGAATCGGGTCACAACAAGTAGTAATGGACTGCAGCACGGTCTTGACTTGTTCATATCTAACCAGAATATATACTTTTTAACTAAACATAAAACAAACAGGTATGGTTTGTTAACTCAGAAACCCATTCGCTTGCAGAAACAAATTCTTTATATTCCATTAAAAAATATCAATCCACTATATCTGATCATTCACGTTCTATTACCAAAAGAGCTAAAAACATTTGGATAAAATACCAAACTATAACGCATAAATAGACGTTCTAATTTTGATAAGGTTTGATGTAGTGTTTGTAGCAGCGCTCTTATTTTAAACGGGTGATAACTAGGGTAAGAGAAGGCCTAAACATCGGTATTTTATTGGGCTATTGCGCGCAGCGTACAGCCAGTTAAAGCACTGTACACAAGGGGCATAGCTTAGGTAGATATAGGGTAAGGTTGAGAGACCGGCTTAGCCAAGTGAGGCGCACCGAATAATCTATGATATTATCGAATAATACGGAAGTTTATATAAGACTAAAACAGGAAACACATGTTTGTGCATGAGACTCATCAACTGAGCTGCCAAACACAGGAAACTAATCGCAACTTTCCTAGCATAAAATATTAATAGGTAAGATACACGACGAATTAATAGATAAAATACACAGCTATGCAATTATAAATACGTGTAGGATTCCCACACATTAGTGCCTTGGCTACTACTGTACGACGAAGACTGTAAAAAATCCCCTGTGATATACCATAAAAATTGTTTCTATATTTTATGCTTGTTAAAGACACTCCATATCGCCTCGATTCTTCTAATAAGAAGGAGTGATAAAATCTTATTAAAACTTTAGGAATTGTTAGATTGCATCATGAGCTAGATATGAAAAAAATCGTTTTGATAGGAATAGGGCTTTTTCACACTACCGCTTGCAAGAATGTTCCATTTTTGATTAGCTTTATTGCAATGTTATAGCTTTAGCCAAGGTTTTATCAACAAAAAGAAAATAAAAGTGACCCTAGGAAATGAATATTTGCCCCTAAATTCGTTTTTCGACAGGTGTGCCGTCTCGATCCGACATAAGGGAAGAAGAAGAAGCGGTCTAATCAAATTCAAACTCAAAGAATCGTTATATAACATGATCTATATATGTTTAACCGACATTTGGTTTTAGGTCCTAGGGAATTCCCCGGAGAAGATGAAAAATATTGTTTTATTTTCTCTACATTTACGAAATGCAGCGACTAATATAAATTCTTAATTTTGAATCAATTTTGCCAGATGTAAGACGTTTGCCTATTACGGTGAAACGAGTTTCTTTTTATTACCAAGGAAGAAGATCTCAAATTTTAAAAGTATTTCTCTTTAAAGGCATGAAATTGGTGTATTGCACGTCCGAAATCATTAATGGTCTCTATATATATATATATATATATATATATATATATATAAAATAGTATTCT
>CH002105.1:678727-732545 GCA_000149265.1 Ciona savignyi | reverse complement strand
AGGGTGTATGCAGTTTTAGTTTATATTCATATTCTCTATTTATCCATATGCATGGTATTATTGCATTATAATTAGATGTTATTTTTATATAATGGTGATCGTTTTTGCAGTAAAATGGTATATTAGTCAAGGCAAGTCCTAAGTTATCCAAAAAAGGATATTGGTTCCAAAATTTAATTATTTTTCTAAATGAATGGGGGGAAAGACCGATAACAACCGTTGCCATGACATTGTCGGTTTTTATAAGAATTTCGCTGGTATGATTTACCCTAACTTGCCACTGTATATTTGATACATACATATTATACTTAAAGTTGCTATAAAGATATTGTATTTTAATTTATAGTTTTAGGTATCCATCTATTTTTATTTTTATATTCAGCTTTGAACTATTAGCTTTGAAGGCTCAAAACGGTACTGGGTCAGCTGTGCCTTTGGGCAAGTTATTAACGAACAGAGCCTTTGGAAAACAAGCATTTATACAACGCACTGCAACAGCTCGAGGTGATCTGACGATTTCTGCCCATGTACGCGCGTTTTGTCCATTCACCAGAATAAACATGAATATCCCTTCCTTATATCCTATTTTATATTTTCGGGAATATTCTGGCGTCATGTAAAGTAAATCTAGTCCATTATAATTGTTCTAGTTTAGTTTATAAATCTTTACGATTTCTGCAAAGTAATAATCCAACATACATTTTCAACATTTTTAACCCAATTAAACAACTCGTTTTTGCACCACAAAATATGTCTGCAGCGAGCGTTACTGGTAAAAAATAAATTAAAAAATAAAGGGAAATCGGGAAATCAATATATAATTACCTGTCTGTGTGGTGTTGGTTGGGGCTGTAGTAGGTAGCTCCCCTAAAAATAATGGTTTAGTCAAGCATAAATTAATACAATTTGTCTTAGACAGGATATATCACCCAGTTTGATGACACATTAGGGTCAATTGTACAAACAGCGAGAATAACTAAACTTTGGTACTTACTGGAGATCTGTGCGCCTTCCGGACACCTATTACAGGTTACTGGGCAGTTCCGCTGTACCGTAGCTACTCTGCACACGAAATGATTCTCATTGTAGTTTCGGCACAGCGCATTTTTGTCTCGGCAAATTCCATCTAAAAAGGATATTTCGGTATTATAGGGGAATATTGATTTAAAGTTGTACAACTGGCTTGTTGACTCACTTTATACCCACAAATAAATGTAGTGTAGCCATCTTTATTTATGGGTTGAACAAAATGACTCATTGTCATTATTTAGTTATACAATAGGCGCCGCTTAATATGGCCTTGCGATCACACCATTTTGGTCATAATATCCGAAGGGTTACAAAAAAACATAGACGTCATAAACGCCATAAGCCACATGAAAGTCCAACAGTAAAAGTGACGGTAAAACTAAGTACTGTACAGAACGTAACAATATGTACAAGCGGTAGTAAAGCATAACAAAGTAAATAACAGTACTGTGTAAGTCAATCTACGTCATATCGATGCGACTGTTTCGTCATTAAGACCCGGTACAGAGCGCACACGCGGCATGCATGCGTACAGAAAACGGACATATTAAAAAGTCGAAGTATGTATCTAAACGTACACAAAACGCACATATTAAAAAGTCGAAGTATGTATCTATTGTAAGCTCGTCAAAATGTCAGACAATAGTCGTTGAATTAAAACGGTAGAAGAGTTATACCAAAACATTACAATTCTCCAATGAAATCATGGTGATCGTAAAGTAATGTGTTAAAACACTTCCACTTTTTTTCAATTTGTGGACAAAATAGGAATATCATATCTACGCTCAGGCACAAACATTACCTGAAGGAGTAGTTGGGGTCAACATTGTTGTTGGTGGTAAAGTGGTTCTTATTCTCGGTACAATTTCATCTAAAAAAAAAAAGTTGATACAAAAAACAAGTAAAGCCAAGTACCGTAAGCAATTTTTAATGGACAATATAATTAATAAGTAACATTGTAAAACGTCTCGCTGGGTGTGCTTCTGGCTTGTTTCTTGTTGCTTTTTACGTTTGTATGGCCTCAATTCAATAACTGATTTGTTGTTACATATTTTATGCTAAACGTATGAACCTGTTTCAACTGTTCCATCCGGGCAAGTTCCACAGGTAACTGGGCAATTAGTTTTTACTATAGGAAACCTGTTGCACCAATGTCGCCTTGATCGATACGCCAGACAGCTGTTGACTGAATCCGCGCATATTGTTTCTGAAAATAAGGGGAAAATATATTTCTTTATGGTTTTTTGCTCATATTTCCACTAAAATATTCGTTTAAGCTTTAAGGTCAGCAATTAAGGTCTCCTTAAAATAAACAGCCTACCTTTAAGAAAAACATGGTTAATTTTTTCAATCTCACAGTAAGTTTGTTTTTACAGAAAAATAAACTTGATCTTTAAAATAGTAAAAAGTGGGCATTTTTATATCCATGTTATGGTAAAAATTTAAAAAAATTACTTTTACCTCTAATATTTGGTGTCGTCGATGCTGCAATCAAAATGCTGATTGTTGATGGTGATGTTATTTCTGTCGTACTTAAACTTATAGGTACTGTGCTGGTTGTCGTTTCCGTTGTATTTAATACTGTAGGTATGATGCTTGTAGTCATTTCTGTTGCTGTTGATTGTGTTGCTTCACCATGTCCGCTTATAATATTAAGTGGTAAATTAAAACTTATGGCAGTTAAAACTTTCCAGGAAAAGACAAATACGCTAATCTCCTAACGGCCGAAGAATATGTTGTACAATTGACCATAGGATAGGATAGGATAGGATATTCATCTATATCCCCGTGAATGGGAAAACCAAGGGGGTTAACACACGGGCAATCGTCAGATCACCTCGCGCCCATCGTCGGGTTACCGGAGCTATTTCAGTGTGTTGTATATGATAGAAACGTTACTTCAATTTGGTAGAACCCATTAAACCGCTGGGTTCAGGCAATGTCCGTAAAGTGCCTTGCCCAAGGACACAACCGACTAGCTAGCGGCCAGTTTCGCACCTGCAACCTTTCGATTGAAAGGCGACGCACTTAACCGTTAGACCAGCGGGTCGGACCATAGAGATGTCCTTTACAAATTGATTCCCTGTCACTTCTAAAGTAAATGAAGAACTGCCTAATATTACTCTAAAGCACAGATTTAATATTTAGCATAACCATACAAATATAAACAGGTAATTAACAATTATTCATAACTTTAAATTATAAGAAAGTAAGTTCTAAAGCAGTCAGTCATTAAATTTATTTAGTAATCGATTTATTTTTTCTGTCACTTTGACAAATTAATTAAAAAATAACATATTTATATTCTACCTACCTGCTGCAGACACCACATGTCCGCTTGCAAGCTATTCTTGTACTTGCGCCATATTGATCATGGGAACAAAAAGTTAGAAGACGATCACAGTCTGAGCTAGAATCTCTACAATCTGGAAAATAATTTTTATGAGATTTTTTTACATTTCAAATTTGTAACAATACTTTTTTGCAGTTTTTAAATTAAGATACTCACTAAATTTTATCAAGTTTATAAAGATTCTTTTCATTGAGGACAAATACAAGTAAAAAAGCTTAGTAAAGTAATAGTATACCTTGCGTAGCAGTATTTACTGTTGTTGTTGGTAAATTTGTTGTACTACTTATTGTTGTAGCTTGCGTGCTTGTAGTTGTGGCTATAAATAAATCAGGTTGTAGTTGAATAAAGTTTTTTTGGAGTTTGTAACAGATAATTATTAGGTCCGAGATTTTTAAATTTATTAGGTCCGAGATTTTTAAAACTTTTAAACATAAAGGGTTGTGGTTATCTACACAGATTAAATCCATACGTTATTAAACGTGATACCATTTTTTTATTATTCCGTAATGCAATAAATATAGTGATCCAAACTTAATAGTGTACCAATTAATACCAGGTCCATTCAAGTATCCATTTTACTAAAGTAAGTAAAGTACCTGTTTAATATTACTCATCTACAACCTACATTGGCTTGATTTATGTTTTTTTTTATGTAATTCATTTCTGGTAATATAGTTTTACGGAAATGATTTTGTTTTGCAGTAAAGGTCTTGATAAAATGACACTTCTAAAATTAAACATATATTATTTTATTTATGAACAAATCACAAGCTTTGCAAGTATGTAAGGATAAGCATTTATGTTTATCGCACTTTATCTATACGACAGTGTGACAAAATTCATTCAATAAATAAAAATAGTATGCGTTAATAAAACTGACAGGGAGAAAATGGCAACGAAACTTCACATAGCCATTTATTGGCACATTGTACTTGTCAATGTGGTGTTGTGTCTTAATCATATAATATTAATTCAACTGTTCTGGCTAGGAATATCGTTATTCAAGTAGGTTTTTATTATAAAAGTGCCCTTGAATCAATAAAATCAAATCTAGAATTTGATACCCTTGCGAAAGATACCAGAGAACAAGGAAAACTATTTTTTTGTGTTAATATAAAAAAATATTTCAAATAATTTTCAAATTTCAAATAATTTTCAAATAACACCATTAAAATATAAAATATTTTTCAAATAATTTAATAAATTAATTGTTTTTTCTTCTGGATCATGTTTTAATATAATAGTAATTCTGGAACAAATATTTTAGTTCTGTCGCATGTTTCGTAATCCAGTTGGTCAAAGACTTGAACAAAACCCGAAAAGCGATAGATTAAATCCAATCAAATCCAGCCGTTTGCTTGTTGGTTATAAACCATTTTAACAATGTATTTAGCAGTTGCTGCCAGAACGCGATGGTTTAATTGGTTAACTAAAAAGAACTTTAACAGTATCAAAGCCTCAGTCATATATAACACACCGTAGTCCATTTGTAACCCATAAACTGAAATGTTTTATTCTCGCACTTGTCTGTGTGGTCACGCCATTTACGTTATTCATTCCATTGGAATATAAATGATTACCTATCGGTATTCTATGACCTTCGTACTTTTGTTCCATTAAATTGGCTGATATGCACATGTTAAACTTAACCTAAATATACCACTATTTAACTCATTTTGTCTAAATGGACAACCATTTTTAGTAAAAAGTCAAAGAATCTTAAAACGTTATTTGCCATTTATACTCCAGTAAAATAAAATATTCAAATTATCTTTTTAAATGAAAAAAGCAGCGACCATTCAGACACACACAATTTTTAAATTACCTCGTACCCATATGGTATAATTACCAGAGCTATTGCAATGTAATGCATATGACTGAGACTCTGTTTTAATTCAATGCATTTACCATTTAATTTTATTCCATTCACCATTTAATTCAATTCAATTTTTGCTTAGACATGATTGTCAGATACCTTACCCAATGTAACAGCTTTTGCATGTTTTTTAAACATGGTTTCGACTGACCGCTGCACCTCAAGCCGGCCAAACGGGCTGGGCTTGTTTCAGATATTTTCTAGCTAGCAAATTCCATATGTTAAATTACAAATGTGAAGTTTGCTGTTTTAAATTCTTTTCTAATGCTTTAAGGCGTTTCAATGCCAAGTTCCACTAGTAAGTTCATGCAAGGTTTGTTGATAAAATGAAAAAGTTTGTCCCTATAAGGAAGATATAAACTTTTTCCCCGGAATCATCGAAGCATCCTTTCTCAGTAGTATACCACATGCCAACAGCAAAGTTACATAACACGCAAAGGAATCAGTATTTGTTGAAGAATTTATATTTGTGCTAAAGAATTGCAATTTACATGCTGTTAGTGACAGCTACTGTGTGATCTGTATAAGTGAGCCAACCCTGGTTGTTGCCCAATAGATGAACAGATTCTTCCTGTTAGATTAATTTGTGCATACAAATATATTGGAACGCGACTTTAGAAATGTTGCGCAGATATAAAAGCTTTGGTGTACTTATCGAAGTTAATTTAATCATTAATCATCAATTTGAAATAAAGTGGCTCGCTTATTCAGGTAATTCGCAGGGTTAAAAGTGTTTTGGTGTTGGTTAATTTTCTACAATATTACCTTCAGTTGTTGTCTGCACAGTGCTAAAAATAGAAAACGGGTTAGAAAAGGGACTTGTTTAAACACGGCTATTCATTCACTCATTTTTAAAAAATTAAGAGAATTTGAAATTCTTCTATTCGTGAAAATAAAGAATTAAAAATTACAGAAAAACTTAGATACTGTATTTTTATTAAAACTAAAGAATCTGTATGTTCATTTTTATTAAGGTAGAAGAAAAGGTGCAAAATACAATTCAACATTTCAGAAAAAGGTATTAGGCAAAAAACACATACATAAATAAGCAAGACAGTATACAAAATTAATTTCATTAGTAGCGGTTGCAACAGTAAAGCAAAGGTTATTATAAATTGCAGAAAATTTAATATGCGAGGTGTAATTTTGGTAGTGCAGGAAGAGAATTTTAATTTTCTTGATAGAATTGCAGTTAGTTTTGCATGCGAAGAAATAGTAAGATTTGATGGTGAAAGATTTGGTAATGATAACAGTGCAACCGTATTTCGCCGCAATCTAAGCGTGTTAGTTAGTTGTTTTGGCAATGCAACCCATGCGCAGTTACCTTGTCGGGCAGTCGTTGCACGACTTTTTGCACTTTTCATATATTTCAGGGTACAACCGTGGCTGATTACATAAGGGCGTGACATCCGGACAGTAATGCAAACGGTCAATGCACTCTGTAAAAGCGGCCGCGGGTGAGTGCTTTTTACAAGGCCGGCCTCGCTTGTCAAAACCTAAACATTTATAATCACCTAAACGTGGGGCCCTAGCGATTGTACTTGTTGGCAGTGTTGTTGTGGTGGTAGCTTGCGTTGTGGTTGTAGTGGTGGTGGTAGACGGCACTTGCGTTGTTGTTACAGTAGTTTGTGCAGTTGTAGTTGTCGGTTGAGTTCTCTCGTTACCTAGATGACCAAATATATATTAGTCTATGATACACACAAAGTGTGTTTTTAATTCACCAAGATGTTTGCTATCATCTGGTGTTAAATTTGTAAATGTTTTACCGGAATATTACTTGTATTGAACCGGATCGACAATCTATAAACGCGGTTCGAAACGGTGGATTTGGTGGGTTACGTCTATTGTCTTAATTTGCTTTTTAATAAAATTGAAAACTTAAAAATTTGTTTATTATATTAAACAAATTGCTTCGCTAATTCAAAGTATTTATCTGACCATGCTATTTATCTGCTATGTATCTGACCAGTTTCCGTGCCGTAACACTTTCCTTTTTTTCCGCCCCGAGAACAGACTAAAGTTTCCTATCATATCTAGTGGTATACAGATGTTAGCCTATTATTTTTAGTTTATACACAACTTGCACTTACCTGAAATTGGACAGCCACAAGTCAACTGACATACGGTTCTAATGTTAGTACTGTTTTCACAGTGCATGGCCCATTCTTGGCACTGTGCATCGCTTAATAAGTTTCGACATTGTCGCCCTGTAAAACAAACACAATTAGTTACATAAAATGTTGAGCTAACATAATAAAACAAATACGAAAAATAATGAGAAAATTGTTAATAATCACAACAGTTTGGACTTTACTTGTTTCCGGGGTGGTGGTCAAGATTTGGAAAAACAGTGTAGTAGTTTGCGTTTGCGTAGTAGTCGTTGTTGTCGTCGTTGTTGGCAATTCAGTTGTAGTTGGCTCTGTTATCGGCTGTCCACACAAATTGCAAGTTTGCCTGCAGTATTTTAGAGCATCGTCACGATGCCCCGGATTCTGGCACAGAGAACGCACTCGGTGGCAAGTGGAGTATTCATCCGCACATATGTCTAGAATGCGAAGAGTTTATAGTGGCGCGTGGTCTTCTTAGTCGCCTTTTCGTGTGTGTATCTAATTTGTATGCAGTATAGATAAAAACAAACGTGGCTGTCAAGTTGGAAGAGCTGTTAAATTTTGTTGTTGTTTTGTTTATCTTTAAAGCTACTCATAGAAAACAATTATCGACGGATCTCCATGTCGGTGATTTAATAGAGTGTTTGAAGGGCTGGCCATAAGGTAATATTTTGGAACTAATTCTTTCGTATTTTTAGTCAAAATTGTAGTCTAGTGGACCCTCGTAGGTTTAACCCAATCTTCCTGTTTATACTTACATGGAGGAAGACGGGTTGGTGCAGGTGTTGTGGTAGTTGTTGTGGCGGTAGTGGTAACGGTGGTTGTAGTTGGCCCTTCTGGCGTGGTAGATGTAGAGGTAGAATCACAAAGGTTGCAGGTTTTTTTGCAAATGGTCTGAACATATTGCAAGCTCCCACAAAACCTTGCAAAACCAGGGCACAGTGCGTGGTTGTCAGTACATCCCCCTTCAGCTGTAGCCTCCGCTACAAAAAAACATTGATATAAATTAATGTTTTAATGTTTGCCATGATCCTATTTTAAGCTCGTTATTAAAGGCATCTTGTTTAAATAAAAACCTTGTGGTCCAGGTAAGAGATATGTCTTGTCGTATAATTAAACGGATCAGGATGCGGATATCGGTAAACATGGTAGGGTTGTAAGGTTTATAGTTTTAAAAGTGGTTAATTTTTACCGAAGGTCTCAGTAAAGATGGTCAGGGTTGTAAGTGGTAGAGATTATTTAGTTTTAGTTAAAAAGATAGACAGGTAAAAAAATCTCTGTTGAGACTGTAAACCTCGTAAGGTGGCCATGGATGTAACAGGTAAGACTTGTGAAAGAAGTTAATCAGCATGTTAAATCATCATAGTAAGTAGACGACGATATTTTATTTTTTTTGGTTTAAGCGATATTAGTCTAAAATGTCACGATTGTAAATTCTACGTATGGTCCCCTTTAATTGCCCATGCGAATGTATATGATTTTCAATCTTACTTGTGGGTCCCGGACAAAATCCGCATGTGACTGGACACCTGCGAGCGATCACCGTGCTATTTCGGCAGTCTCGAGTCCTGTATTGGCAAACGGCAGAGTACCTCGCGTGTTCAACACATGACGTACCCGGGGTCACTGTAAAATGGTTGAGAAAATGTTACACTTCATATTGGCTCATGTATAAGAATTTGAAAATTTTTTGAACGGGTTATACTAAATTTTAAAAGAATAAAGATTGTTTCTATATTGTTCGATTCCTTTAAATGGTATTACATGACAAAATTTGATAAAATATTATGTCCTTCCAAAAGAGGGCCAAAAATGTGTTAGAAAAACGTTAAAAAGCTGTTTTACTCGTTAGATTTATAAATATATTATAGACTACCTGTTGGACATTCTCCATTAGTGCAGGCTCGGTTTTCGATGAGTACGGACGGATTGGAGCTGGTAGCACATAGTTCTCTCGGCGCTACACGATTGTCCCAATACAAACAGCGTCTGGTTCTTTTCTGGTTACCGCTTCCGCACGTTCGACTACACGCTGGCCACTCAGACCACTCAGAGTAGTAAGGAACTGAAAGGATATTAAGTTTAACCGTTTGCAAGTGTATATCTGACTTTGTTACGGTAGTGTACATATTGGATTGTATATGATATTCATAAATATTACAGTGGGTGTGAAAACGCGGTGGGTATTATTTCCAAATTGGGGAGAGCCGACTCGTATGGAGCTTATTTTTTTTTTAAAAGCGTATCATAGGTTTAAAACCATTTACGGTTATATAATCGACAAGTTTACATGATATACACTTACGTCTGTTGGAAGCGAAATAGCATTTAGGAACGTTTGCGTAGTCCTGACTGTCATAACAACAACCGGCGCGTTCACAGTTTTCACGACCTTCTCCAGAGACAGGACAGTCAACTCTGAAAATAGCAATCATTTTTACGTGAATTTTTTAGATTTATATGGTGGAAATAAGGGGGATTAACTGACTCCATTTGTTCCACCTTCCGAAAACCTAGTTGTTTTAATTGTAAATAAGCCAACGTTAATCAGACTAAAAATACATTTGTTAAGCATAATTTACCTTCGTTCCACAATAATCTGGCATTGGTTCTGTCCAAACGCCAAATCTGTAAAGAATATAAATACAATGTTAACTGAAATTGTATTTGTTTTAGTAAAACAGAACGTGATTGTGTCTATTATTTTTGCTGAGCTTTTATACATAAGCTTGTAAATTTTAACAATACAAAAATTAATGGAAAGTATAAATTCGTGTTAACTAAACTCTTCTTGATCGTGAGTTTAATGCTGCTACTAAAGTTACAATTTAATTCGGTGCGAGTGAAACGCTACGTTTTCCAACATGTATCGTTTTAACAATAATTGCGGCATTCAAGCATTTTTACTGTATGTAATGTACTGAAACCCATAAAGATGTCGTAGGTAATGGTACTTCATTGTGACGTATATGGTGCTAGCACCAGCACGAAAGCTCACGGGCAATGCAGTGACACTGCCATGGCCGCAGGCAGCCAGCTAAATCCGGTAGAGCTACGGAGTGATATCAGCGGTTGGAAGACATAAAATAAGCAAAAATAATTTCTTCGTAGTACATTAGCTTGTCGTGGATCGTATAAACTATGACGTCTCTTACAACGCTTTTATTTTTACCTCTACAATCTGTGCCATATTGTTTTAAGGATTTATGTATCTATTTTGTATTATAGGTATATTATTTTAAGGTATACATATATACATGTATATACCTATTTCCCAAGTCTAGTTATAGGTATGATCTCGACTTTAAAATTGTGGTCCAGATGACAAGCTTATCAATGTTGATTTGTGTAGAAATTTGTATAATCGGTACTTTGACAATTTACTGCAGATTGACAAGCAGTGTGCTTATATTTACATTTACGTATTACTCGAATATCAAAGAATCGGTTTCGAATACACAACCTTAGGATTTATTAGTCTACTTCGTTGCAGTATTTCGTAGTATTTTGTAAGTAGTCCGCATATTGTTTTTCTGCATTAACTGTTTGGCTTTTATGTACTTATCTAGGTTAATTGGTGTTCACATGTGCATTACCATATGGGGCACAGATAAACAGGTTACCAGAAAAATCATCTTAAAAATACCAGACAAATCACTTAAAGCGTTAAAATCTGTTTTCACGGTGGCTTGTTTGTTTTGATATCGATTGACCAATCACCGTGTAGCTGTAAATCAACACGTTGT
The DNA here is from genome assembly GCA_000149265.1 of Ciona savignyi. Taxonomy (NCBI): domain Eukaryota; kingdom Metazoa; phylum Chordata; class Ascidiacea; order Phlebobranchia; family Cionidae; genus Ciona; species Ciona savignyi. Next base: position 721,433 of record CH002105.1, on the reverse strand, counting down.
TCGCCGGCGGCGGGGGTATACATGACGTCAATTAAATATGCAACAGACCCTTGATCAAGTGAAAGGCGAATTAATTGTCCACGTCCGGAAAGTTTTATGACTTTTCGCAGTTGGACAGTGATAAATCGAAAACTGTTTTTGTGTGTAAATAAACTCAAAGATAGATGTTATTGTACGGCATTCTAAACGAATTGGAAAATTCAGTCCCGGTGAAGGCACCCGTTTCCACATATCGAAATGACATATTTTAAACGGACGAGTCGAACTTTAGGGGGAAGGTTTTGCAGCCAAATTTACGAAAGAGGTATACTTATTCTTCTTTGTTTGAACTTATCCGATTTACTTTAAAGGACAGCGTGGATAGACAGTTTGGCTGTCTTGTCCGGGATGGTTTAATTATATAGATTTAAATGTTTACAATTGGCACAAGTTTAAGGTTGTAAAACCAAGACCACCGACTGAAAAATTACCACTTAACGACATAACAAGACACAGTTAGGCCAAAATACTTTACTTGATGACATATTTATTGTCAAACCTTGCTTTACGCGTTCACCAACATAACTCCAAATGATCTACTGTGTCGTAACGACGCACATGTTCCACAGCCTTGTAAAACGCGATGATTGGTTGTTTATTGGGCAATAAATAATGTTTCGGAAATTCGTAGAATGCAAAGCACAGTAAGGTAAACCGGTTTCACACTATAAACCGAATCGTAAAACTGTATTTAACATTTTGTAATTGTTTTATAATTGAACAATTCGTAATGGCGACAAAGACACGTTTCGTCGTATTATAACGCTTACTACCACTTGGTTGTTTTAATATTATTTCGCATATTCCTTAAGATAAAATAAAAAGGCAGTAAGTAATCTCTACTAATCACTCTAAAGTTCTCTCTTTCCCGCAATAGTGTACAATACCTAATTATGGTCGTTTTGGGTGATTCCCTTTCAGGATAACCAGTCCAGATCTATCGCAATTTCCACTAAACCTACATTTCACGTCCCATTATCTACGTATTTAAACTAGGGAGCTGGTATCCTGTTCTGGTACCGGCACGAATGTGATACCAATTTAACGTATCCTGTTACAGGACGATTACTGGCATTTTCGAATAGACTTGACAGGATATGTGGGCAAAAGATAGAGTAAAATTATCAAAATTATTACCTATACCCGTGTTTTCGGTCAAAAGGTATCAACTCAAAGACAATTTTCATTGAAAGATTAATCCACAATTATCACCAGATAATCCCGGAACCAGTTACAATACGTTTACATGTAGTTGCAAACTAATAAATACGTGTATCACCTTTAGTGATTTCGGAAATTCTACTTGTTTATACGGCTTGATTGGGGTACACGTTTCCAATTGAAGTGACCTTTCCACAAATCGTCGGAATGACGATTATCGCTCGTCGGCTAGTTTGCATGCATGTTTGTTTATATTCTTTCCTGCAAGTGCTATGTGCCGTAAACACACCGCGTCGCTTCCGACGCTGTAACAACGTGATGTAACTTTTAAACTATATCCAGCTTAGCAAACCAACCATTGGGGCCTTAGGATGATTTTATGTGCTTTTAGCCTACTATTTTTGCTTAAAAAAATTATATAAACTAAAGGTATTGTACGAAGATTATAATTTTGTTATAACTATAATGTAACTAATTGATTTTAGCTTTGAGACTGTTTAAAATAAAAGATTAATACACAACAAATCAAATTTCAGGAGATTGTCGTGTTTAACTAATTTAAAACAAAGTATTCGTCCATTCGCTTTAAGCATTAATCGTCTGACATATTTAGATAAACTATTTGCTTATTTATAAACAATAGAGTAATTAAAACAACCATCGCTCTGTGCAACCCAGGGACGTAAAGGAAAATGTCTCCTTAATTGACGTAATACATCCAACTGTGGCCAATATAAAGAATTGCCGAAACATCACGTGTTAAAATTAAACACAGATAATAGACATGCCTCTAAACTCTTGTTTCAAACGACTGTTCGCTGTTTCTCACGCGGCCGAGTTTCCACGAATCCACACAAGTTTGTTTTTGCAAGATGAAACGGGAACTTACAAACATAACAAACTTAAGTTCGTGTTAAGCAAACTGACAAGAAACAATAAACCCCGCATAACGTGGGAAAAACTTGACCGAACCAAACTTCATGTTTTTTTTTAAATCAAGAGTTCATGTGGAGTTGATTTATAAAATAGTTATCTTAATTATGACCTAAAATAAAAGTTTTGTTACGAGCGATTCTGCGTGTAACCCCAGCCCAAACTGCCCTTGTTATCCACATCGTTACCATAGGTTCCAAGCCTAGCCTCTCAGTAATACCCGAGTCCCTCCGTACTTATCCAATTTTGCACCGGATATAACATGTGTTTGAGATAATATCTTAACAATTCGGTAAAAGACTGATTATGTTTTATTTTTTATGCTACAAAAGAACGTACTATAAAATGTAGTACTGGGAGTTATAGGGTATCCTATATAATCAACCAATATCGCTGATTTGCATTAATATTAAAACAATCTCCAAGCGGAAGTAAGCTTAGCAATATCAGAAAACGTGAACATCTGTTTCAGGCTATTTTCAAAGTCATTAGCCTAATCATAAATTTAAAATCAGAATTGCTCATATGGTGATACCTACTTTTTTTTATAAATAAACTCGTTCGCATTGAAATGAATTTTGCGACGTGTTACTGAAACGAGTTTACTAGGATTGAATTTAGAATTTTATCGAAATAACTTTTATTTGGCGGCACTACTTAGGAAGTACTTTTTAACGATATTTTTAGTAATATTTAAGGCCTGTTTTTTACATAAATTAACCGTTTTAAACCTATTACCAGTCCATCTATCCGCATTTAAAATGTTTTGACCTCATACATTTGCACACAAAGCAACATGTACGACACCTGTGCCACATTTTAAAGATATATTCAACCTTGATCAGAACACAATCTTATATATTATAGAGTTTAGCTCAGTTATGCACGTTTCATAAGCATTGCACTATCTTGTGCAATGCAGCTGTTAAGTTATATGATTGTTACGACGTAATTGCAATTTCCGAAATGGACGAACAAAACTAATTAATTACTATAAATATGGGGACAGGCGAATCTTAAACTTAATAGGTTTGTTTTCTTTTGTATATACTGATTAACATTTAAAAAAAACTTAATTCGACAAACAATGTAAAAAAAACTAAAATTCTATTTGAATAAGGTTTTGATGATATTTAGTTTTGCAATTTATAAACCTGCGACATGAGGTAAACGACTATTGTCTCAATACTATATTGGCCAAAACATCTTTGATTTTACTATTTCTTTAATGCATATTTACAAATGCAAAATTTAACTTAAATCAAATAAAAATCACAATTTTCACTTACCAGTGTAAAACGCAATGAGTACCAAGGTCGCAAGGGTTGTAAGTCTTCCGGTTGCCATTGTGATAATCGAAGTGAGCAAGAATCACTCGGTCGCGGAGCTGTAGTCGTTTTGCAGTTGCCCTGGGGCCATATGTCCATCGTGTAGAATTTCATCTGCGCGCAAGTGAACTTTCGCGCCGCGAGGCTCAAATCTCGCCGCGGATTTTTGCCAACGAGGTTCCGAACTTCTAAACACGTTTTCACACGTTCAACTCCCAAACTATTTATTGCGACTTCTTAACAACGCGTTCTGGAACGTTAACCAACCCGCATCGACCCCGAGTAGCCGGAAAGGTCAAATGTTTGTTTGTTTAAACGAAATTCGGACATTTCGTGTCGATGCGTTTCGATTTTTTACAAAAAGTTGGAACAATATTAGTATTTCACATATTCCTAGTATTTACGGATTTTTTTCATTATATTAATTTTGATAAAATTATGTCTCTCCTGTTTCACATTTTCAAAATTTTGGTCATATGTTTTTGTACAAAAATTAACTCTTTAAATGCGCACACCTTTTGAGCCTCATGTCCGAAGTTCTGATAATTTAAATTTATATCATAGCTGTCCTTGCTCAACACCTGCTCACATAAGTCAACTTTCCCAAAACCCCATTATAAAGATTTGTTGACAACCTTGATAAGAAATTTACATATTACTATATTAACAAGTATTGCGGGCTTTATACGCAATATAGTATATTAAATTGAGTACATATACTCCTATTTCGATATAGGTTATATTTGTATTTAGTCAATCATGCCACGCAACTGTTTTAAAGGAATTTTTGGTGGAAGTTCCCAGACGTTTTATTGCTTGCAGTTATTCAAGAACGCGCGTTTATACGACCAGTTAAATTTATAGAGGTATTTGTAAAATTCTTTTTACATAATAGTGCATAGGTTGTATAACTTCAAAGGTGTAATCCGACTACGCGTTGTGATGGTTACTGCCGCCATTATAGACCAGGTTAAATGCTCGAACTTGACATGCCCAGCAGTTAATGTCTTAGTACAACGCACCAACAAAGCATTAAAATAAAACCGTTGTTTCAAAATTAAATTAACAACATATATGAAAAGAATTTGTTGTGTATCTTATGGAAACATTTCGTTGAGAAAATACGTGCATTATAAATTACGTGTGTTCCAATTTTACCGTTAGAAAAAAGGCGGGATAGTGACAGTAGAAATAGTAGTGTTCTGCTCCATATTTGAAGTTTTTTTTAGATGTAATATTATAGAGAAAATATTGCTATAATATCTCTAAATAAACAAATATTGTATGTCGCGTTAACGACTAAAAATTAATGATATAAAACGCACTGAATCGGTCGAGCTTCATGCAGCCAGTATGGTGCTGTTTGGAATTCGTTTTACCTCCTACCGATGAAAAACGTAGGCACGCGTTATTTTAACCTAAACAGTGTTTCTTTTCTTTTGTTTGGTTAATGACCATGGTTGTAGAAATGTTAACCACCCGGTTTGTGAAATCGCGTTCAATTCAACCGGTTTAAACGATATAACTATTATGCAATGGTGACTACGGCGGGGCGTTGGCCTATAAACGTGACCTTCTGTATAAACACGTTGCATGTCAAATCTGATTAGTCATGTTTTAATCTAATCAGTATATTTATACAGACGTGGACGTTTATAGCGTAACATAATTTACAGTTCAATACAGCTGCTAGATGTACCGTAGACAGTTATACTAAAATAATCGTGGTCAAAATTAGTATTATATGTTTTAAAGGACATGTGAACGACATATATCACTAATTATTATTCGATAGCTTGTTATCACACAAATCTACATGTTTTTATTTTATTGAAATTAGCAAAAACGCTTGTCCATAAAACAATAAAAAGTTAGTTATTAGCCGACATAATAGTCTAGTGCTACGCCTTACAGTCAAAGGGTTTAGGATTTAAAACTGGGCGATAGCAATTCGGTTGTGTTCTTGGGCAAGTCAATTAAAGGGTATCGCCTGAACCCAACGGATTATTAGGTTTCTATCCTATTCTATCCTAGCAAAAGTGCTATCTTTCTAGCATACCACATAATAAACATTTGTTTATTACAAAAACTGTTTAAAAATTGTAGAAACTTTTTTATTTATATGAAATAAAAGCATGGTAAGTTGCGTATCGATAGGGATATGGATATTACCGGGATAAACAATGATGAATCAAAAGAAGTCTGCTGACGAAGAATATCTTATGTCTTAAATATTGCTAAGACAATTAAATAATTGAAAAATATAAATTTATTACGTTTTGGTCAACTGAACCAAAGATTCAGCTTGTGTGTTTGATGTCCGAAATTAGGCAAAGTCAAGCATTAATCTTAGACACGAAACTCACCGCGTTTCTGCTTTATTGCGCAACTTTGCTTTTTTTAAATAGATGTTTATAAAGTTCACAGTGAAACGGATGTACTAAAAAAACTAAAAACAAAAATGAGTTAAAAAGAAAAAATAATTACAATATATGTCTGTTCAATGTAGCTCAGTTAATTACGGTTGGTATTAAGTATAAGTAACCTTATTTATGTCCTCGTCGACATATAAAAATGACACAAGAATGTATATATATACATTTTAAATTCATTTTAGTACACCGAGAGTGGAAAAAATGGGGGTTTAGTTGCGTTTTGGTTACTTAACATTTATTTATCAACTGCGCGGTCGTGTGGCAGAATGGTTAACGCGACCGATACATACCCACTATATAAAAAAGGGTGTAATGGACGAGCCAATCGATTCTAAAAAATGAAAGAATTAGTTCTATTTAACATATAAAAATATAAATATTTTATTAGTAAAATACAATACGCACTAGGTTGAGTCACGTGAACTCATAAATTGAGTTAATAAGCAAGGGCGATGCCATACGCAAAGATAATAAATGTGTTAAGTGATGTTAGAATATTTTTTTAATATATTATACTGGTCTTTATTTTCGACCTGGCTCTTCACAAGCACCGTTATTATATATATATATAATAAGCGGTATATAAATCGGTCGCGTTAACCGTTCAGCCACACAATCGTTAAATTAAGAATTTCCGTTATTCGGAAAACAAAGATTTTTACGAAGGTTCGAATTCATGAAGATATGCTCAGCCCTAAGACCGTTTTTTGAATAGTTGGTATATGAATTGGTCGAGGTTTTTTAACTATTCGGCTACACCACCGTTCAGGATTGTTCGAGTTAAGCATGCTGTCACACAACCGTACTCGGAATACCATCACATGGTTAAACATTGTGGACACGCTCTGTCGTCTAGTTGTTGAACTTTGATTTAGCACTATTAAATATTTCTGAGAACTAAAATTTAAACTTTTTTACAAAACGAAAAGTTCAGGTCAGGTTAATCATAAATTGTTAAATGCAAAAGTAGATCTTTTGACTAAGTAACGTTGTTTAAATAGAAACGTGGTCTTTTTTCAACATATTAGCTTGGTGGGTTAGTGCTTCACCCGTCAGCCGAAGACTTAAAGGTTCGACCCTGGTGCTAGCTGTTAGGTTGTGTTCTTGGGCAAACCACTTAGCGAAAAATGCCTGAACCTAGTGGAATGATAGGTTTCATCAAATTAAAGAAACGAGTTATACACAACATATGCAATAGCTCCTGTAACCCGACGGTGGACACGAGGCAATCTGACGGTTTCCCGTGTGTTAATAACCCTTAGACGACGACGGTTACATATATGTAACCAGAGGTGTCCCCGAAAAAATGCACAATTTAGTCGTTTCTTGGGGGATTTTCGTAGTTTTTATGTTTTTGGAAAGCATTTGAATGGATCTTTCGAAATAACGCATAAAAACATAACCTTTCCATTTAAAAATTTTGAGTAATTATGCTCCAAACATTTTTCTTCAAAATTTTTGTATCTAGTTTAACTTTTAGGTAAAACATCGCTTTTTTGGGTTCTCGGGAGTTTGTTACACAATTTTTACACCAGTTGTTGTGAAAATAAAACTAGCAGTATCTTTGTTTTCGAGTTTTCCAGTCATTTTCGTGTGATATATGTGATATGGTTTTTGCTAATTACTATTGATATTTATTCATTTTTTCGCCTTTGTTTACTTTGATTTTCAATTATTATTTGATATTCGGAAGAAATATGGCAACTTCGCGGTAGTTTACAGCCGATCGAGCTGCCAGCATAAACGAGGCCGACAGTGATTCTGGTGATGAAATGCCATATTTGTCAGTTTTATGTGACGTCATCACGCTTAGTTGACGTAATCAAAAAATAAAAGACGTATCTTTGTAGGAAATGTCATTTTAAACAACTTTGTAATACATAACTATCTTCTACAAGCTACCAGTAACGAGTAATTAGAGTATAAATTATTAATTATGACGTCATTACAAATACTACAACGTCATCAAAAAAATAAAAATACCAATTTGTAGAAAATTATGCAAACGAGGTCAAAGCAACCTTACTTAAAATTGCCAAAAACTGCTAAAGTTCCGTCGTCGTCAAGGGGCCCATTGCGTTTCACTATTCACGGGAATAAATATGAGTATCCGATCCTTTTACAGACTTAGTCATTTGTATAGCAAATTGGTTCTTGATTAAGAATGGTAAAGTTCCTAATTCATGATTTATTTTAAGTTTGGCTATTTTAAAATCAATCACTTTTATTTAGGGTGTATACCTATCAGTGACGAACCCATGATGAGTTTAATACCTATCAGTGACGAACCGATGAGGGTGTATACCTATCAGTGACGAACCCATGATCAGAAAACACTTTTTCTTGATCTGTACTTGGCCTTTATGGTTAGGTCTATAAATCAGTGCCTCGATGAGTATAAAATCAGCGTCTCGATTGTACTCACATCACGCAACACTTATTTTAGCAATAGTTTCAGCCGGCGACTGCCAAATACATGACTGCTGCCTTTTTTCCGCCCCCGTAATATCATACAACACCAATTATCTTCCTGTTACCAGTAATTCACAATCTTTTAGCTAAATTCTCACTCACCTTTGCGTTAATGAGGGTTAATTTTATAGCCCCCTACCTGGCTGCATCCACCAGAGTAATGACATTATAATGCTACCCAACAAGGCTAAATTTTATTGGAACAGTGCATGGTACAATCATAAACAATAAGGTTACACTGCATGCAAAATTTTCAGGGGGAAATTCCTCTGCAAAAGAATACTCTTCATTGACGGAAATACACCTATAGCTGAACTGTACTGTAAAACGTTTGGTATTTATATTCAGCTTAAACGAAATACAAAAGGATTGTGTGGAAAATGGTATTAGGTAGCGTAAGGTCGGCATCCGAGTTCACTCTTCCTTGGAGACGCATAAATATAGCCTGCTCAGTTAAGACGATAGATTTTTGACAAGGTACGCAACTGCCGAGATGGTAGTTGGTTTCGATACATTACATTTCGGTTGACGCCCGAGGTTTTAACCGACTGTACAATACACTCCTAGTTCATATCACTTAAACTACGTTGCGTTTATATTGCTAGTTTAAGATGTTTGCTTAAAATTAACAGTTCTAATAAACGATATGAGAACACTGAAATAGGTGTGGTGGTATTCTGGACACCGTGCTTATCGTAACTTCTCCATCATGGTTTCAACAAGTATCCAACCAAGCACAAAGAAAAATGTTACATGTAACCATAGCGTAACTACTCCACCATGGGTTCAATAAGTATCCATCCAAGCACATAGATTTACCCAAAGCCAACACATAAAAAACGTTACATATTACTATAGGATTTGTTGTGCCTTATCCTGTAGTTGGAGGTAGATTTTGAACTTGTAACCTTCGGACTGAGAGCGGAATACGCACAGTCGCAGATTAAAGTTGATTACTTTGTTTTAGATAAACAGCTTTCACGATATAGCAATAACATCATTGTTTGAAGTGTAGCCGTTAAATATAACTGTTTTCGTATCAAGATGAATGTCGTCAGCTTTCGTTTGTCTCTGTTGGTTTATATCTTCGTCATATTCCTATGTAGATAAAATTGTTTAAAGATTTATATATTCAAGTACGATTTCAAGCTGGATACATCTCGTTTAAAGGTTCGGATTGTTGCTTAATTAGATAGACATATGCTTAATTAAGGTGATTTGTGTAAAGTTATGTGCATTTATCACTTTGAAAATGTAATACAAATCGCCGGCGTACTTATACAGGTTAAATTTACCACTATGTTTAGGCGATGTTCGCGAAGTATCTTGCCCAAAAACAATTACCTAACCAGCGTCGGGTTATGATCCCAAAATCCGTTGGCTACAGACCGATCAAAAATAAGACACCAAAAAGACATTGTCGACATTAGACAACATTTACGATCCTATACTTCTTTATGATCATATAAAAAAATACCCAACACTATACCTGCATATCAATATTCTGCACGGCCAGATTAATATAATCTACATCCTTCATTGCCTCGATTTCGTCATTGATAATCTTAACAAGAGTGAAAAAACTTGGCCGTGCCGAAGGTCGCCATTTCCAGCATTTGGACATAATAGAATACCTGTATCAGAAGTGGAATTATTCTTTGGCAACCCAATTATTCGGGGCATCACAAAGCAGTATACCATATGCTTGGAAGTTAAGAAGAATTTAACTTACATTTCAGCGCTGCACGTAACCGGCCTGTCCATCCTGTATCCGTCTTTCAATTTATTCAACAACTTGTCAGACTCTATATCAGGGTGAGGCATGCATCCCAGTGTGATCATTTCGTACATAAGGTTGCCGAATGACCACCTGTGCAGTTTATTTCCGTTATTTATAAACAAATGTGATATTTTTCTTATAATTGCAATATAGAAATTATTATAGAAAGTGAAACAGGCGTGTAACGTGTGGCTCCAGAGTTTAGCTTTTTGATAAAGCTATTGCAGAGTATGAACTGCCTGGCTAAGCATAACCATGGAGGTTGTTGGTCATGATAGCGTTCTCAACAGCTTCGTCACCAAAATTAGGTTGCAGTGAAAAACAGCTTTGAACGCCCGGGGGAATTTGAAGCTAAATTTCGGAGAAACTTACGAAATTGCCCTGCGTGAACATAGAAACAATATACACGCCTCAAGGGGGGATTATAAACTGCAATTTTAAAGGTTAATTGGACAACGAGTAAGAGATTGCTTAGGTTTAAATGTTAAACGCACGAGTTCTACCAATCATAATGACATAGCAAATATCTTGCGCTGCCGATCTAGATATAAAGTATGGTACAACTGAAAAGTAATTTTAATAAATTGATAAGAAAGTTAAAAACCAGTCGATAGTAGTCGATAGATCTATGCTAATTTACTAATATAACCGTAGTGTTCTTTAAAAGGTCATTTTGGGTACATTGCTTTGGGTACACTTTTCATGAAACAAAGGGTTCATGAAGACTAAAAACCAAAAGAAAACAATCAAAGTCTTTTTAACCAGTAGGACATGATACCGAGGTTCAGGTGGTTCCTCGCTGAGAAGAGGCAACATGGTTTAAGGATTATGCACGATGTTTAATCTAGATACTTTTACAGTAAACGTTGTTCTATACTTAATCCATTAAGAATTATTTGTATTGATCAAAGGAAAATACTTACACGTCACTTTTACTCGTAATAGGGAGTTTCCCCGCCATCATACGCTCAGGACTTATCCATTTGAACGGAACGCATCTCTCAGACTTGCCGTGTATAGCTCCGTATCTGGATTAACGGGGATTTTACATTTTAGAAGTGTAAGTCAATTTAAGGTCATAGAACAACGAATGCGGGATTTGTGGATTTAAAACCCTGACTTGGATTTGAATCCTTGAAGTAAATTTCTGGTTTTCTAACCGTAGATTGGAATCAAAACTAAGATCGCTGGATCACCAACGAGATCGTGGACGTAAGCAAATATTCCTTCTCAATAGAGTTTCAAGTCAAGTTAAATACCCTTTATAATCTAACCTGTAAACATCGTTTGCTAGTCCAAAATCGGATATCTTGCATGTTAGCTCCTCCCCAACTAGAATATTCCTAGCTGCCAAGTCTCCATGTATGATCCGTGACTTTGTCAAATAATCCATCCCTGTCGCCACCTGATGGGCCATTTGGAGCAGGCTCTTCTCGGTGACGTGGTAAGCAGGATCTTTATCGCACTTTGTAACCTAGAGATGGATCGCGGTAAATTATAACCCAGAATATTTCGGCCCGTCAGGCAGGACATTAAACAGTTTATTATGGTGACGAATTTGGTAATTTATGTTCCATCCATTTTATCTCGTTAAGAAACAGTACGTGAGTGGAAATTTTGTTAATACTTTATATTATTTTAAAAGTGGCATTATCTCATTAATATTGTTGAAGAGTTCAAACATACCTCTCTGGAGTCCCACAAAAAGTGTAGCAAATCCCCATATTTCAAAAATTCTGTCACCAACATTATCGGTTTCATAGTAGTGCAGCAACCGATCACTTTCAATACGTTGGGATGGTCCCCGACGTTTAACATGAATCCGATCTCGGTCAAAAACTCAATCTCATTTACCTCCTGATTAGCTCCCTCTTTAAAACAACGAATACTTTAAAGAAATACTATAAACAGAGAAAGATTATTTAAGATTCTACTAGGAAACACGACAGTCTTTGCATAATATAAATCGCATTTAATAAAATCCCGTACTGATCATCATTGTAGTAAAACGTTTAGGCAGGTATAACATTTTTTAAATTTTAAAGTTATTTAAATCTTATATTTAAAAACATTCCATCAAAGCTGATTTCAGCTTAGGGACCCATCAGTTTATGTTTGCAGATAAAATCTCGTAACACTGAGATTTAAACACTTAAAATTTTATATATTACGGTTTGGACGCATGCACGAATCACACATATGAATACATATGGGGTAAAGTCATTAGGTGCTTTACAATTTGTGTTGGTTAAAACGAAGTGGACGCTCTATAGTTATATTTTTAAATTAAAAAAACTGTGTCTATCATGAGTAATTTTAATTTTTAGAATGTTCGCTCCCACCTTTTACTAGCTTAACGGCCACATCTACACACGGATCGATGTTATACGATGCTCTGTGTACCACCCCATAATTTCCACGACCTAAAACATCGCTGATTATCAGTCTATCTCTGTCCACCTCCCATTTTGCACCAAAAGTAGGATTGCAATCTATCTGGAAAATATTTTCATGTAAATAACGGGTAAACTAAGGTTCATCCCAGAGGTATAGGATGGTTAAAGTTGGTAGAGTCTAACAGTGATTTAACCTTATGTTGAAATTTGGATAACGTTAACATGACGCTAGGGGCGTTGTAATTAAATAAATAAATAATTGTATGTATTTTCGCTTATAATTAAACAAAACACGTTCAGTGTCGAGCATTGAATTATATTTAAAAACACTTTTTTAATACTTACTCCATCTACGTCTATGGTTTTCAAGAGGGATGCGTAATTGCTGAAGTTTTCGTTGGCCACGAATTGTGACCACTTAAGGTCGTTCTGACGATTTCTGTGGATCTGTACCCTCCACAGTATGACGCACACGATGATGATTATGACAGCGACAATCGGAAGAACGATTTGTAGAACTTGCAATGTTGTACTGCTGCATCCAGTCCCGTTAACATGTCTGTGAAAAATGAAAATGATTTGATATTATTGATTATCTATGTGTTTAAAACCCTTTATGATACGAACAGCTGTAAAAGCGACTCCATTTAACATTTTTAAAATTATCGGTATGTTGGTTACTAAAATGGAAATAATTTTCTAATTGATTTGATACTAAAGGTAATTAATTTAAATCTCTTCAAAACTCTTCATTATTGGTGAAGCAATCTAACTTAAATCAGTGTACTCACCCGTCACCAAAATAACCCGGGCCACAGGAACAATTGCGCCCCATTTCGGGGGCTAGAAAATCGGTACAGGTTGCTGAAGATGCACAAGCAAATTCCTCTTGTAGACAACTATTAATATCAGAGCATCCATCACCAAGTAGCTCTAGAAATAAAGGGTATTGTAAAATAACATCAAAATAAAGATTCGATAGCATGGAATTCATGGGTGTTTTAATGACTGTCGTTATTTAAACAGGAAAAATTCATTGTGTTTTTCATGTTTGTACACGTAATCGCGAGAGCGTCAAGTTTGTTTCAGAGTAGATAATTTTGTTTATTTTTATAAATATTAAAACGCAGGGGCGGTACCACACGAGCGATCGTAAAATTATGATTCGGCTACTTAAGGGTGCATACTTGTTAAAACTGTTAAACAGTGTTCAAAATTACATTTATTTGCGCCCATCAAAGATACTGCAGTGTATTGTGTATAACTGAGGCCTTCTTTCAATTTTGGTGGAACCCATTTATCCACTGGGTACAGGTAATGTCCGTTAAATGCCTTGTCTTGGGCCACAATCGACTAGCTTGCCGCCAGTTGCAAATCTACAAATACTCGACGGAAAAATTATCGCAGAACCCACCAAGCTAATTGGTCGAACCAATTGTTTGCATTTTTTTACAACGATACTGATGACGTTATATTGAGGTGAATATTGGCCCACTAGTATTACCTTGGTGACAATCCACGTCACCATACTTGCTCTGGCGATAGACGTTCGATTTTCTTAAATATAAAATCAGCATTTTTACTAATAATTACCAAGTGTGTAGTTGATTCCATTGCCTTTATAACCTTTGTGACAGGTGCACGTTACATTTAACGTAAATCCAGTAACATCAACAGCAGTACAGTTAGAATTGATGTCACAATATTCCCATTGTTTATCACAAGGATTCATTTCTGTTAACAGAATTTGGTTACATTTCTTATTTTTCTCAGTCTGTTTTAGGAAGAAACATGGTGCTCTATTTAAGGTTTATATGTTTAAAAGTGTAGTGAGTGTATGTACACAGGTGCATATGTTAACTAGGATCTATAAGAAACGCATGCAGGTGGGAAAGTGTTGCATAGATATCTTTACCATATACATTGTACAACATGAAACTCATAATAAAGATTTTATACCTGGTATTTGAAGTTCAAACTCGGTATCACACCATCCAAATAAGCAATCGGTGTGATAAGCAGAATCCACGGCATAATCAGGACTAACAACCATTGAATATGTGAAACCAGGTTTAAGATTATAAACAGTTGTCGTGTAGTAATGATCTAGATTAGAATCACAATAAGAAAGCTCGTCTGTAAACTGATGGTCAACTCTTCGTACAGGCTAAACACAAAAAGGCGAATTATTAATTTTAACGTCCATACCGGAAAGAAACAACATAAATAGATTAGTTACAGCTTTGATCAATCATTACTAGCAAAGCAATAGTATAAATAGCCAATTGCATACAGCCAGGTTACTTTACTGCTTTATAAAGTTTTTTTCCCGTTTCTGCAAGATTAAAACAGTAGCTGAAACACTTACAACAGACCAAGCTTTATGGAATGTAGCAGTAATAGGTGACCAGTATAACACGATACTCGACCGATTAGTCTGATAGGTTAGTGCGACGCATTTTAATCGAAAGGTTACAGGTTCTAAACTGGTCGCTAGCTTTTCGCTTGCGTCTTTGGGCAAGGCACTTACCGGACATTGCCTTAACTCAGTGGATTAATAATGTGTTCTACCAAAATGAATGAACATCTCAATCATACATAACACACTGCAATAGCTACGGTAACTCGACGAATGCCCGTGTGTTAACGCCCCTTGCGTTTTCCATTCACGTGATCAAACACGAATATCCTATCTCTGGTTATGCGTGTTTATTCCCAGAAGTAGTTAAACAAAAGGGGCTATAATACAGACATACGCCGGATAATCTTGCAAACACAGATTCCGAAATTATTTAATTGGTTTAAAAGGATTTAAATTTTATGTATTTTTGAAAACTCGATTTAAGCTCGTTGCACTTCGGTAGAAAATACTAGGAATAATTTTTCGTTTGTCACTACTTTACTGTACGACCAAAAAAAAATAATTACCTTTACTGCTAAGGGTACAGGAAGTATGGTCCCACTATATACATAGTTTAACAGAATTCGAAACCCCACTAAGTTATCTCTCGTTAGAGGTGGGAGCCATGATACCGAGATGTTCACTGAATCCCTCTTGTAGTCCAACAACGGCGAGCCAGACGATGTATTTCGTATTAATGAATGTCTCAAATCTAAATAAATATAAGGTATTTTTTTCAAATAACAACCTTTTCCAACAATAATTTAGTTTAAAGATGTGTTCAAATTGCTTTGCCATTAGAGAGGTGTGGAAATGTGCAGGAATAAGTTATCGGTTCAAGCTGTAGTATACTAACTGATTCAATCAAATACGACATTTCTTAAACCCGTTATAAAGACTAAAATGCTAACTTAAGAATATAAGAAAATGCCACTTTCAAAATAATAGTGTGCGTAAAGAATCACTTTAGTTTGAGCAACAATTTTTAACTCACGACAGCATAGATCCTGAGACTCTTTTTGTGATGACCCAGTCGTTTGCTGAACCAGTTTGGAACAATCGTTTATTGCTTGAATACGATGATTACGGCTTAACATATTTGTTGAAAAATTGCCAGTGACCTCTCTTAAAAAGAGACAAAATTAACATTGTTATAATAATAATTTTATATCGTGTAAATATCAAAAATGTTTTTATATAAAATATAAAAAAAAAGTTCAGAAAAAATTAGGAAAAGCTTATTTGTAAGATGGCGCTGTGTTGTAAGATAAAAGATTGGTCAAGCGGTTATGTAGCCAAGAACTGACCCATATATAATATGTGGACACCATTTAAAAGGACGATCACAAAAATTCCTAGCTTAACTCTAGGCAATTGAAAATGTATAAAGATGGTCGAGTAACCGAATCGTAAAATATGCATTACCCGCATGTAAAACGTTTATTATATCTACTCTATCGGAAATTACTCAATTATATCTTATGAAGCAACATAGAACTACTGTTTAGTAAATTACTATTTGCTCACTAAAATAACGGGTGTCGAAATGACTTATATGTAGGATTTTAAAATAGGTGAAGGGGGAAATATATAATAAAACGTTAATCGTTCCGGACCGTCAACATAACAAATTATAAAATAATATAACAAAAAAATTGAAGACGATGGTAATACTCAAATGCTGCGCGCTTTATACTAACAAATGGTCGGTTTTATTAAAAGATTATAAATAGTGTGAATATTTGCAATTTAATTTACATTAAATTACCTGTAATACGGAAAAATGTCAAACTCATATGGACTCAAATATTCCACATCAAAAGTTAGATACCGAGTTTTCTGAAAAAAAAATATTTAAAGTTCATAAAGTATCGAATAAGGCGACAAATAAAAGGTTTATATATCGTGTCCATTAGTTCGTTTGTGCGAGAAATCTAACCAAATAACTTGTGGGTTAGTGTGTCGTCTTTCAGAGAAATGGTTGAATACTCGAAATTTGTCGTTATAGGAACGATTCCCTATTTGCGATGTAATTTGACGATTGCGCGTGTGGTAATCCTCGTTACATTATCCAATTAACAGAAATTAGAATGGGTCCTATTCTGTTCTAACACGGTGATTGATATATCAGGTAAACCATATGCAATATCCTCGGAAATCCACCGTTCACCGACTACTAACATGAGGCCATACTTGAGGTAGTGATTGGCTTTAACTCACACTGCTCTGCCAAAATATGACTTTTGTACAAGTTAACATAAAAAAGTAATAAAAAAGAGGCAAACTCAACGCAGCGCATCGACACAATATTGTTGTAAATAAAAGTAAAATGTTAATTTGGTGCCGTTGTTTAACGTCGGGATATACAAATACAGCCAGTGTAAGTTCCAACATTAATAACCATTCATACCGCTGGTACGCTCATCCATCCCCTGTCTGCCAACCAAAAGTTAACCCCCCTACAAGAGGGTATTCCCCCTGTCAAGGGACAGTCAAGATTGCAAAGACATTGTTCAGAATTGCTACAACCGCTGACGTTGGAACATACGGATTTGTTCGTAGTTGTTACCCAGAAATGATCCTGCCTATAAAAATATTTAAATAACAAAAAGGTATCTCAAGAACGTAGTAGAAATTGGCTAAGAGTTAAAAATCATACTAATAAAAACTAAAAAATCTGTAATTGGAGTTGATTAAATTATATGTACAAAAGTCTGAAAATTTGTTTAATGGTCAAAAAGTACATTAGCTATGGTCATAGTTATAAAACCAAACCCACAGTATAATTGTTATAATTTGTCATAATTAAAAGCCACAATACGCAATTACAGTGTGGTTGGTGCTTAAAATATTACTTATTTAAGTGCGATATTTACACCATGTAAATAAAAATCCCTTTAAGCGCAGTCAACTACTGGATGCGATATAAAAATCAACATTGAGAAATTCATATGGGTAAAATCTCACAAAAAAAATCAAATCTCACACAATAAAATCAAATCTCACACATATAAAAATCAACAATGTCCCGCTTCATATAAAAATCAACATCGTCCCGAGAAATTCATATAAAACAGTACTGCGGCCAATATTTTCTTGATATTGAAATGTTTTTACAAAAAGTGGTGCTAGTTTGTGGTATAGCGGCTGTTACTATCCTTTTCCCGGGCATTTTTAGGTTATTTAGTTGGTGTGGTGCCAAGCACAATTATGTGTTTATTATCTCTTTCGTATTTCAGCTTACCCAGGATTGCACTCGTTCAACGGAGGGAGAGATGGTAGGTTCCCTTCACTGTTAAAATGACCCTCGTCTATTTTCCAAAATCGAACAACAAAGCCGTCAAAAGGAACCTCTATAAATAAAAGGAAAATTAGAGGTAGCTCGCGTTAGCATATAGTTATAGACGGGTCTGTAATTTGAAGGTTTTAGAAACAAAACCATCCAGATTTTTCATCTGTGTTATTTCACTAAGTAAAAATGAGTGTCGTGTGGTCGAATAGTTAACGCCACCGATACATTTACCAAATCTTCTTGGATAAGAGACTATTTATGCTTCGAAACTTAACCCCCCCTTCTCCCACCCTTCTCACACACACATAAAAAAGCATAGTAAGTCTGAGTAAAGTTTCTTTTTAATACTAATTTTAAACGTACTTAACACTAAAAAAGCACAACTAAGCAATGTACAAAGTATAAACCAACCGGTAGGATTTTTCAAATCACAGGATACAGTAACTGTGAAACGTACTTCAGTGCCGTTCAAGTGAGCAGCATACTTGTGTGTTCGGTTCACCGCTCTCAATTCAATTAGATTGTCTGCGAGTATTTAAATTAAAACTTTGTTAGATATTTTTTTTGTTGAGAATGGATTAAATGTAGTCCTTTACAAAGGCTTGTGTGTTTGGATTGTGGGTTAAGGTCGGTTAAGCAAAAACTAAAACAATTACTCTTTTAAAGACACACTACAGCAGTTGCGGTAACGCTAGCCTCGGTGCAATATATTAAAAATTAAATCCCATGTGTCCGCCACGAGGAATATCATGCAGACAGGGCAGTTAAATCGAAAAGCGCAAACTTGGAAAACCATACATGCAGACATGTTGACGTAAGATATATAAACTAAAACAGTACGTTGTCGGAAAACATTGCCTAACCACACTAATCGTAAACTAATGACTTGGAAGAGATAAAACAAACTCACCGTTTTTGCAAGTTCGTATAAATTGTAACGAAAGCGAAACGAAAAACAAGGCACACCAAATCAGACACCATAGAACTAATTTGTCTAACATACCCATCTGAAAAAATAACAAGATCGTTTTCCTAATAATTTATTATATGTTTAGCGTATTAAAAAAAATAAACACGCATACGTTCTATGCTCAGAAGCTTGAGATTGATACCTTTCAAGTGAACCTTGCGGTAAATATATATTTGCTTACGTCTGCACAATTTTGTTTTCTAATTCGTCTGGACTAGAACTGTGTATGTTATGCAAGCTATGACTATGTTAGCAAGATCAAACGCTGACGTAAAACGCAAGTGCGACAGTACCCTTTCAATTTACAGCAAATATACATACTAGCTAGAACTATAGAAAAATACTTAACAAGCAATGTACATTTAACAAGTAGACATAACAAGTAATGTACATAACAAGTAAAATACATTTAACTATTAAATCAAAACGAGTATCCTGCTGGTTTAAAATGGTAGGCTTTGAGTGCGTTGTAGCGTGAACAGATCATTTTTCGTGGAGGTTCACTTACATGTTAGCGAATCATGCTTCGCTAACCAGACGTCACAATCGCAATTGTTTTGCCATACTTTGCGATACCATCGCCGTAATTGACGTAAAAGTTGCACGAAGGTCAAGGTTAGCAACGTCACGATGTCCGTCAATTTTGAAAATTACGCGATTATCATTCGATCTTTAGGAACCAGGAGAAACAACGGGCTTTCTAAGAATAGACGAGAGAAATACCCCCAATCTTAGGCTTAATTTAGATATCCTGGGATACACGTGTTTTTCACAGGAGGTGGTTAAACGGCAGTTGTTAAAACGAGTCAGAAAACTATATACCGTATAGTCGTGTTACCGAAACTGTAATTCAATGTTTACTTATCATTTCTGCAATTTGTAAAGAGCGATTTAAATTTTCTGAATCGTGGTTACATTCGTGCCTTGCTCAAGGCGGGGACAAATATATACTTCTGCAAGTGATTTGCATGAGGATCGATCACAAACCTGTCGATTATGGCTGCCAAAGATTATGGCTGTTATCTGTGTACCGCATATAGTCGAACGTGGTCAACACGATAACTGTATGTTAAGTGCGTGGTATTGTTGCACCCACTCTTGGAATTTGTGTTTTCCTACCCAGGATTAACCTGATGGCGACACCCGGTTCACTTAAGTTCAATTGACAACGAAAAAATCATTCATATAATCCTCATAAATGTAAAAGTACGGTGTGTTTATGTCAGCGATTAACCGTTTTAATTAGGTCTAAACATTCAAGTTTACATCACGTTTTATAAACATAGGATACCACCAGTACCGGGCGTAAAGTAAATAAGATCGATGCCAGATTGCGTCGGTTCTTCCGCCTACACTAAAGCGTAACCACGATTGCTAAGGTGGGGTTTTAGATTTAAAATGAATAAAAAACAGTTCGTCAATGTTTATTTTATTTTTTATTGCATATTATTTGTAGGCCTAGTTACTTCTGATCAAATAACATAAGAAAATGTTACTTAGCTACAAACCCTACGGGTATTTCAATAAACCAAAACCGGTTAATAAAACATGGTGGATTGTATTTTTGTAAACCCGACACTGTGGATATAGAGTGCATATAATGTTATTTGGACAGGTACAGATAAAAATATAGTAATCAATTATCCTTAAACGTTTACGTTTCGATTCACATCAGAAGAGATGTTTGGTGTTGTCTGTAAACACTAAACCACCTTTTCATTTTTGGTATTACGCTCTTATGCACCCATGTAGAACGTGCAGATCTTGGGCTTAAAATATGACAGATTAAGACCAATTATTATTTAATAGCCCATATGTTTTATCTCAAATTTTAATAATCACTAAGCTTGTAGTCACGTAAATAAATGGAAAGAAGCTTAGAGTTTCGCAAACATTTTTTATGTCATAAATGCCCGTTAAACAGAAAGAATTCATGTCATGTTTAACCTTTCATGGAAAGAGGGCGTTAAATCAATCCCAAGCATGCTTAGGAATAATTCATTTATTAATACAATTTTAAAAAATAGCTAGATGGTGTCAACCACCAAACTGTGTATAGGCTACATTCATTTTGTACATACTAGATTATATGTTTATGCAAGTCCCGGACTACACTTAAAAGTGCGTGGAATGCTTTGCCAGATTTTTCGACCTAAATTTAGGCTTTAGTTTAACTTTCTCTTGAAGTTAAATAACTCCAAAATGATTTCCAAATGTGTTTTCCTGATTCTACGACTTTGTATAAAACAAAACTTAGCTATTACAACTTATTTATATTATATCACATCTATGCCAGTATTTTTGTGTTTTTGTGACGCGAATTTCATTACAAAACACACAAAGTTTAAGCATCAACACCCACACCATGTATGATAACTATGCATAACAGTTTTAGTTCGGTTAACTCGTTTGTACGATATTGAACAGACAAAAACGACAATTGACAGACAAACATTCCTTCTAAGCATTTGGCAAAAAAAAAACAGACAAAAGTAATATGTTTAAATGGACTTTATACACTGATTTAAGCACAAGCTTACTTATAAATAACATAGCAATCGGGCGATTGTATAGACTTTAGTCCAATATATGGTGCTTGTCTTAGTGGCGAGGACATCATGGGTTTGTAACTTACTTAGCCCTGTAAAATGTTTATATATCCTATGCGTTGTTATGCTAATAAACTGCCTCACACACACTTTCGTTGTCTGTTCCAGTTTTCATCAGTTTTGACATCGTGTTGAAAAATATGGTAAACATTTATATGACATATTTTGAAACTGACTGGACATAATGTTTAGGATAAACGAACTAAGGGTTGGTTATGAGACGTATTTGGACAGGTCTTGATTATCTAAAAAATAATCTTATAATATTATGTACCGTATTTGTCAACACGATAATAGCAATCTTATAATAATAATAATCCCTAAGTATACGTCATAGCGTGTATATATTTTAGACATAATCGGTCGGTAAAACACACAGCAATCTAGTGCCGTGACTATTGAATTCTCTGCTACAAAATATCGCTTGGTCTTTATCTACCAATATTTAGGGTTGTGTTATTCCTCTTTCATTTGTTCAATAGATTTCACATAGATCAAATAAATGAGTTAAATGTTTCGACTGCTCTTATTAACCTTTTCTTTACCTTTTACATGGTAGTATCTTTAACAATTGAACATAACATACCTAATAACCTAACAAACGGTTCCACTGTTGTCTGCCTAAAATATTCATGGCTAGCTGTTGCGTTTTGACTTTTTCTTCGATGGCTACCTTGCTGTGCTTTCCAATCCTCGGGGATAACATTACTGTTTATCCTGCCCTCCCACTCTGAACCACCGATATCAAACGTTTTCGTGCAAAACAATTACAGCTAGCTTCAGCACCAGCTCACCGACCGAGCTGCCTTAAGGCGACGAAGTATGATGCGCTATATGATTATCTACAATAATTTTACCTTCAGTGCGAGGTACTACTGTTATAAATCCAACCTATAAAGTTAATTTGCGGTTGCGCAACAAATACATGGAAAATCAACGAGCTTGACAAGATTAACCATTTGAGAAGATTTATTCTTACGTCCATTTAGGCATTAAATCTGAAATTGTTATTGTACAAAGGTATTATAAATCTGACAGCCAATACAACTGACCCCAGCAACTGATGCGATTAGTTTAATAAGGCGCTTCGGTTGTTTTCTTTGATCATCAGTATTTCTTTTTACTTTTCTGGCCAGGACACGGCTTTTAGATACAGAACATGAAGTAGGACCATTTTCAAATAGGTCGATTTGTTTGAATCAACGGCGCTAATCACCTGACAAATCCCTTTACACGTTAGTCATAAACGAGCCGAACGCCTTTGTTAAGAATAAAAGTTATATTAAAAGAGTTTTTATATAATTATATTTCTACGCGATATCGTGCGATGCACAACTGCTCTGCGGATTCGTTAGAGTTTTTACCACCAATACAGCACAGCAATCCTTCAACGTTTCTGGTTCTCCGTGTACGTTTTCGGGTTAAAACGCTTGGGCGTTTACGGTCACCTCAGCTTAACTGTTCGGTTGTTTACATGGCGACCTTTAACGATTGTCGTTTTTTGCGCATAATTTAATTTTGTAAGTTTTACGTGTTGTTTTATTTATTTAGAGAGCGAAAGAGTAATCTTGAGGGAGAAAAAGAAAACATTGTATGGAATTTATAAATACAAAAAATGTATATATTATGTAACATCATTACTTATGTAGAACTATGCTATCTGTAATGTTATCGTTGTGATACTTTAGTTAGTTTAGTACGAATCAGATTAGTAAAGCGAAGTATAAATAAAGCTTCTTACTTAACCTAATTTGTAGAAATGCAATAACACTTGTCCCGTTTAATCTTGGTCTTTTATGTATCTGATCAATTAGATCGTCGTGGCTAGTGGTGGTTTAAAGAATTTTATAATAAAATATACTAATTAATAATACACAATGCTTGGCCATGGACTGAAGAGTTAATTTGCTTGCCGGTTTATTTTTATAACTCATTCACACTAAACTTTCAAACCAGCACTTTCCACAAACCGACTTTGTACTTGATTCTTTTTCATAACATTATTATAATGATTAATAACTCGTATTATATGAAATCCGCCTTGACAACTATGTTGAAAATTAAAGATAACTTAAATGCATGCATAGTGCGTAAAACATTTCTCCTGAACCTTGCCAATTAAATAGACCTAAATATTCCAATTTCCATCACGTTTTTTAACAAAGTTTCCCGGATCTAAGTAGGGTAGGGTAGGGAGTTTATGTTTATCCCCGTGAATGGGAACACCAAGGGGGTTAACACACGAGCAATCGTCAGATCACCTCGCGCCCACCGTCGGGTTACCGGAGCTATTGCAGTGTGTTGAGTATGATTCACACGTTTCTTTGATTTGGTACAATCCATTAATCTGCTGGGTTCAGGCAATGTCCGCTAAACGTTTTCCCAAGGAAACAGCCGACTAGCTTACGACCAGTTTCGTAACTGAAACCTTTCGACTAAAAGGCACCGCATAAACCACCAGAAAAACCGACCGGAAGTAAGACCGAAATCGAAATGTTTCTGAATAAGTTTCTGTCTAATCGCGTCATATCGGATTTGATTAACAATAGGACAAAGTTTATGTTAACATTATTGCTGTATTCTTGTATTTGAGTTACTTGGTAGTGAATCGTAGTGAATGAAATTAAAGCGCTATACGTCGGGTTATATAGCACAAAATACACGCAAAGAATGTTTTATTCCAAAGTAAATCATTATTACATAAATTTAGGCATGATTACAGCTGATTACAGGGCACGCATGATTACAGTGCACAAAATAACTGTCTGGAATCCTGCACGTATTACTGCAGAGATAGAATTTAATGCATTAACGCATTTCCACAACAATTAACACGTTTAAAATGTTTATAAATCAAGCCAGAAACTAGTTCCACATTTATGTTCGTTTTCCCCGCTAACCATGTGATTTTGCGTAGACTGTAAGAATTTTTCTAAAGTTTTACATTAAAATATTACGTTTATCTTTTTTGCACCGTTTGTGTCCTATAAAGCTAAAATAAATTTTGCGATTCGCTTTGTTTATTAGAATTGTCAAATTTTAGTACAAACTGAAAAAAATAGATGCTGTTGAATTTTTTTGGAACTAGAAGGCTAAACCTTAATTAGAAGACGTAAATAATTTTTGAGCTTTAAACCTGCCAAACGTTTTGATCACCCATAGCTAGTTTTGCTAATCAATCCAGCACTGACCCAAATGAGCGCCAACTTGAGCTAAAACGAGCGCTAAAAGTTAAATTTTCCCAATAGAAAACAAAGAATTAAAAAGTCCTGTGAATCTATGACGTCGCCAAAGCACCCATGCCCGAGCAAGGTGAATTAACACTATATTCATCAGTATATATCACACCTCACTATTACATTTTTTAACACGATAATGTGCACTTTTAATTTTGACAAGGGGCCAGCATGTTATTACTCTCAAAGTAAATTGTAATTAATCATTTTCGAACCAAGGTCATTCTACCGCCGCTGTAACGTGTGACTGATGTTAATAAAAACATAAATCATCATTGCTTGATCGAACCGTTTGTGCCACCCTTCTATAGAAACAATAACAAGATTAAGATAATTATAAGTGTGTTGAAGAATAAACTAACATTTGTCCTACCGAATAACTTGCTGAATTGGTGCGTCGACTTTCACCCGAACGGCAAAAGGTTCAAACCGGATTGATCAATCGTACATAGAACACTGCAATAGCTACAGCCCCTTGCGTTTTCTCCATTTATGGAAAAATTAAATATCTCATTCTATTCCAAAATGGCTTATTAACTAATATATATGCAATGTTTAAAATATTACGTATTCCCGCATTTAACCCGATACCTTCTATAAGGTGACATGTAATACAATAGTGTAAGCATTGCCATTTTTAATGAAAATCGAGAGACAAAAATATGGAAATAATTTTCTGTTTACGAAGGTGGCAATTAAATATAACTGTAAAAATAAGAAAAAAACAGTTAAATTTGTTGTATATTTTTACGACATAGAGACGTGTTGACATTTAAAACATAAATAAACACATCAAAATATGAAACGGTCACTTTAATTAGCAGGCCATGACGATTTAAAAGATAACTACAGAGAATTATATAGCTTTTAAATCAACGATAAAAAAGGTTAAAATAAGAAAAGAAAACGATAGGGCCTATACACTTGTTTATCCAAAGGAAGAAAACTGAGTCATTATAATATCAGTATTGACAGTTTACAACAGCTATTTACAATGCGTTGTCGGTGATAAGGAAATTGCTTTAATTGTTAAATATTCCGTAGATCCAATATGGGTTAAAGCAACCAGACTTAAGTCGTAGAACATTTCTGAGACTGGAAATCTGCTGCAAATCTACAATTGCCATTTCACTCGTAAAGCGATTCTCAATCATTGGACTATCGATTACAGCAACAAATATGCCTTATTAAGCATTTACGCTAATCAGTCTTTGTAGCATCATGTGTTTTTGTGGAACATTGCCGTTCCTTATGATCAATCATGTAGTCTCTTAACGTTACGTACTTTACCCGCAAAATCACGGCCTTGGACAACACTAAAAGAAAGGACAGGGGAACTGCTTGCTAGAAAAAGGTTTAATAAATGTACGCCTCTCCTTCGTTGTAATTTCAGCCCCAGCACTAACCAACATTTTACGAAACAGTTTCCTTCTTTCCGCTATTTTAGTTTTGTCCGTCCAAATCGGATTTTTTTTGCATTTTGCATGCTGCTATTCAATAGAAAGCACATTGAGACCTCAAGAATTGTCAGCTGATGTTGAGGGAATTAACTCTCTGGAGTCCTCAGCTTTCTTTCGTTTCAAACAGCCACAGCAAGATGCAACGCACTGGTGTGGCCACTTTCCTTCCGTGTTTCGCACCAGGAGACAGAAGTGCAAGATATAGATGGAAAGCGCGATCCACCCGATGGCATAAGCCCCGATGAAGCGCACGTTTGCGTACGCCTTTGACGTCACAATGCACACCGCGATGAATAGAAAGACGATACAAAAGAAGTAGATGACGTACTGAAAAAAGTAATTTTTCTTTTTAAACAATTTATTAGGATGTTTATTACCAGAGAAGTTAGATCTAACAGTTTGGTTGCTGGAGCTATTGCACTGTGTTCGATATTCTAAAATTACAACAGTTACTTATTTAAAACCACTAGGTCATGTTGTGATTTTTATTATTTAAGTTAAGTTATTTAGCCTTTGTAACTTGAGTTTATTGTCAATAGTAAGTCATTCGAGTTAACACGGCAAATGGATAAAGCTGGAGAAACTTACCTCGGCTACAAACCAGAAAACTTTTTTAAACTTGCGTTTCGTTTCTGGGGGTGGTTTGGTTGACGATTCATCCGCCCCTGTGCTTTCTACGTTTCCATTTTCGCTCCCCACCGATTTATTGATTTTATCCTGACCACCGAACAAGTATAGCGTGAAAAATACCCTAAAAAATCAAAATCGAATACGTATTAATCTCATGTTTATACAAAAGCACACAACATGATTCGGCGTGTAATTCCAGTGGTGGTTGTATTGAATAAATTGCCGGTAACAAGAGAACTATAGTAGCCATGTGATGGACTAAAACTTTTTTTGGCGAACTTGTTATATATCCTAAGAGATATTGCTTGTCAATTGCGACAGATATTAAGTATCCAACAACTTTCGAAGCCACAAGCTGACAAATTAAGCATTCTGATTAATGACAAACCACAAACTCAGATTTCCGTTATGTGTTAATCAAATACGTATGTGCTAATCGAATATTTCCGTTTTAAATACGGGGTTATATTTACAAAATGAGAAACTATACTTACAGTGTAATGAACCATACTGTTATAAATGTTCCGAAAGCGAAAATAAATCCCGGAATATGCAAAAACTTTTGCGAGGCAATTAAGGCCCACACTAGTAACAGCAGAACAATCTCAATGACTTGGAATAAAGCTTGGAATGTACTGAGGTAGCGAAGTCCGGTCGGATTTTCCTCGCTAGGCATTATCACAAAGACATCAATGTAGTACTAATAATTTAGTGTCCTGCATGTTAAGATATATCATTAATGCAATAGCATACTTTTCTTTTTTGGGGTAATAATATAATATCGATTTGGCTGTACAAAAGACATCACTTGCTATCAATTAGCTAGTGGTTGGTTTTGAAATTGAAACCTTCCAGCTAAAGGTTCAATGCGGTATCGTTAAGAATTAAGATAACCATCAGATATATGTCACTTAAAGACCTGTCAAAAACACGAAGAAATACCGAAATTAGAAAAAGGGTGGTCTGGTTCATTGCTATAAGCGTGTCAAACCATAAGTGAAAAGATCCAAACCAATCGATTGCATTTACGAAAATGCGACAACTCATATGATTTTGGTTCAAAATTCTGTATTCTAACTCTCCGCATTCACACTTCATCCTGACCTGAACCACTATTATTATTAAGTATAAGGAACGGCTTAAATAAATGCGCTTGGTTTTAACTCAACCAGTACTTTTGAAATATAACAATTCAAGATTATACGAAGACATAACCCTTGCTTTGCTCTTAATAATACTAATAATATTATAGTAATATTTAACAATATTTTAGTACAAAGTCTGTATGTTCCCAAAACAACAATACCTTACTGCCACCCTATAGTATCTATGGGCTGACGTATACGCCTATGGTGGTTACTTTACAAAGCTGCACATTGTTCACAAGCCACGCAGCGCACGCCTCAACTTACCAGAATGAATCGGAGCGCGCTTTGATTTCCTTCCTGGAAAGCGCCGTATTTCAACACGCTAACATATGCGGGTATATGGTACTGGGTTATACATACAGCCTATGGAGATATAAAATACCATAGTCCGACTGAACAAATGCACAACATAACAAAATCCAAGGTTTAGAAATTTTCGGGCTAGTAGCTATCAATACAGCATTTACTCTACTTAATAACATAAAAAGTCGGTAAGAAGTAATGTATAGCCTACTGCATAACATATGTTAAATATAGATACGGTTAGAGACTGGTATATTTAACGTAGGCCCGGAGTTAAGGCAGATTAGAGGAAATAAGCTAATTTATGTTTCCTTTCTTTAAATTATGTGTAGTTATGTAGACGATATTTCCTATACCCTGCACACATATATTCTGGGGAGAGGTAAACAAACAGGCTTTTTTAATATCCCACTTCTATTATAATTGGTTAATGATAGCAGTCATGACATTCTGCGCGATTGTTTTAGGGTAAACTGCAAAGTGAAAATGGTAAAATTGCTTTAACTCCTTGAACAGACACACTCCAATTAGTCATTAGTGTTAACGGACGGCTGTCAATTTGAGGGAAATCCGCTGAATAGCGCACAATCTTGCTATAGTTTTTATAAATTATTTTCACATTCCTGGGTACATTGTACGTCATTCCTGTCGTTTGGCGACTTACTGGGAATATTTTGGCAACTGGTTTTTGGAAAAGCAATTCATATAATGACACAATAGGAGGATATTGTTCAAACAGGCATAATATTATTGGTATTTCCTCTTTAAAGCTATGGCCATCAGTTTACTTGACGGGTTACTGTTTAACTTTAAAACAAAATTAAGCTAGCTTCCTTTAAAATAGATAAACATTTCAACAAACGTTAATGTATGTACACAAAAAATATGTTTTTATCGTGGATTTTTAGCAACACTATCCCGTGTCCCAACATTACCTTAACATCCAAATCTTACATTTATTGGTAGGTTTTCCTCCCCTTAATAGCTCATCTAAATTTTTTTTTACTTGATATCTATACCGCCAACTTACCCGGTATGTTTGTGATTCCCCACATTCAGCAGTAAATTTAAAAATGTTCGTTAGTTATATTAGGTTGTGTCCTTGGGCTAGACACTTAATTCACATTGATCTGGGTTCCATGACAACTGAACCCCTTACAACTGAACCCTTACAACTGAACCCTTACAACTGAACCCTTTACAACTGAACCCCTACAATTAAGCCCCTTACAACTTAAATCCTTTTAACTGAACCCCTTAAAACTGAACCCCTTTACAACTGAACCCATTTCAATTAAACCTCTTTACAACTGAACCCCCTTTTCAGTTAAAAGCGTTCGGATAAAAGGGGTTCAGTTGTAAAGGGGTTCAGTTGTAGGGGCTCAGTTGTAAGGGGTTCAGTTGTAAGGGGTTCAGTTGACTGGTCACCATTGATCTGATTCAGTGTATTAGGGTGTTATAAAAAAACTAAGAGAAGGTCAAAATCATATTGAATATAGCAACGAATACAGGAAACTGAGCCCAATGATTTGAAAATTTACAGTGGGAATACGATCCTTGCGTTTCCACGACTGTAAACGAACCTAACAGACAGCATACTAACGATATCAATGTTACTGATCGTCCCAACATTCATGCGTCTGATCGGTCTTACACTGTCCATGATAAGAAAATCACGTGGGTACTAAATTTAACGCAATACCCACCCTCTCCATACAAAATTATTAGTGAGGACGGCGAAGGTAAAACGATATGTATTAGAAGCATTTCCGACATTCACTTTCACGAAATAGACGACTTTGCTTGTACCTGTTCTACTGAACATTAAACAAACGGAACCACCAAAATGAAATTGAACTCTTTGTTCAAAATTTTAAAACCAAGTTTTCTAAATAAAACGTAACTCAAATCTTGACTTCATAAAGCTTTGAAAATCCAGGGTTTTCTGAAAAGAAAAATAATTAGAAAACCGAGGAAAGCTGATGAGTTGTTAGTTTAAGTGGATTTAATTGAAAAAGTTCATGCAACAAAGCTTTTTGATGGCTGAACAAAATTATTCAAAATTCATATGACGCTTTTTATACCGAACTAAGTTTGAACCCCTAATGGGCTCATCACCAGAACGGTTCTAAATATATAAATTCTGTATATGAATCGGTTGCGTTAACCAATGAACTTTTCCAAATGAATCCAGCACAATGTTAATATAAAATTAAGTTGATTATAGTAAGTGTTAAATAATTTACTTTAAAAATCTTATCCACTACCCAGATATCACGTAAATCGGCAGTTTACCGCGATTTCGGCAGCGCCTGATTCCCTTGTTGTCGAGTCCGCTTCACTTCGCAACCACTCGGGGCGGAATTTTCATTTTTTAGAATATTTAGGGTTACTCACTACATAGGTTGCTTACGTGCATTACAATAACACTACTCACTACACAGAATTTTAAAGTAAGCACCCCCTGAAAAGTGGAGCCTGAGGTTTTAGTGATGTGGCTCTTTATCGTACCTTAGTGGATAAACCAAATAATAAGTAATACCGGCAGATGGCAGAATTTTGATACCAAAACTGCATGCCTGACCAAATATAGAAAAAAATTAAGCTTACTTACTTAAATAGCAACCAGAAAGCTACTTTAAATTACAAAAAACTGTTTTAAATAGACTAACATTTAAACAAAACCCAAATTGGCATCTTCCCAAGCCACATTTACTGACCTCAATATGGTTTATAAGTGTTCTGGCCCCCGCGGCCACCAGTTTTAGTCTTCCCACTTTGAGCCGAAGCTCCAGCTGCTCCAGCTGCCCCAGCTGCTCCTTGCATTTGGGTATCTGGAAGGGTAACAGGTGATTATTGGGTGAGTAGCTCAGCAGGTCTGTTAACCCAACAACCAGGAAAAATGCTTGCTAGATCCTAGATTCTTTCTGTAATCATTCAATGTACTTAACAAAACTTGATTTAAAAAGTGGAATAATGGGTTACACATAACTACAGCTATGTATCGGCTATATAGACTACAGGAACTAAGTATATTTTTTCATTTTAGTATGGTCATGAATTAAAAACCAGTAAAAACAACACAAGATACAAACAAAGATTGCATTAAAACACAGGTATTCATCTACATCGGTTGCGCAATGTTGGGTTGTTGATACCGTCGCACTGGCACTTAATATATTATACTAAAGGGGTCCAAACGTAGACATTAAGTGGACAGACCAAGGACGTAACCAGGGATCTGCCTAGTTCAACTACTGTACACAACCTTAACAGCACAGAACTGGACAAATGTGAAATAAATATATATAAAAGTCTCAACTTACCCCCATACCCGTATCCCCCACCATATCCCTGACCACCGTAGCCACCATAGCTGTACTCGCTGTAGCCCCCGTATCCTCCATACCCTGATCCGTATCCACCATACCCCCCATAACCTCCATACCCTCCATAACCACTGGGATCGAAATCATATCCTTGACCTAAAAAATGAAAAGTGAAAGTGGTTATGTGTGTAGAACGAAGTTAAACAAAACAATAATTGCAACTCTGGCACCAATAATGTGAACTAAAATTCTGCTTTAAATGATTATTATGGGTATAATCATGTAATAACAATAAAAATATTGCAACATGATAGACTTCTGCAACCCTAACAAAAGGTTTAAGTGGTATGTTGTGTCTTACATAGTTTGATACAGGCTAGAGATTACTTGAGTTATCCTAGCTTATAGGTATATGATAGCCCTTGTTACCTCCACCACCATATGCAGGGTTCCATGTATTCCACTGCATGTTGTAACCTCCTCTTTGCCCGTATCCCTGTTGACCTAGAATTAAATATTGACAATGGGTTAACACAGCGTTTCTCAACCTTTTTTGGTCGTGGACTATTTCCTTACCAGCGAAAGTCTTTGCGGACTTAAAGTGCATTAATTTTCAATTAGCGTAAATCAAAAGTGTAGCTTAACTGGACTATGTGCATACGATACACTACAGAACACTACAAAACTTTAACAAAATTACCTTGAGTTACATTGTCTCGTTGATAAAAACATAAACAAATAAAAGTTTTGCAAATTGTTGATGTGCTTGCGGACTCATTTGAGACCGCGAACTCGGGTTGGGAAACACTGGGTTAGCACTTTTGGCACTTACTTAAGCAAACAGGGTTTACCACTTATATTGGCAGTTTAAAAAAGTTTAGGATAAACTTGCAAAATCGAAGGGAACGAACAACATTAAAGAACCACTTTGAGAAGACAGATTTCATAACTAAAGGTTCCATTTCCATCCACTTTACATATCATGTTAATTTGTTAGCAAACACGGAATCGAAACTAAATGCAACAAACCTCTGTTTTGTTTTCTTGGGTCTCCGTCTTTGCATTCACACTGTGATAAAACAGGTATAAATTATAGTGTAATTATAGGGCCTGTTACCCTCTTTTTACAAAAAAAACTGTAATTTATTATTATTGCTAATAAGTTCTTTATTAAATTAGTTTACAAATTGGAAGCACTACTTACCAAGCAACCCAAAACTATTTTTAAAATCAAGGTGAATTAATTAAATTCAAATTATTTTTGTGGTCATTCAGTAAATATGCAGCGACCACAAGGAATATCAGGTTTGTAAGGTGGGCAGTTTTATGCCAAATATGGTATCGTTGATTGAAATGGCACTGTAATACTTGCATACCTTAAAAACAACAGCCTGAATTCAACAAAAGCAAAAAAATCTTGAATATTTAAAGTTGATCATTTTTCTTAGAAATTGACGGCCCTTTAGTGTGTAGTATCATAACAACTATTAAGAGTTGCTACCCTAATTTGTTGCACCTACCTGCCGCCCATCTATGGTTTGGTACCGATTGTTTTCAATGATGTCATGAATGATGCCGTCTTTGCAAAAAGTGATGAAACAAAAGCCCCGGTTATTCCCTGTGTTACGGTCCATGGGTCTCTCAATTGAATCCACCTGTGAAGTAAGGCTCACCATGAATACGGGTAATATAGAAATGTTAATCTACATAGGAAAAACTATACCAAGATAGATGGAAGATTAACATTCAAAATTGCACACCCATTACCTTTCCGAATTTTTCAAAGTGTTCAATTATAGTTTCCTTGGTGGTATCTGGGTTTAAACCACCGACAAAAAGTTTGGAGTCTTTGCGAAGTGCCTTGGCTCGCTTTGGGTCAATATTCCGGCCATCCAGTGGGTGTGTTTTGCGCTCTAATACCTAGTGGATGTTGTAGATCATTCAACAAAAAAAATTTGCAATTTTTTTAATAAAGAGAAAAATATATAAAAATAATAGAGGCAGTCCCAAGAGTCCATTGTAATCTGATAATCGTCAAATTAGCTTGTACAAGCACAGTTAGGTTACATTTACAGAAGCTTTTGCAGTATGTTAAATAAGATGGAGACATTGGTACAGTTTTTGTACATAAATTCATACATTAAGCTTTTTAATACCATCTGTTAAGTGCTTTATCCAAAGACACAACCAACTAGCAAACATTGGGTTTTAATTTCTCAACTTTAAGCCCATGGTCAAAATTCTATGAATATTGAATAAGCTAATCTGCCGAACCAGTTGTACATGCAGTTGTAATTAGAATAGGATAGGATAGGATAGGATATTCATCTTTATCCCCGTGAAAACAAGTGGGTTAACACACGGGCAATCGTCAGATCACCTCGCGCCCATCGTCGGGTTACCGGAGCTATTCCAGTGTGTTGTATATGATAGACACGTTCCTACAATTTGGTAGAATCCGCTGGGTTCAGGCAATGTCCGTAAAGTGCCTTGCCCAAGGACACAACCGATTAGCTAGCGACCAGTTTCGCACCTGCAACCTTTTAATTGAAAGTCGTCGCACTCAACCGTTAGATCAACGGGCCGGACTAATATAATTGTAATAGATTTTTTTGTAATTTGTATGCTCCAATGAAATCACAGCCGGAATCTTGAGAAAAAATCTCTCTATGGGCAGGTATGTTAAAAAACTATGATATAAAATGAAGACAAGTATGGCACACCTTCTGCACGGCTTCTGCATCTGCGAAGAGGACAAATCCAAATCCTCGCGAACGATTTGTTTCCGCATCACGTTTTATCATGCAATCCCTGACCGTCCCAAACTCTTCGAAATAGTTCTTTAGTTTTTCTGTGATGCACATAATAATAATCATAATATTGTACATTACGCAGCACTAGACTAGCCAAAGATAAGTGACAAGTTAATATAATATAAAGGTATTAGCTAGTGAAATGTATTATATTACTTTTATCTTTATACTGCAAATGGAT
Organism: Ciona savignyi; assembly: GCA_000149265.1. NCBI lineage: Eukaryota > Metazoa > Chordata > Ascidiacea > Phlebobranchia > Cionidae > Ciona > Ciona savignyi. The sequence goes on along the minus strand of CH002105.1, from coordinate 686,517 downwards.
AGGATACTTACTACTTTATTTCCCAGTGGGTAAAAATTAAACTTTGATAGAGTAAAACAAAGTATTATGTAAAAGAAATCTTCTCTGTACAAAAAAAAGGGAAATGAGGCAAAGCAGTAGTAAGCATTGTTCAATTTTGTAATGGAATTGTATCTTTAACTATAGAACCCTACATTAACAAATAAAAATACTTACCTTCATTTGTATCCCATGATAGACCACCAACGAACATTTTCCTAAAAATGTTAGATTTTAAATCTACGACAGTTGGTTAGATGGTCACAGTATAGGTAAGTTAGATGACTGGTAGCGGCATTAGCCAGGTATTAAATTATGTACAATACAGGATAGGATATTCATGTTTATCCCCGTGGAGGGGAAAACCAAGGGGGTTAACACACGGGCGTTCGTCAGATCACCTAGCGCCCACCGTCGGGTTACCGGAGCTGTTGCAGTGTGTTGTAGATGATAGACACCAACCGGCCGGACGTTAAATAAAGACAACACATTTACATCTAACAGGTTGAATTAAAACAATAAATATGTCTTGTGATTTAGAATCAAGCAAGCACAATGTACTCAGTAACCGACTGTATTGGAATCCAGGTTTCCTTCTTTCCTACTATGGCGTTAGGCCTATCCCATATAGCCGTTAAATCATAAGTCCACAATGTCTTGGGTGCCTCTAAGGCTCTAAATACTACAGGACCGCTTGGACCGTTTGAATCGCTTGGATCACTTAGATTGCTATGGAAAGTAACCCTAACCCTGTCCCAATCCAAGAGGTCCTGTAGTATTTAGAGGTACCGCAATGGCTTACCCCTCATCGCTTGATGTTTGTTTGATAAGACTTCCATCCAGCACGCTTTCAGAATCATTGGAATGGTGACCATCATGTTGCATTTCACTGTTGTTATCAGACATATTTACTATATTTATATCTATCTCTACTTAAACATTCAAAATTAACCGAAAATGACAAAGGGTTAGGATCTTATTAAAGATAAAATGGTTAACTTGTCGCTAGATTCGGTCCCTTCAAGGGGAAAACTAAAAGGAGGGATAGCGGGAAGGAGGGAAACTGCACACTAAAATAAAGATTAGGAAATTAGAGTTAGTTTTAAACACGGGGTTAGAGTTGGGGTTAGTTTTGGTGTTGAGATTAGTGTTTAGAAAAGGGCTAAAATTAATTTCGATAGTTTTGGTGAGCAGTTTCCCTCCTTCCCGTTTTTCCTCTCTTTAGCGTTGCCCCCGTCCACAATTTCTATGGTACTCTTAAAAAAGAAACCGACAATGTTGGCTAATAGATCGTGACCATCGTAAATTTCGAAAACTTTTATTTATCCCTCTATGTGGGAAACAAAGTTGGGATGTCACACCACTATTTGTCAAATTAACCCATGTCTATAATCAGAATATGCTTTAAATTGTGTTGAATACGATAGACTTATTTCTATAACTTTGGTTCAAATAATTTACCCACTAGGTTTAAACAACACCCCATGGTTGGTTGCGGTACTAAATCCAAAAACACGTTTGCGTGTATGGACAGAAGTGGTTTAGCCAGAGATATATAAACAAGAGAGAGATTGGCAATGACGTCATATTTGTTTGTTACGAGTTGTGAAGTTGAAATATCGTCACGGTTGAATAATTAAGGTACCGGTACCGTATTTTGTTTAGATTATGGTTGTCTTTTGCCAGTTATCCGATGTTTTATTTTGTTCAGTATGTTTAAATAAATTGTAGAACGTTTTTTTATACGTTGGTATGCATACGCTTTTTATTTAAGCGGCGCAAGCAACTGAGATCGGCGCTATTTAGGAATAAAGTAGTATTTATTTAGATACCTGTAGCGGTAGTAGGTTGTTGCTACCGCTGGTAGTATAGGTTTGGGGGGGGGGTTAAAGCGGGAAGGAGGAAAACAGCACACTTAAATTAGAATTATGACATACGATAAAGTTAGTTCTAGGTTTGAGCATAGAATACTAACTTCTGTAAGTTAGCATTCTATGGATTGAGATTAGTGTTTAGGTAAGGGTTTAGTTTTCATAGTTTTAGTGGGCGGTTTCCCTTTTTCCCTCCTTTTAGTTTTGCCCATACGTTGGTACTAGCAGCTTTGGTCCGCAATACGCATGGTAATTCTTACTGCTAATTGGATAGTCCACTATATTCAGAATACTGAATAGCCTAGTTCAAATGTAAAACGATTTAAAGTGAACTTGATACTAGGGGAAATTTTAAGATTTTTACACTGAATCTTTTTGCAAAACAAGAAAACAATTGCCACAACAATGTCTTAAAAAAGGTATCCCAAGATCCAAAATGAAAAAATTGGGAGGATAATATTGCCATGGTTCTTCACAAAGGAAATGCATGAACTTGTGAAAGATACTAAAACGGAAGATATTATTTTAAATCCGCCTAGTAATAGAAAATGTATAAAACCAGAAGCTATTCCCCTTTTAAATCTTCCTCATCGAACTGGTGATAGGCCCATTAAAACTGAAGAGAGTCGTTTTGCTTACCTAATCACTACTGCGTGCCACAAGTAGCAGTGATTGAGGTAGCCTTTCTGGGTCTAGAGCTGCAAAAATGAGGTAGCTTTTCTGGGTCTAGAGCTGCAAAAAACGGGGGAACCTAGACGACATGGCAGCACCTTGAGTTTCCTTTAATGAGAAACATGGTGTCTAGGCTTTAAACTAAGACTGCCCTAGAAGATTCCATTACATTCAAGACACAATACAGGATACGGCTGCAAAACGTTTTTTATATATTTTCATGTTATTGTTTAAATGCTAAAAAATCACAAAACTGAGAATGTAATTTTCATAATCCAATTAACTAGCCTTACCATACTGACCAGAAGTATAGTAACTAAACTATGTGTCAAATGTTTGTACCAATATGAACCATATTATAATTCTAAATTTAATTTAAGAAGTAAAAACTGTTCGTTTACTTTCGGTCATTAAAACTGTATGTTTAATTGTTTACTTACTATTATCATTCTCAATTGCACTTTTATTTATAAATAAAAACAAAGAGATGCATCTTCATATGTTTGCCTTATTTATTGACAGCATATGTTACAAAGTACAAGTATATGTAATAAATAAATGGCAATTAAAACAATAAATTCAACAGAAATAACAAAGTTTATGAAGTTCACCTTTGTTGTTGAGACTTCATTTAATTTTTTTAAATGACTACAGGTCTACAGCATCTGATCTTAAAATAATACTTAATAATCTTTACATTTTCTTCTCAAACCTCTGAATCACTAGAAATTGTAGAATGAATTGTAAAGTATACACATGACCTAAAGCGGATCGTGCCACATTGTTAATATTTATTTATGTTAGTTTCTATACATAAGTTTCTGAAGGATGCCTCAGTAATTTTAATTACTTCTAATAAACAATAGGTTATCCCAAACAAAGCATCAGATCCCTCAATATAATTTCGTTCGAAAACTATGCCTTTGCTTGAATCATTACTGCTTAATAAAATACAAATCAATTATGGCTGGACAACATTTGAAGCACCATTTTTTGCAATTGTCTTAAAATAAACCCACCTTCTAAAAAAAAATCTTTATCCCAAATATTTTTTCATACCATAGCCTACATGATATATTTGTTTGGTTGGTTATTTTATACTTAGCATATTGGCTGTGAGCAGAAAGGCAGTGGGGTCGAAATCAGCTGCTAGCTACCGGTAGTTAATTTGTAGCCTTGGGCAAGGAGGAACTTAGCAGACATTGCCTGAACCCTGTGGTTTAATTGATTTAAACAAAACAATTACCAATATATCGATCACATTCAACACACTGCAATTAGCTCTGGTAACCTGTACTTTTTTATTGCTGGTAAATATATTGGTTATACATTAAATATCTAACTTTGCGTAACAATATGATATAAAATTGATTAGCATTTGATAAACTGGAATAAATATCCTTTGAAGATGTAACACTTAACTGCCTGGTGTATATAGTTTTCCAATGTTGCAGGCGGCTGCTGCAATGATAGCTGTTAATTCCGTATCTGATATTGGCTGTGAAAGTGGTGTAGATTCGTAGATTTTTTCACATTCGTAACGTTGGAAACAGATGATGGAAATGTTCTTTTCGTCAAGTTGTATTTCTAAAATAATAAAAAGTTTCCCGTCAGATTAGTTCACTAAGAAATCCATACTGTTACACTTCCTAAAAGCCTTTTAAAAATGATAAAAGCTACAATGACAGATACAGTGTTTTGATTCTTACCTTAATCACAAGCGTGACGAGTTTGATTTTTCTTTTCGAGTTAAACAATGAATATGACGTCATTGCCAATCTCTCTCTTGTTTATATATCTCCGGTTTAGCATCAGCTAGCGACGCTATCGTTATTTCAAACTCTGAATGAGATAAGCAGTCTGTGTTTACTGCAACACCTCACAAAGACAGGTGCTGGGAACCCGTACCTAGTCGGAAAGTTTCATCGTTTCAGCCGAATCAAAACGATTTTCCGTGTTGTAACTCTCCTTTATTTGTTAGTGGATTTTTAAGTGTTCCCTATGATTACGTAGGGAGCACATTTTGATTTTCCTTCGTTTTTTGTTTTATATTGTTCTTTTCTGCATCACGAAATTACCCAGAAAATTCCACTGAAACATATAGTGATGAGTCTCATTTTAGCTTCATGTAAAAATGAAGTGCATTCAATTGAGTAAAATCTTCTGGGGGTGTAAGCTACCATGGTTTGGATCAAGAGTAAAAAAAAATTCGGTCTCGAATATTTTTAATACCCGATACGTAGGGACTGGTAAATTCATTTTAAATTATAATGAAAATTCTGGATTAATAGAATAAACTGAACAAGGGACAATACAGACTCTATATAGGCTGTACCACAAGTTCCCACACAAAATATAAAAGTCCTATGTGGATATATTACACTATTAACACGTATATAAAACAGCTAAGCAGTTGAAACCAACACAAATAAATAGTTGATTTTAGTGCATGCATTCGATAGGCTACGAATTATTTTTATTGTTATTATTTGTAAACCAACGTTACTATTTTATATAGAAAACATCGATATTAAGTTTGGATGGATCACTCGTCGGGAACCCATTAATGTTTGCTTGCAAAAACAAACCTTATACAACTATTTGTATTAGTTAAACCAAGTAATTAGTGGGGAACACGATCATTTCTGCAATGTCCGTTAAGTACCTTGCCAAAGAACACAACCGACTAGCTAGCGACCAGTTTCAAACCTGCAACCCTTCGGCTGAAAGGTGTGGCACGAAACCACCAGACTAATCTGTCGTAAAATGGGTTTTTAAATTGAGGTATCTTACAGGTGGTCGACACTCTTTAGTTTGTATTGTACAAACTACGCCACCCAAATTTATAGGCCCCAACATTTAGAGTTTTAAACTATCGCTTATTTTGGTAACAATACAGTATACTTAATTACTGTTGAGTTTCTACAGCTTGTTCGTGTTAAATATAATTAGGATAAAGTTACTTAAATAAAAAATGTCCGACAGGAAATATCTAGGTGGGTTAGTATGTAGATTTCGTGAGTTCGAAACTGTTCGTTAGGTAGCCTATAATCGGTTGTCGGTGTGCCATGCATTTGGTAGACATCGCCTGGACTGTGAATTAATGTGTTAATCTTGAACTGAAGAAGGTCTCAATCATGTACTACAACGCATTGCAATAGATTCCTTTATCCAAATGTGGACGCAAGGTAACCTGGTGTTTGCTAGTGATAATTGTAATAATTATGCGCATCATATATATATATTAGGAGTATGAAATAGCTGACCCTAAAATCCCAAACAAATCGATGGAGAATTTAAATGTACCAACCCTTAACTCTTTTGCGAAAAATTCCCAACTAAATTCAACCTGACTAATAAATCAGTCCGACCGAATACCTTTTTGAGTTAGTGCGTCACCATTCAGAAAAGGTTCACTGGTTCGAATTAGTCGCAAGCAAGTCGGTTGTGTTTTTGGGCAAGCCTCTTAAGGGACATTGGCTCGACCCTATGGATTGATCTGTTCTGAAAAAAATTCGCAGGAACGCTTAATGATTTTACGTATGACCACCCCTTGCGTTTTCCCATTCACAGAGGTAACGTGATTATCCTACCTTAAAATAGTGGTTAACCCGTGGTTGACTCTTTCTAGATCATGTTTTCTCATTCACAGAGACACAAACAAGAGTATCCTATCCTAGACGTTTTGGGTAAGGAATTTAAACCCAACCAATTTTAGCCTAGAAACCAACCGTAGACTTCGCATTAAGAGACACTGCATTCACATGTCAAATTTTATTCAATAATTTATACAAAAATGAGTTGGCAACAATTTCCTAAACAGACAAAAACTGCTAACTAAGCTAGTTAAAAAGTACCAGCCGAATCGTTTTAGACTGAAGAAATTAATTTTTACCCATACAAGAATAACATACTAATCGGGATTACACAATACATGCGGATTTAACAGAAAAATCAGCAGAAATAGTTTAAACCACTAATTTTGTTAATTTTTAGTAATGTGCAGGAAATCATATTCATTTATACATTACGATGGTACAATATACAATGTTTATTTGCAAGTTTCTTAATTTGTTTGCCTTAAAAATGATACCAGTATATTTAATGTGGAATTAAAATGTTTACGTATCATACTAGTATCTTTATGACGTAATAAAATCGTATGATATCACAGTGTCAAAATAACTGATTTCACGGAATGTTATTATGACGCAGCAATAAATATCATGATTTTTCACAATTTGTATATTCTACAATATGCAAAATTAGAACCTAGAAAATTTAAATTGATATTTAAACATAAACAATTGGATATGAAAAACACTACTTCAAGTGTATTTGTCATACTTCAGAGAGACTGCAAGCTCTTTTTTTTTCGCAGCTGCACAATTTTTCCGTTGCACTAATTAAAAGTTATCAAAAACTTTGCACAAAAGCCTTCGGAAAAAAACGTAGTAAAATTCAAATTTCTGGATCCAATACATCAATTTTAGCGTATCTACGTGTTTCAGCGTAAACTTCAGGCGGATTTGCCTGGGATTCTTAAAAATATCATCAAATCAATAATATCTTCAATTATGTTAGAATGAAGTGCAGACACAGGGATATTATATCAAAATCTTGATGACTTCAAATAATGTTGATTTTCACTATTTTTTTACGTAACACACTTCAAATAACCCCCCCCCAAATAGGTGATAGTGCAAAACGATGATGACATCAACAGAATGATGTTGATGCAACGTTGACCTCATTAGATCCCCATGGCGTAAAAGAGCCGGGGTATAAGTTCAACGGAAGCGAAACTGATGGCGGTGTAGACGACGATTTGAATCGGAACGTCAGAATCCCAGGCCGCTTTCGATCTCGACGCTAACCCCAGCACTGTGTTGCAAATCACCATCCAGCTGAACCACGATCGAGGGTCCTCGTCATCTGAGGAGGACTTCCTATCGTCGGGGGTGACGTCACCCTGGCACGATGATGTCGTTGATGCAGTATCGTCGTCATCATCCAGTTTCGCTTTCGCGCTCTAATGATGCAAAGTATAATGAATTAGTTCTATGTTTTCCCAGCATAATAAATTGGATTTTATTTCTAGCATTATGCATAAAAATGTGTTTCTAAAATTTAAAATTTTTTAGATCAAATTTTTGTTTACTATTTTAAAATGAAGAAATATATTTCTATTCATATAAGTGAAAAAACCAAGATATTTTATTTGTAATT
>CH002105.1:637444-676022 GCA_000149265.1 Ciona savignyi | reverse complement strand
TAATAAACTTGGCGCCAGCATTAATCAAACCAAAAACGTAGTGACAAAGACCTTTTAAGGAAAATGACTAAAATATGTATCATTACAACAAGGGGCTCGTCAACAAAACCTTATGTTTGATTAGAACTTAATTTATTTGATCAGACAACTGCTGCAAATATGACCGTATATTTCTAATGAATGAAAGTTCCAGTTAAATAAGTGAAACAGTGTTGCGTTTTGGATTACAACGATGTTTCAAAATAATGTTGAAATGAATACTACAACAATAAAATACCATGTAATTATCGCATTATGTTTATAGCAGATAGGAATTTAAATAAAGCCTATTTTTTTGGCTTAATTTAAAAATATTATTTTAATCAGACACGTAAAAGGAAAACTATTTGTTAAATATAACTTTTATTCAGAAGACATGCAGTTTTTAATTATTAATGCCACAAAAATAACTTGGACAATGTCAAAATTATTTACTTAATTACCATTTCTGAACATCTTCCTCTAATAATATGGTACCGGTAATAAATTAGTGGAGTTTTAAAGTATTATGTAAAATCAATTTTTTCGGAATACTATACAAACCCGCAAGACACAACCAACAACCCACGCCACTAAAGCCCACTGTACCATGCTTAAGGCAATAGCCTTATTAGCTGAATTCTTGGAATGAGTGAATAATGAGGTCATTGCTAACCATGCGTGTTCGTTGGCCTTTAAAATCTGGGTTTCGGTTGGCAAAGTGTGGACAGCAGTGACATTAAGTAACTGAGCTTTACAATGTTGCTTAATGCCAAGTTGATTATAATTTGCTTTCTTGCATAAAGCTTGTTAAATGTCACAAATAATAAAATCCAGTTAATTATAACTTAATCTTTATGTGTGATATACTCTTGTATTTCAGTTGCTCACCTTTTGATATTACACTTTAATATGTACAATTTATTAAATACATAATAATGGTTTGCCACCAAAATGATAGTGACGAGTCTACATGTATTGTATATTTATATGGATATACACAGGATACAGACTAGTGTTAATTATAGAACCAGTGTAATTGATGCCCAGGTGAAAATTGTTAATGAAAGGAAACGTGTTTTGTGGCTCTTTATGCTGTCATAGTGAAACAACAATGAGATATGTGATGACACATTCGTATTCTGTGATCAAATTCCTGGCCCTTTCTTCCAAAGCACTGAATAACAGCATTAAGCTGAGTAAGGAGGATTAACTTTGTGGTTAACCAGCATTGAAAGAAGTGCATTAGCCTGATTGTATACAACTTGTTTGTAGTCGATAAAATATAATTAAACAACCTATTGCCATTTATTGGCCTTCATAAATTAGAAAAAAGGTTATGTAATGATTTTATGGTCATAATTTATTAGATTATGTTACATGCACATAAAATATAATAAAAACTTTAAAATTTCCGTCCTTTGATACCTATACAAATAATTGCTTTTTGACATATAATTTTCCATTTCAACCTAGTACCGGCTTTTATGACATAAATACTAAACTAACTCGAACTGAGAGTAACTGTATTAAGGAAAACATGAAGTATGCAGAGCTGCTGTGCTGGTTACAGTTATGTATTAACCAAGTTACTAAACAGAGCACAATAATCCATATCCAATTGGGCATGGATTTTGGCTACATGCTAAAAAGTGGTAAAGGAATCAGCTTTATGGTTAGTCAGCTCTGTTTTTGGGCAAACCACAGGAATATCACCTGAATCCAACAGAAAAATTGGCTTAACTAAAAGAATAGAAATGTAATATTACATTATTCTAATATACAACATGCCCCAGTAATCCAATAAACACACAAGGTACTCTGATGACTACCTGTGTGATAACAACCCCTGTGTTTTACCCTTCATAAAGATAAACAAGAATATCTTAGCCTATATAAAACAGTAAAACTTACCAATCACGACCCTCGACAGTGTAAACTGCGTGAAGGTGATGAAATCAAGCCCAGGATGAGTTTCAAGCAATCCCGACATACCCAGCAACCGTGATCTCTGGCTTCGTCCCAGCACGATACCAGTCACCACACCAAACAATATGCACTGGAGTGAAAGATTTTAAACATCATGGGCAAATAATTTTAAAGGGAAAAACTATTGGAAAAGTGCAGCCTAGCAACATCATCCACATCGTTATAAACAAATTAATGTTTCTTTATATTTTTTTTTAATTTTTAAACATTTTAGAACGTTTCATGTTATGAGTTATTATTACATCTCAATGAAAAATGAATGCAAAGCACAAAGGCTAATGGTTTGTGGCATGTGTATATTCAGTTTGTACTGTGTATAATGGCATAAAAAAACTAAATTTGGATGATTTAAAGTATAAAATTTATAGTTAAAGCCTTTTTAATTTATAAAGCTTTTGCTGTAGCATTACTACTATATGTTCCAACGCACTGGCAGAACCTATTAAAACCTTTTTATTATCTATACCATATCTCGAGAATTTACTCCCATTAATTTATTACTGTTGGTTGCTTTGATAATATTGGAACAACAGAGCAGCAACAATGTTTTAACATAAACGTAAGGAGTTTTTATGACACACACACATTTATTTACATTTGTTACTACCACCAGTTTAAATACACGAATTGTTACTTTCATCAAATTCAATTTTATTACCTTGCGTAGTCTACTATAACATGTGAAACAAACATTATTTAGATTTTATACCACACCAACATCACAATTAGTTTAGCGATGCATAAATGAAACAAACACAAAAACACAAAGCCTATTTCTCTCACTAAGTGTTGTTTTTGTTTTATTGCGAAAAATATTTCCCAGGGATTTTTTTGTGGAATATCGGTTAAAATTACTCTTTAAGTGCAAAAGGTTACTGACACCTGCTCTAGTCAATAATCGGATTGTATTATTATAAAAACATTTAGGCAACTAATAGTTTCACAAGTTTTAGATTTTCATTTGTTTGCTTTCAGAAGTTATAAAACAAATTTATTAGTCTTTAGGGAGGCGACCAAATTTTCTAAAGAATGTGGTGGCTGCATATACATTAGGTTTACCATTGTTATGGGAATTAAGGTAAGACAACTGGCTGTATGGATATGAGCCGTATATTATACCAATTGCAACAATTGAAAAATGTGTCATTTAAAGTTTAGTTTTAAAGGAAAAAAAGGAAGTTGTAACAACAGCTGAAGCATTTGTGTTTTAACCCTTATTAGTGTGTTTGGCTGTTCTGTGTACTTTTTCAGTGCGCAATTCATTTTAAAATTTGCTTAGTCAACTTTAGGGTCAAGGTGAAAACTGGATTGTAAATTTATCGTCAGTGTTTTTTAATGTTCGGACTGTAGTTGTTCTCATTTCGTTATCACTGTTTTCCCGATCTAACAATACAAATTCTACATTACATTGTATAAAAATAACACTATGAATTCATAAAAGCAGTAAAAAATGTAGGCGTTTATCATCATAATGACCTAGATGCATCGGTATTGGACAAAAATACAAAAATTTGGTAAAAAATTACTATAGGCAATATTCTGTGAAAACTACAAAAAATGCAAGAAATAAAAAAGTTCTATTAACTCTTTCCCGTCCCAACTCGCCATATATCGCGAGTTGGTGGGAAAACATGGTATCCCGCCTGTACATAAATGGGTGCAAATCTAAAAAACGATTTCTCCGCAATGCGTAATGGTAGAGACCTTAGCTATGGCTCATTCGATCAAGGAAACCCTATATTTTATTCTCTGTAATTTTCGTGGAGAAATATTAAAAATGCGAGGAGTGATAGCCTTTTTTTTTTTTTTCAAGGCTTCGCCTCTTATTTCTATCGATTTTACACGAATTTACAAGTGACTAACTCAGCCAATAGGAGTCGCGTTAACTTGCGGAGAAGCTCTTTTTGGTCAAGCAAGTCTTTCTTTACATTCTCTGTGAATTTCGTGCCGTTGAAAAAAAAAGGAGAGCGTTGGTGACGTTTTCGCAGCAGGCGTTTATGCTTCGTGTTCACCAAAGCATGAATCCAGCTGAGCCTGCTGAGCGCACGATAAAGAAAAAGGCGGCGAGACTAGCTAGTTCGGTGTGCCCTGCTTTGAAGAATATTGGATATAGTATTTGTGTTTGTTTGCTTTTGTATGCCCTTTTTACACTTCCTTCACTGTTCTTATTTATACTTTTTACTATTTTAGTTCTACAAAACTAAAAACTGCAATGCGTTTTGGTTCAATTTTTCATAATATAGTTAGAATAAAGGAAAATTTCAATTAGGAATAGTAAAAAAACTACTGAAGATACAAATACAGTTCAAATTTTCCTGAGTACAAAAACTATTAGACAATCTACATTCCAATTTTCATATCATTTGGGCATACCAATAATTAGTGAGTATTTCGTTTGTCAGTGCACCTCAAAATTTTCAAAGTCGAGCAGAATTTTCTTTACATAAAAAGTGGTGTTCACTAAAGTTTACAGAATATATTCTTTATTGGAGGTAGATTCTAGGTGTGCGGTTTGTTTAAAAGAGGGATAAATTATCTTTCCAACCATACTAAATATTAAATCATAGCATAAATTTGAGAAAAACTGTGCTAATTTGAAAATGACCAAAAATTGTAAAAAACACTGCGGGACAGCATGTTTAAATTAATGCATTTGGCCGGGAGTGAAAGAGTTAAACTATAAACAGAAGCTAGTGCAAGCCAATCAACACTCACCGTGTCACAAAAAGACGGGTTACCAGGCTCAGCCACTGGGTGGAGGCAGAGCAGGAACAAAAAGAACAAAATAAGTTGAATTTGAGGTTCAAGTCGTTGTTGGCTGATGTACAGATCAACATAATCATCAACCTTTAATTTATTGTCATACGGATTTGAAAATGGAAGAAAACTGACATATAATATGCATGCTTGTATTTGTACACTTGTTTATGTATAATAAACACACTTTTATTAAATATTTTCATAGTTCAATCAAAATACTGCTCTAAAAATAGATTGTGAATATTTTCCAAAACTTTTTAAATTTTAATAAAAAATTACAAAAATGCAATGTACACTGTATTTTTTTTTATATTTTTTAACTTGGTGAAATATAAAAGCGTTTGCACAACAATAGATATCGATAAGCACACGGCCGTTCTATAACATGGCAACAGCCCTTAGAGGATAAATTGTATCGCAAAGTCAACCAACCTGCATCCACAGTGACAGCACCAACACTCCAACAATGCCTCCGCACACTATATCAGCTGGGCTGTGCACACCCAGGTACAATCGACTAAATAACACTCCAAATGACCCTGGCAGTAATTACAAAATTGAAGAAAATTTTGTGGTCGTTTATTCAATAATTATTGATACTATACTTGTCTGGTTCTAAACCGAGAGAATATATCAGAAAAATACACCATACATTTAGTGGGGAATAATACCTAACCACGCTGTGCATCAACGAGTTTTAGTAAATCTATATAAAAAGTTCTACATTGAAAATGTGCTGACACCTTTTGCTAACCCCTGTTAAACCTCTTCATTTTGGAACATGTATATTTACACACATTTACATAGAACCACTAAAATCACCGATAAAGATCAACTCACATAGGACAATTAGTGTACAAACTACCCCCATCTCCAAGGTAGACAGCTCATAATGGAGTTTGGTGTAAAGCCAAATGTACCAAGGCATTATCACTCCCAGTAATGAATGATGACTTGGAAGAGCCCTAAAAATAAAGGTGGATATAAGTGAATTAATAACGTGCCAAATATCAAGTCTGTTTATTCAAAACAAGACAAGACATCCAAGATTCAAAATTTCATCCAAGAAAAAAGTTTACAGGTTTAAAATCGGCATAATTTTTAAACAAGACAGAAACATGACATAATGTTTATTTAAATATATACCGGTATTTAGATAGGCTTAATAGGCCTATACATACTTATCATGTCATGCTTTTTCATTTATTATGTGAATGAATGCCATGCTTACATAATGTTTATTTATATATATATAAAGCTTTTTTATACTATACAATAATCACTGGCCAACAGCAAATTTTAAACAAAGATTCTAATGATCGTATCTTAAAGTATTTTTAATGCAGATTCCAAAAATGATTTTACTTTTTTTCTAGCACATCAGGTTTTTGAGATATTTTGGTTTATGCAATTTTAAATCATTTTTTGTTTTACAGTCCACTTACAATAGAACATACATTCTTAAATGGAAAAACAACCCAAGTGCAAGCTCTAAATAACAAGGAAGGGATAAAAGGATATTTTTGCAAGTTTTTTTAAGTGTAGAGTAGAGTACAGTTAGTGTAGAGAGTGAAAAATGTAGGAACATACCAGGCGGAACTGAGGGAATTATATTAACATTATATGGTAATATGTTGTATCCAAATAAATTAGTTATTTCTGTAGTTGTAAAATAGTAATATACATAGTATTTTTACAAGTAATTTCTGAATATATTGCCTATCATAATGCCCAGAAACTGCTTAAACCATACAGATCGATTTTTCTTTGTCTGTGGAAAGTTTACAAGCAAAACACAGCTCTTATGATATCAAAAAGATGTATGCGGCATATTTTGGTTACCCATGAGGCAACCAAGATAATTCCTGGGCATCCCGTAAAATATGCAAGATATGCAGCTTACGCTTGCACAACTGGCTATATATACGGTCTCCTTATATGCCAATTTTCATCCAAATGATTTGGCGTGACGCTGACGATCACTGTCAATATTGCTATTTTTTCTTACTAAATCAAAGGGTTTTCCTTTAAACAGAGAGACAAGATAACATATCCCAACTTGGATTCAGTAAGGACCCCTGTTCCTTATAATAAATTGATGCCACCACCAGTATCTCCACTACTTTTACTTAATACTACTGATAGCAGTACTGGTTCCAACTACACAGATTCTGATACCACAGAAGATCCCGTCTTATTTTCACAAAAACAGTTAAATGCCTTAATTAGAGATCTATGTCCAAGGAAAAAGCGGAGCTCATTGCATTAAGGTTAAAAGAACGAAATATGGTTGAAAAAGATGCCAAAGTAAGTTAGTACAGAAAGCGCAATTGGGACTTATCTTTGGCCTTCAAGTTTTTTTTAAGGTTAAGGGATTTCTTTGTTATTGCCATGATATTGAAGAGCTGTTTTAAACTATAGTTCACATTGTTTTTTTTTTTGTTTTTTTTTAAGTTTTATTGCCACCATTGCATATCAAGCTAGGATTAATAAAGAACTTTGTAAAAGCTATGGCAAAACAGAATTCAAATGGTTTTGAATTTCTCTGTTAAAGTTTCCCATGCTATAATCAAGCCTAGCTAAGTTGAAAGAAGAAATCTTTGTTGGTCTACAGATTCGGAAAGTTTTTGAAGTTCTAGTAGCCATGTTAATGGCAGAAATATGGTCATTTAAGGGATACAAAATACACTCAATGTTACACACCATACCCCTCATATCTCAAAATCCTGATGTGCTAGCAGAAAACTAATGCCAGATTCGGAATCAGCGCCTCGATGTTAGCCAGAAATAAGTGTTCTTGTTCTCGTTTTAAAAAAAAACTATGTTTTTGTTGACCAGTGTAATTATACATCAAGGAACAGGAACAGCACCTCCATTGTTTGGACTTACCACTACAAAGTCCTAATAGAGATAAAGCGGCAAAAGTACCGAAGAAGCATTAACCGGTACTGCGGTACACAACTGTTTAATATCAGTTAAATTTTTATAACACAATTATTTGTTTAAGAAAAAATGAAGTCTGAAAGATTTAAACACTACCGGTATATTTAAAATTAGATTTTTTTTGTAAAAATCTTTATAATCCACTAAATCAGCGAAACTTTCACAAAATGGCAAAAACAAATGAGGGTGGCCATCAAACCCAGTATCCATTCTTTACAGAAAATTAACTGATTCCCACTTACCAGTCAAATGCTTTTTCAAGCGGCACCACTGGAGGTCTAGGTGGTCTTGGTAAGCAGAGCAATGTTTTTAAATATCCGGTTGTATAAAATCCTATTCCCATTAGGATACCGAATAACCTGCCCAGTCGTGCATCAAATATCCTGCAAAATATTTTTTCTGAACAAAGTACTAGGGATTTAAATCAGAAAGTAGCCATTAGGCTACCAGTTAACTAAGTACTTTAAATATTAAGAAACAGTTTTTTTGTGCTTAAAATTACAAAAAAAACGCAAGTGCCAAAAAAGATTGCTATAAAAACCTTACGTTACATACACTCCTTAACAGAGCCATTGCCACTAAACAGTCAACCAACTTTATCCTGATTAGTTGTGTATACATTATACAACCAGAGATATGTTTATACAAACATGTATGATATATATGATCAGTTGATCACAATCATTAATTAATAATGGCATGTATAATATGACTATTGACTATGATGATATCTAGTATGCATCTGGTATTAAATATCTGCTTGAATGTGACTCTAAGGAAATATCATTTGAATATTGGACCTTATACTTCTTGCAAAGAAAACCAAACGTAACTAAGACTTGATTTTAAAATTTTAATCAGCTTATTATTAGGGCTGCGAATTAACGGTTAATTTGAAAAACGGTTAACTGATGTAACAATAATCGGTTAACCGTTAACCGATTTTCTTTAAGCTACTGTCCAATCGGCACCGTTTTTGGCAAAGAAAGTAATAGGTCAGGCAGCCGTTCGTGGATACATAGCGTTCGCCGAGTAATAAAGCCGCAGAGCGTGGCGGCGTTGCCTTTTATCTTCCCGCGATGATTACAGATAAGGAAATTGGCGCGAAGCCAAGATCACGTGTATTTACCGCGATTGTGATTATTCCTATCGGTGGTTCGAACTATTTTACTCAAACAAGAATGAAAAAAACAAAATTAATTTGCTAAGACTAAAAAAACAAGGGATTGCTCAGGAAGTATATTTACAATGACGTGCATATCCGGTTTGAATAATTACGGGGAATTGCATAATTGCGTAATTTCGATTTGACGTCCGTAACGCAATTCCGATGTCCGTAATTACGTAACTGAACGTAAGTTCGTAATTACGTCCAGCTCTATGCATAGTATTAAACAAACTACAGTTGTCAGACAGCCATTTCACGTCAAAAAAAACGTGCGTTTTACCAACCAACGAACAGATAAGAGTTTAAAAAAAAGTTGTTAAAAAGTTGTTAAAAAAGGTTAAACGGTTAAAATTTGACGTGACAACGGTTAACCGTGGTTAACCGTTAATTTTTCGCACCTCTACTTATTATATTTTCGAAACTATTTAAGCAAGAAACTTCTAATGGATGTATTAAAATTAACTTATTTAATCTACTTTCAATCTGCTAGATTTGATGTGTGGGGTTAAGGGTTACAAGAGATGAATTTAATTGGGTAAAAAAATAAAATATACCATTCACCTAAGGAGCAGTAGCATATTAGTACTTACTTTCTTGATCCTTAATACTACAATCCGGTACAGTTAGTGCTATATTGTGGTAAAATGATTGACAAAAATATAGGTTGTGACGAGACAATCATAATTTGACATTGCTGTATTTTTCTTTACTTGGTGCATTTTTCGATTTTGCGGTTTAGAGTGGTTAAAAATGGCCTCGATCTTGTTGACTGTTCAAATCAACAAAATATTCCTCCTACCTTAGTCAAATGTAAAGGGTTTTTATAAGGTATTCTTGATATCAATACATCATTAGCAACAAGCATCTATTAAAATATTTCATCTGGTTTTTGACTATATTCAGCACACAGACCATCAACGACTTTAATAAATAAATCAATGGGTACCTTATTACGTGGTGCTATAAGTAGAAAAATATAGGTGATCGAATTGCCTTAATCTAATAAGAAATTTCAAATAGGGCAAATATAGAACATGAAAAGATGTGCCATATTAAAATACTTTTGCTAACTTTTTTTTATAAACAAAAGTGCCTAAGCAACATTATTAAACAAGAATACCAATATTATATTCTGTACTTACCAGCTTAGCAGTAGAAAAAGTATTGTATAAAAGTCTTCAGTTCCAAGAAAACTTAGCGCTTTCATAAAGGTTGTCAAATAAGGTCGTCTGTGTTCTTGTATGGTAAGAAGCACCGGAGTACCAACCAAAATCCCATCTAAGAGTTTGTGCCGGAACCATCTACCAGCAACACCAAAATTGTCTAAAGATAATCAAGATGTTTTATAAATAGAAGATGGTCTAAAATATGTTTTACGAACTACTCCTAACAGCCTGTATATATAAATACGAACTACTCCTAACAGCCTGTTCGAATAAGGCAGATTACAAAGATAGTTTCAACCCACATAATTCCTGTGAGCTGTAAAGAACTGTTTAGAACAGCGTCTTTTAAAATTCAGGAACTTTTTTAGCTATAAGCTTAATGTGCAGAATTATGGGTAAGAAATAAAGGGATACATAAAATAGAACGCTAATCCTCTGACAGATTATAAACAACTTATTTTAAATTCTGGTATTGTTATTGGTAGTATTTTACAAATGACTCTAGTTTAATTAAACCAATTTTAGGGAAAATTTATGAAACAATATATTTCTCACACCTTTATTATGCATTTCCCAACACACCACAAAGACAAAATTAAAATTGACACAAAAAAATTAAACTCCTGTTTCGTTTCGACAAATGGCTAAAAAACAAGCTGCTGAGAAAAAATATAAATACTGTTTATAAATAAAATAAACCTTTGACATGGTTCCAGCAATATAAATAACGACACACAAGTATCTGACAACTAATAACGCAATTTACCACATGTTGTCAGGGATAAAAATTGGCATAACTTATTCTATCTTTACTTAAACATATTTACCTATTGGGGCATGTACATAAGGGTCACAACATTTTCCTTTTCCACTGGACTCGCAGTTTTCAGAGTTACTTCGTTGGCATAGTTCTTCTTGAAGTGACAGAGTACCACTTCTAAGAGACATGATGCAAAAATTGACAAGAGAAAATTACCTAACTCTTCAACTACTGGTATAGCTTAATATAAGGATTCCATTTCATATATATACCAGTGGTACGTTTCCTATAGGTAAAAAATATCTTGGTAAAATTTGGGTAAACTCTTTTTGACATGTGCAAATTTTAGTAGAAGGTGATATGGTGTGAGCTAAACTTGCCTAGTTGTTAACCATGAGCATGTTGGTTTTAATATAAAAATGACATAAAAATAACAAGTAGGGTACAATGTATTAATAAATACAATTAACCCAACAGTTTAAACCAGTTTATTATTTTACACGTTTTCTTTGTGGGCTAGCCTTTACTAATTGTCGGTCTCCGATACCGGTAAGCCTATCTAATAAAATGCAGTACCGGTATATAACCATTAACTATATATTTTAAATAATATATAAGGAATATAATATACCTACACGGGCAAATACATATTACTCAAACATGTTGGGATCTGTATAATAACGTATTGCTCTCCCCGTTAAACGGTTTTACTACCTCCCAGCAGAAATACGCGCGTTACTGCTGACCTACATACCTTCTGTCTTTGTATGGCGAACATATCCGTCACGCGTGTAAAGAAAAAAAGGCTGAATTAATTTTAATTGATTGATTTTTTACATTTGAACTGAGGCCTAAATTGGGTTAAAATGGTTATACATTTTTAGTTGTAAAAATTGTAAAATTGGGACATTTTTATTTCGAACATTTCCGGTTTTATTGTATAACAAAGCACTTTGTCACGTAAATCGCTAGAAATAGGTACAGTATACCGAGTTCAGGACATGACTTCAGAAGTTGTTTATAAGTTTTTCGGTATATGGCGGTTAATATACAGTACAAAATAAGATGTCTTCAATGAAATTCCCGCCGAATGTCGCTCTGAATGGAACTGGAAGGTTTTCTCGTGATGTGAACGAATCAATAAAAGAAGTTGAAAAAAAGTAGGTCGGTCAGCATTATTGTGACCATTAGTGTTATACTACCGGTAGTGTTATAACCGTTAATGGGAACAATATGCTCTTGTTTAAGTGAAAATGTTTTTTTGATTACAGAGATCTTTTATTCGACTGAGTGTAGATGTATTTTGGCTTTTTGGGCAATTAATCCACTCAACAGAGGTTGACTGATAATACTGTAGTTTTTTTAAAAGGCTTAACAAAAACTGTAGCAAAGTCCCATCGTATTTTACACACCATAAATACATGTATCCTGACTGGGATACATAGCATTTGCTTGTTTTGTATTGTGATTCACCTCTTTCCCTCGGATATAAACATGATTAACCGATGGAAACATGGAATCCCGATTAACTGCGTTGATTATTTAACTTTCATTAATGTACTTGTCAAAGTAATATAACCGCAGAGGTGCGTCTACTATACAAGTTTTGGAATCGTAAAATAGCAGGTGTGACCCAATGGTTCCATAATTGGTACGCACTCTCGGGTGGTAAAATACCTTGGTAAGGTTTTATTTGATGTAAACGAATCAACTTAGGACGGGTTGTATATGTTCACAAAAATTGTTTGTAAAACTTTATAGGTTAGAAGACATAGACAAGCGAATCGCTACCTTAAATGTCCAATTTGACGATTTGCAAGTCTTAGCCAACGACGTTGCCGAAAAATACGAAAAGACTGCTAGTCGACCGGATTTTACTATGGACAGAAAATCTTTGCTAGAGGTAGAAAATAATTTAGTCGCTATGGCATTATATATTCGTTTTAAGGAAGGGGAAATGTGGGGTATGAGAATATGCAAAATGCTTACATAGATACTAGGTAGGTAGGGTGGGATATTCATCTTTATTCCCGTAAATGGGAAAACCAAGGGGGTTAACACACGGGCAATCGTCAGATCACCTCGCGCCCATCGTCGGGTTGCCGGAGCTATTGCAGTTTGTTGTATATGATAGATACGTTCCTTCAATTTGGTAGAACCCATTAATCCGCTGGGTTCAGGCAATGTCCGCAAAGTGCCTTGCCCAAGGACACAACCGACTAGCTAGCGATACTTTTGTACTTGTATAGTTCATGTGCTGACACGTTTGGTATTTGGTGTATTATAGATGATTTGTATTACTCTTGGAGTTTGGTCCACACGAGTACACCATGTTCATCGTAGAACAGTATACTTATGTTTTAACCAGCAGTTTTAAGTAATTTAATAATTTTCATGTTTTATCCCCATAAATAAAAAAAATCGAGAGAGCTATCACAAGATTAATCATGACGTCCACGTACGGTGTGTAATTAGGACAGTTAAGTATTATAAGACCCATTAATTTACCAATTTATGTGATGTGCTACTTCCAAGAACACAGATTGTCTAGTCAGTCGGCTGATATCGAGGTTACTACCTTTCGCTTCTCTTCCTGGTTTATAAACCCGGGCGGACAATTTGCAGGATATTTTAGACCACAAGTTACCCGACGGGGACATTCGACTTATGTGCCGCTACATTAAACACCTTGAGACAATCATTTTACGGAGCATTTGGAAAAAGGACTCGAAGTTTACGAGGATACGATCAATTCCTCAGATCCACAAAGAGAGAAACAATGATTGGTAATTTAAATATAAAAAATACATGTGGAACTTCTCACGTTTTTAAAATATATTTTGTTTAATAAATAAAAGTTGCCTTAAAATTCAAAACAATATTCGGTTATATAGCACTAACGAACATTATATATATAAATTCGACACGTCGATGATAAGTGATTTCGCATCTAACAGTACAAATAAATATCGTACTGTAAACCACATAGTTGTGAACTTTAGGTACAACCGTAATTCAGCGTGAACATCATTCTGTGTTATTTTTGCAGGTCATTGTATAACGCGTATGACGAAATATGCGGTAAACTGAATATTTCGAACAGTGGGAAGCCAAACAGTTGCGTGTACCAGTTGTTTTCTTTCCTGCAAGACTGCCAGCCGCGACCGCTTACATACAAACCGCACACATCAAGAAGATTGAGCACAATGGATCCACAATCACTAAAAAGTCTGACATTGTTCATAAGATATTTTACAAGTTATATATTTATCAAATATATATGTATATATATATATTTTCTATTGAGAGCCTTTAAACACGTTTCCCGTCGTCAGAATACCACTTCCCAAATGTAATGGTTAGCCACTACAAAAACGGCACATTTGTTATATTCTTACGGCACTTTAGAAGAAACAATCTGAAATGCTTATCACATTTGAAACCAAAATCGGTGTTTCTTGTTTACTTTAAACTAACCTTTATTTCCAGTCAGAAACAACGAAAACTCATCAGATGAAAAAACTTCCGGCAAACCTGAGTACATTGGCAACTTAACTGATGAAAGCGTGGTTGACTACGCCCTTTCGATTGTTTCTAGCAATGTTCAAAATATTCAACTTGCAGGATTTTTAAAATCTTGTATTTTGGTTGTAAAGGAACACTTTCTTGCTCCCATATGACAAGATAAAATTTAAACACATATTTTGATATGGTTATGAATAAGCGGACAAAGTTGTGTATTTATTAAATGGCTTTGCGTAGGTTAGGGCCATGCACACGCTCGCGAGTAAGGTCGGATGCACACTTAAATTGTAGTGAACCTACTCTTTAGCGCGGACGCGGCCAAAAGTTTGTTTCGTTGGTCCTGGATTTGAATATTTTGCCAATTTTGTTCTTTTAAAAAGTATATATGTGCAGGCCTACGCTTCCAAATAGTTAACTTCGTTCAGTTATTCTTTTTAAATTTAAAAAGTGTATTAAATAGAGATTCAATCGTTGTTAACATTTTTGACCTTGTCATAGAAAATGGTTAAAACGGATATTTTGCTCATTTTAAAGTCAATCATATTTATGTAATTACAGCTAGATATATCAATAAATATGTAACTATTTGTAAAACTGTGTTAAGTAATGCAATTTTTATGTTTTTGGGTTTGTCAAGACAGACTGACGTGATAATTGCGCATTCCAAATTATTTACGTGTCATCCATTTTTTCGGTTGTGTTTGCACTGGTATTCTGTATTTTCAACTCAATTCATCAGATCTGGAATTTTGTTTTGTTAAAAAAAATTTTAGGGACGAAAATGGCATCTTCACTCGGGCTTGTGGTAAGTACAAATAAAATTTAATGTAGTTTCCAAAATATGTACATTTAAAAATGTAAAAGCCCTATAAGCTTATAGCCGATTGTCAGAGTCGTATTGCAAAAATGAACAGTGCCTGATATGATCACATGTTGCTACAACATATTAAATTATTCTGTGTTCTAACAACCAAATCAGGAACATGCGTGTATTTTAACACAAACATTACTCGTACTACCAGATAGTTGTCACGTGTGCCATTGCTATGCTCTCATACTAAGGAAAGTAACTGACTTTAAACCTGCACCGTTGTTACTTTATGGGCATAAGCAGCTACATGATTAGGGTGCCTCTAATTACTACAAGAGCGCTTAGGGAACCCCCCAACCCTCTAAGCGATCCTGTAGTAATTAGAGCAAATGCAGGTTTAATACCATTAACCACTTTATTGCACTATTAGGGACTGCTCATAATTTTTTATAACCTGTGTGTTTTATGAATTGTATAAAAATAAAATTTTATTGAAGCGCGGTATAATTTTAGGATTAAGTTAAAGCCACAAATAAATGTATTTTATCAACTGTGCTGTGGATGTGTTCACAGCTGCGATTTCCTATGCAGTGACACCAGTAAACATCGAAACATGTAATCCATGATTTCGAAAATGGAAGTGTAGATTTTAAAAGCTTTTTAAGCTATGAATGTAATCCAGCTATTATTACTAATTTTTTCTATACCACAAAACGCAGAACAACCATTTAGTAAACTGTAATCAATGTTTAGTATTTCTTAAGTTATATTTTTTTTTAATTTGGGATTATACTATAAAGTTTGTTTTATTAATAGATTATGCTTGTAATTAGGTTACTTTGATGTAATTTGTTTTACTCAAATGTAAATTTATTACAAAGTTTTCATAAATTAATGAAAAGATAGAAAATTGTAAAATGTGTTTAGTTAGACCAAATTAGGTACACTTTGCAATTCTGCACTGACAATATGATTATAATTCCAAGTTGAGACGCGGGGTGTCCACAAGTGCTCTTCATCTCAATATGGTGCGAACACCAATTTCCAACGTTTGGTTTGACTGGATGCTATGCTCAAGCCTTGTACTCTGCTTCTGTGAAGAGTAAAACAAAGGAAAAGGTTGCCAAAGATCTCGTAACTGCAGGAGATATATTAAAAAGCCAGAAAGTGTTTGATTATATGAATGATCCATTTATAAAAAGTGAACTCAAACTTGGTAAGATTAAGGATTTTTTATGTCTTTTGGTGAATGTGTTTCACTGCATATGATATATTTATTACATGTAAGGTTTTCGGAAAGTGACAAAAACATACAGAATGTTGATATTTAAATTGTACGATATTTTGTAAAGAATCCATAGTGTATATAATTCTTTCCTTAGTAAACCAACATTCTATTTTAAGTGTTCAATATGCTTAGGCACTTGTTGTATTGTAACATTAGCTTATATATAATTCAAGTATGTTCGTGATTTTTACCTATTTAGTTTTTCCCTAAACTGTATAGACGAACATTTAAAAGAGTATGTTATGTTCTTAGGAACATAATTTAAAATATCCTAATAACTTAACGGTATTTTCCAAATAGGTCATTTTAAAGAAGTAGCAACAAAAGCAGGAATGTCTACCACAAGCATCAACTTCTTTGGTGAGTGAAGTTTATTTACAATGTGGTTAGTGTCAGAAAGCTGGTGAACAAAACCACAACTTTCTATAAATAATTTTTACTCTTTGGATCAGCACTTTAATGATGTTGTTTTATTAACTCAGTATATTAATAAAACTAAAAATCGGCCAAGTCATACACACCGCACTGCATTTTGACAAAATATTTTTTTCTAATCTCAAAGAGATCAAAAAATATTTAAGTACGCTAACGTCATCCATTAAATTCTTTTCTTCTTTCCGACTGATTCGCTTGGTGGATTAGTGGTTCACCTTTTAGCTGAAGGGTTGCAGACTCGAAACTGGTCGCTAAGCGTTTTTCCATTTATGGGTATAAAACCTGTATAAGCTATTCTATATCTTAGTCTTCGTAGTTTCCAGCAACTGCATCTGAAATGAATTGCTTTAAATTCAGGTGTACTTGCCGAGAACAACCGCCTGAATTTGATAAGCGGTGTATCCGACATCTTTGCACGACTCATGGCTGCCGAACGTGGGGAAGTACCTGCAAGTGTCACCACAGCGCAGCCGTTAGACGCAAAGCAAAAGAAAGAAGTTGAAGCTGCACTTGCCAAGTTCGTCCAATCAAAGGAGAAAATTGTGCTCTCAGAAGAGGTTAGTTCGAATAAAACTCTGACATATGCTAAGGTCACCAAAACTCCATTGCAATTGCTGGGTTGGCCCTAAATTATCGTTTTGTTTGTGGACTAGAAAAATGATAAAAACTTATTTAAATGCATATGTTGAACACTTTTTTCTAATAATGTCTTGGTAGCGGAAAATCCTGTCCAAAACTAAGCTAAAAAAATTACCAACCATTTTATTATGCAATATGCAAACTTGGACAGACAACATTGGGTTTATTGATATGCGGAAATTGTATAATGCCATTCCTAACTTGGTTGTCTTTGCGGTTATACTACTGCATATAGCACTTTTTTTTACTTGTTTTAACGACTGTGAATTGTAGTTTTTTCCTTTTTTGTAATAATAATAATTTATCGTTGTGCCGTAAATATAGGGGAAACATTAAACTACTCAGCAAAGTTAAAACTTAATCCATTGCTGTAAATCCTTAACATCTCGTTTTATTCAGGTTGACCCAACTTTACTTGGTGGAATGGTTGTAAACATAGGAGATGAGTACACCAACATGAAATATATTGATATGTCTACTTCTAGCAAAATCAAAACCTACATGGATATGATCAAACAATCAATTTAGAAGATTCATACTTATTTATACCGTTCCTGGGTTCAAATTCGTTTCTGTCAAAATTTAAATAAACCAGTTCCTATGATACGCGTTTTTTTCAGCAGCTTCGCGTTAATGGTTTTTATACGAAATGTCAGATAGCGGATTAAAGCGCTACTAATGATAATTTTAATTGTTTTGCGCTGTCATATACGGATGTTTTGTGGTTTCTGTTAGAAGTAGGCCTGCAACGATGTATCGAAAATCGCAACCATTCCACTGTGATTCTTGTAAATGGGTAAAACTTTAAATTATTTCACATACTTGGGTGAGGATAGAATATACACATGTTTATCCCCGTGAATGGGAAAACAAGGGGGTTATTACATGGGCAATCGTCAGATCACCTCGCGCCCACCGTCGGGTTACCCGAGCTATTGCAGTGCGTTATGTATGATATACATGTTCCTTTAATTTGGTAGAACCCATTAATCCGCTGGGTTCAGGCAATGTCCGTTACGTGCCTTGCCCAAGGACACAACCGACTAGCTAGCGACCAGTTTCGAATCTGCAACATTTTGGTTAAAACGCTCACTAAACCGCAAGACTAACCGGTCGAACGCTTACAGTTTTGTCATGGAAATTTTGGTAAAAATTTGTGTGAAAACAATATAAAACTTAAACTATCATGCTGCCATATTGACATTTATTCTAAATCGAAAAAGTAAATAAAATATGCATCCCTGCCGGGACTCGAACCCGGAACCTCTGGATTAGAAGTCCAGCGCGCTAATCCATTGCGCCACAGAGACCACGTTTCCACCAGCGTCTAACGGGGAGAATGATCAATCTTGTTATTTACAACCACACAGGCTTTGGGAAATTATAACAATCAAATAGACTAATAGAGGCTCCGATCACGAAGTCTTTGTAGAGCAGCAATTATGATTGTATTAAGAGCTAAAGTTATTATTTTATTAGCTACATATAAATTTGAATCGCCTTAACAATAACTTGATCAACGCAACCGTAAAATCAGGTAACAATCTACAGTGTTAACCAACTGCAATTATTTTTTAAACTAAATTGACTGTACGCTATGTTTCTGTATGAAGAAACAAATGGGTCTGTAGGTTATATCCAATCACTTAATTGGCATAACTTATACAGTCAAACTTTATATCCATGTTCTAAAAATAAAGAATTCATGCAACTATACAAAAAAACAGAAAAAATACAAAAAACACAGCATAACTTTTTATTTATATTATTTTTAGTAAGGGTTTCCGTGTGGTTAGGTTTAAGGTGGTTTAGAAAAAAACGCTCAAGGTGGGTATTGGGTGTCTGCAGTTTTTGTTCGCATTGAAAATCGTTATCCATTTATGCAGACTTTTAGGTGACAAGCTGGTAATACAAGTGTTAATAGTAAATTATAGCCGATTGTTTTTTTTATTATTTTTTAAGGATTTGTTAAGGCTAAACTGAAATATTTTTATTTGAATATTTATTTTCCAGTATTATATTAAAGTTGGGTGTGGGTTCTCTTTTTTATATTAGTTATGGGTCCCATTTGAAAAAATGGGACACATATTGTTTTTGTCCGTTTTTTTTTTCTTTTTTTTTTTCTTTTTTTTTTTCGTCAAACGCTTGACAGGCATGGCTTGTGGCTCCGACATCTACCAAAAGGGATAATGGAATCGCAATGAAACTTTGTGATTTGTTAGACCACATGGTCTAGATGAGCAGAAACCAAAATTTTGGGTAATATACCCAGGGGAATTCCCCTGGGAGGTGAAAAACCAAAACGGTATTTTTTTCAAAAATTTTAGCTTTTTTGGGCATAGCGCATGAACGGCTGCTCCAATTTTGATCAGATTTGGTAAAATAGTATCGTGTTAGCCACTGCGTTACCAATTAAAAGAAACAAAATATTTACCTAGGGAAATACCCTAAAAATGATGATATGTTTCTAAACCAAGATTGTGACAGGCATGAATTGTGGCTCCGACATCTACCAGAACGGATAATAGAATCGCAATGAAACTTTGTCATATGTTAGACTCACATGGTCTTGATGAGCACGAAACCAAAATTTTGGGTAATATACCTAGGGGAATTCCCCTGGGAGGTGAAAAACCAAAACGGTATTTTTTTCAAAAAAATTTAGCTTTTTTGGGCATAGCGCATGAACGACTGCTCCAATTTTGATCAGATTTGGTAAAATAGTAGCGTGTTAGCCACTGCGTTACCAATTAAAAGAAACAAAATATTTACCTACGGAAATACCCTAAAAATGAAGATATGTTTCTAAATCAAGATTGTGACAGGCATGGATTGTGGCTAAGACATCTAACAGAAGGGATAATGGAATCGCAATGAAACTTCGTCATTTGTTAGACCACATGGTCTAGATATGCAGAAATCAAAATTGTGGGTGATAAATTTAGGGAAATTCCCCTGAGACCTTAAAAACCAAAACGGGATTTTTTTTAAAAAAAATAGCTTTTTACGGGATAGCGCTTAAACAGATTCTCCAATTTTAATCAGATTTGGTGAAATGGAAGTGCATTAGTCACTGATTTAACACTTAAAACAAATAAAAAAAATTACCTAATGAAATACCCTAAAAAATAAGATTTTCTCCTTAAATCATGATAGCAACATGCATGTGCATGGCATGGCGCCCCGACATGTACCAGAAAGAGTAATGGAATCGCAATAAAAATTTGAAATTTGTGAAAGAACATGGTCAAGATATGCACAAACTAGTAATTTTGGGTAATGAATTTAGGGGAATTCCCATGAGACGTTAAAAACCAAAAACGTTTTTTGTAATAAATTATCTTTTTGGGGCATAGCGCTTGAACGGCTGCTCTAATTTTGATCAGATTTGGTGAAATGTTAGACCATTAAACACTCTGAGTCAATTTATTAAAAGAACGAAAAACATTTATTTAGGTTAATTCCTTTAAAAACGAAAAATATGTACTTGAATTATGTTTGTGACAGGCATGCCATATCGCTACATATCCAACCAGGAGAGACTGACATATCCAACAAGGAGACAAATCAGAATAAAACTTTAAGAATTGTTACATAACATGACCCACATATGTAAAACAGAAACTTATCTACTAAACCCAGGGGAATTCCATTAAACCATGAAATCGGGCTATTTTGGAAATTTAGCTTTATTTTACCGACACGCTTGAAAACAAGCTTTAATTTAAAACAATAGTGATGAAATGTGCGTAAATTTAAGACGTTTATTCTTTTTTTTAACTACACATGGAAAATAAGTTTGGTTGCATAACTATGGGACCCATGCGTTTATGCTTGCAGAAACAAACTACACACTCGGTGTATAAAATACAAATTGTCGTTAGGGACCCTGTAGCATGAATATATGGCATATAACATGAGTTTTACAAATAGTGGTGGTTAAACACGTGGTTGACACTCTCTAGTTAAGTATTTATATCTTTCTATTTTAAGTAATTAAAATTTACGGGGTATATTCGATTATTCTAATACCATTTGCATTTTTATAGTTTAATTCATACATCAACAAATCTCTTTATACTTTAAAGAGTATAATCCTTTTGGGTCCCGAAATATCGACATATGCCTACAAGAAAACAGTTCTAAAAAGTTGGATAAACAGCCAATATGCTTATATTCTCTGGTCTGTTGGAAATTTCCTTAGAGTGATTCACTTAAAAATTGCCACTTTATATCTATAATATATAGCCCTATGAGGCATATATCAAGTTTTGATTTTTGACAACATACTGTAAAACCTCTATTTGAGCGCCACTCTCTATTTGAACGCCACCTCTAATAGAACACCACTTTTAGCGGCGGAATTGTATTAGCAGGTCTCTACTGGTAATTATACAATTTATTAAGTTTTCACAATCTAGCAGTTAAAGCAGCCATTTAAAAGATACCAGTATCACGTCACGATTAGCAGCAGTAATGCTAGCTTTAGCAGCAGTAATGCGGTAAGCAAACAATTTGAATTGAATAAAGGAAGGATTAATCAATAGCAGTCTCCCTTGTGCCTTCTAGCCTAAACTCTCTCGTGGCTATGACCAAACAGAAGAAAGAATAATTCTTTTGCCAGTTAATGAATTTCATTTAAAAATTCTGAGCAGCTAGTCGAAAAATAGAGCGTCAACCTCCAATTTAACGTCACCTCTAATAGAACGTCACTTTCAGGGCAGAGTTGAAAAATAGAGCGCCATGGCGGTAAAATAGAGGTTTTAAGGTATATTATTTTAATGTGCTTGCCGAAACAAACGTTATACACTTTGTATTGTATATATATATACCAAGAATCAAGAATTATAGGGAACTCTTTCAAAATGGGTTTTAAAAACAGTGTCAGCTTACACATGACTGACACTATCTAGTATTTTGTGATTTAAAATTCAGGTGTGATAACTGAATTAAAATTCAAACGTAATCATAGCATGGTAAAATTGTTTCATTTGCTGATATCAATTTACTGATACATGTAAAATAGCGTGCAAATGTTATATTTTTCGATGAAGAATAGATCATCAGGATTCCAAAACGTGGAAAGTTACTGGACTAACTTTGAAGCACTTGTCTGATTTTCGTCGATGACAGTTGCGTTTAGTGCCGTTGTTGCCTTTGGTTCCGTTGGTGTCGTTGTAATCGTTGATGCCATTGTTATCGTTGGCACCGCTGTTGTCGTTGTTATCGTTGGCACCGCTGTTGTCGTTGTTATCGTTGGCACCGCTGTTGTCGTTGTTATCGTTGGCACCGCTGTTGTCTTTGGTGCCGTTGTTGCCTTTGGTGCCGTTGTTGCCGTTGTTTCTGTTGTTGCCTTTGGTGCCGTTGTTGCCTTTGGTGCCGTTGTTGCCGTTGTTTCTGTTGTTGCCTTTGGTGCCGTTGTTGCCTTTGATGCCGTTGTTAAATTTGGTGCTGTTGTTGCCGTTGTTTCTGTTGTTGCCTTAGGTGCCGTTGTTGCTTCCTGTGCCGTTGTTGCCTTTGGTGCTGTTGTTGCCTTTGGTGCCGTTGTTACCGTTGTTTCTGTTGTTGCCTTTGGTGCTGTCGTTAAATTTGGTGCCGTTGTTGTTGTTGCTGGTAGTGGGGTTGTTGTTACAGTTGGTGGTACTTGGCATTCGCCACAAGTTTGAACGGATAATCCAATCCCGTACCCAGTAAAGAAAATGGCAAGAAATATAATAATACCGATTAATCCCTTTAACAAATATCCCCTTGTACCGGTCGTCCACTTCCACCAGTTGTATGATCCATACTTCGTCTGTAAATATATATTATTGGTAAGGTGGTAAAGCTAGTTTAAACATTTTTATAATAGGATACTTTTGTTTATAGCACAGGGTAAAAACTGGATATAATGTTTATGTTTATCCCGGTGAATGAGGAAACGTAATAGGCGTTATCAGACGTCAGATTACATCATCTGTTGTCTACTTACCGGAGTTTTTACCGTATGTTGTAGGGATATGGGTGGCGCATAACCAATTAATAGACCTGAATGAGCGAACAGATCTGACGAGTGGTACCTTCTAATTCATGGTATATCAATTAATATTTTGCTAAGTAATAATGGTGGTGATCACCCAATGTTTGTACGTTTGGAAGCAGCATATGCTAGGCTGCGAGTCAGTGTTCTCGCTTAGCTGTAAAGTTTTGTAACAATGCGAGCACGACTTCGTGAAATTAAGGACTGGATTAGGCATTTCCTAGCTGTTTAGGGGTAACAGCTTAAAAATGTTTAAGCAAAATTTTAAAGGGTTTTGGGTTTAGGTGGCAGATCCAAGCTCCAATTTTATTTTAAGTTGTAAAAAATCTAAGACTTTTGGTGGTAGGAATTTGAGTACAGCCCTTTTTGTAAGGTCAGTTAGCATCTCGAAAGAGATAAATAAACACAATACACTAAAATTGCTTGTATGGTCTTGAACAACACACTACAGACCGAGCGGACGATTACCTGTGTCACAACTTTAAATATAACCCCGTTTCCACCTACTTGTTTATACATAAATAATATATTTTAACACTATATAGTAAACCTATATTGTTATAGGACATAAGCTGTGAAGCAACATTTAGCTAAGGTATCCTGTATTCGTACGTAGCCCTACCTATTTAATACATTGATTATATTTTCAAATGGCCAATATTTGTATAGGAAAACGAACTGATCGTCGAAACTGTATTTTCGCAGCGATGATTCTATATTGACCACGATAAAGACATACAAAGTTAATTTTTCAGGCCTTTTCAATCAAACTGACTTAAATGACCCACGCAAGGACACAAGCAATTTTTTTTAATTGCCTAAAAGTTACCTCTTCATTGTCGATATCATCAAAATCTAAGTTGTCGTCTTGTCGTGTATATTTCATTTCACTTGATTTCCTCAAGTTATCCTTTATCGTTTAAACTATTGAAACAATTTAAATTTTATAATCTAAAGTGTAATATAACCCAATCCAAAATAGTGTCTAATGCCTTTAATCTAAAATGTAAAAATGTTACATATTGTATGCTAGATGGTGTTCCTTCCTTTCAATCCTAACTTTTTAAATCAATATAAATCGAAAATATATTTTATGCCAAGTCTGTTTGATGTACACTTCGACTCAAAATACATGTGCCGAAACTCACTTTTAAGAATAAACACAGCTTTTATCATTCATAAACATGATACAAAACTAGATGCCTCTAAAATGATGGCTGTCAATGTCTTGTTCACTTCATTAAACATTAACTAGCTTCTTAAGAATTCATCGCTATAATAAACAGGTCTTATGTTTAACCAGTGGAATATTTATTAGTGTTGTCTATAACTTAGTATAGCTGGCCTTCGTAATAAAATATATAATACATCGATTTTGGAAATGGTAGTGTTTATTTAAAAATTAATAACACAAAGTTCTCAAGTTGAATTCTGTACCGTTTAGCTGTGACATTTTGTAATAGTAAAGCAATGCTTTGTGAAATGAAGATGTTGATTGTGCATCTGCAAGTTCGCATTGTACGGAAGGGTACCTGCAAATCAACATTTTAAGTAAAAACATTAAAGGGTTTTGAGTTTCGGTTGTAGATTCAAGATCCAATTTTATTTAGTAAAATAATCTAAGACTTTCCGTGGCAGGATTTCAAGTGACAGGCTTCAATTAAATCACCTTATGTGGTAATGCAATATGAATATTAAAGAGAAACTTGGCATTCCTATCAAACTTTTAATTATTGAGTTTTAGGATAAAAGGATATAGGATAGGATATTCATGTTAATCGTCCTGAATGGGAAAACCAAGGGTGTTAGCACACGGGCAATCGTCAGATCACCTCGCGCCCATCGTCGGGTTACCGGAGCTATTGCATGTGTGTTGTATATGATAGACACGTTCTTTCATTTTGGTAGAACCCAATAATCCGCTGGGCTGAGGCGATGTCCGTAAAGTGCCTTGCCGAAGGACACAACCGACTAGCTAGCGACCAGTTTCGCACCTGCAACTTCTCGATTGAAAGTCGACGCACTTAACCGCTAGACCAAAGGGTGGGACAGATTAGTATTTACTACACTCGCTTTACGGTATAATTAGGATGGCTGGTTCATGTTAACGCGGCAAAATGCATAATTTTGATATGCTGATCATATAACAACAGTCTTAATTCTCATGTTGTGTTACGTTTAAGCTAACCTTTCATCCCTTAAATCACGCGCTTTAGAAAATACTTTTCTTTGCCGTTTAAATGTTGTATTTAGAATTAAATACAATTTTTCTATTTTTTGCGTAAACGGTTTTAGGTTTGGCTTAGTTGGTGTCCAAAGGCAAAAATATGATTCAATGCAGATAGATATATGAAACACGTGTTTTGTTTTTAGTCTGACAGTCCTTTATAACATAACATTTTTTAATCAGTTCGTTTATTGGAAAACCAGGCACAGAAACAAAAATATCAGCGATTATAAGTAGGACACACAACTCAAGTGAAGGAATAAAACAAAACAACACGAACCAAAAATGTGTTTGCCAAAGCAGTTGCGATAAAAATACTGCACTGGTACATAATTATACAGCGAGAGGTGATGGAATGCAAAATACGCGCTTTTAAAGGAATATATATTCCGTATAGTAAGTGATCAATAATACTGTTTTACCGGAACGTTTTCCAACTGAGTACACATTATAATGTGGCATATAGCGTAGTGGTTATGATTGTTTACTTAAACAAACAAAGATTCTATATTTGATGTTATACCCGGTATAAGCAACGTGCTTTGTGCATCATGAAATCCTTGGTCAAGGCATTAAGGCTACGCCTTGATGAATCAAATGCAAGCAATTAAGCATTGAAACAATAAGCTCTGGCCACACGACTGCGGGCAGGAGATAATCGGAATGATGCCCGGATTATAACGACTGACGTCGGCCGGCCATCTCTATAACAGGTTGATTAATAAAGTTTTGGAAAACACACCAGCATCTATACTATTGGAGTTACTACAAACTTCATAGATCAACAGTGTCCTATCGTTTTATTGTTTTTTTTAAGTTGTGCTGTTCGACGAAGTTACCGTAACCATCGATGACGTAGAATATGACGTCATGCACATATCACACAACGGGACCTTGCACTTGTGAATGACGTAGCCCACTGAGTAGCCGATAACGAAAAAAATAATAAATAGGACAATAGCAATGGTTATTTTAGTGAAACAGCCTTTGGCCCCGGTCGTCCATTCCTTAAAGCAGCCTCGCACACCGTACTGAAAAAATATCAACAATGTTTAAATTAATCATAATAATCTGACAAAGTTGTTTACCTATGAGGATATAACTGTACTAATATTTTGATCACACGTCTAAGAACGTGAGAAAGAGAATGCTTAGACCGAGCAATGATGGCAAAAAGATAATCTTTTTATAATCATTGGACCGAGGGAGTTAATCGGTCAGTCATCAGTCGAAATGTTATTTAGTCGAATGCAACCGATGGCTGGTCGGCTGTGCTGTTAGGTCAGATACTTTGCGGACGTCACACAAGCCTAATTGAATAAGGTGGTGAACTCAAACACTATAAAATGTCTCAGTAATATACCACACGCAAAGGCAGTTCCGTCATTTAGCATGTTGATTGATAAATCGTTCCCAAAACCATTCAGTATACATTTTCTATTAGGAACGCTTAGTTTTTAGGGCCGCATTTTTTACAGGTAAAACGCACTCAAACAAACTGAGTATCAACATTTGGGGTATTGACTTTTAAGTTCTTTTTTAAGTCTGGGTACAACGCCTATTGTTTAATGACTGGGAAAATGCGAACATTTGTAAAGTCAACTGCTAAAATTTGGATTTTACATACAAACCATTTACCGAAATTTTTACCAATTCCTAATCCACCCAAAAGACGATAAGTTTTAAACAAACTAAATAAAATCAATATTTTAAGGAGCCGTTGTATCATTTCCATCGCCCTATTCTCACGTATACCATGATATTTTTGGCGACTACTGCAACTTCAAATCTGCGTATGGAACGGGAAGAAGAATTTTGCGCACTAAATTCGAGGTTGAAGCTGTCTTTTAAAATTATTGCTGTTAAAATTAACTTAAAAACCTTACGCCCAGCATCCCTTTGTAAACGTTATGCACAGGGGATGCACGAATTGAAATTAAATAAATAAAAAGAAAATAACTAAAATATGCTGACAGGGGGTCTGCCATATGTCACATACTGGCCGCAAGAACTTCTTTTCTAATAGTGTCAGCCCGCGGGTGTACAAAAAGCTGTTTTTTTAGTGAGCTTAGTTTAGAACCCAAGATGGACTCGTCACTAAGACCGTTTTATTCCGTGGACAAAAACCACGTTTTATCCCATCTGCTGATTATTTGTCCGCTGATTAAATCTCCCTGTCACCTTGTGTCTTTCCGTATCAGAAAACACGGTAAAGCAACAAGAGACATTTATGAACAATTTTAAAACAAGCAACGTGCAACATATGTTTACCTCTGTAGTTGATACTGACGTCTCGTCATCGTAAGGAGCATATCGGGACATGTCAATCACAGATACCTTCTTTATCTAGGGCAGAATATTAATGTTTTAAATGCGTTAATAGGAAATCCAAAGCGTATGGTCGCACGGAAATTCCTGGTTACCTATTGTCACTTGTCCGGTTACTAGAACTATTGTACAAAGTTAATTTAGTATATTAATCCACAGTGTTTAGACGATGTTCGTCCACTAAGTTATTTGTCCAAAGAGGCAACTGGTTTAGCTATGTGGCCGGATATACTCTATATCTATCGTTTACCTTTCTTATAATCTAAATTCTAAAGTCTGGAAAACGACATCCGTCTCGATACGCTTCTTTGTTATAACAATGATTTCTATTAGTCTGTCATTAAATCGTGTTACAACGAAAAATAATTAAAGTGCATTTTAACTACTGAGCCTCGTGTTAATATCCGTTAAGTTTGAGTTCGGAAACTGCTTTGATATCAGATATGACCAACGTGTTTAAACTTTCTCCTCGCTGTATAAAATATAGCATAGGCGCATATAAGGCATTAGTGCATCCTTACTTGCTTATGAGCCTATTCTTCGTCGATTCTTGTCAAGTTGGGAAGTTTTAGATTACACTAATGCGTGGTTGTGTTTGACTGAAGGCAAAGACTGACCTCTGTTTTACGAAGACTTGCAGAACATCGGCTGTCCACAGTCGAGTTAAAGAAGGTTTTTCATATATAAAACTCTAATTTAAAAATTATCGATTTGAGTTTAATCAAAGAACTATATGTCCTTTAAAAGGTAACTTAGTTATTGGACGTTATTTAAGTAATTCAATTCAAGTACATGGTTTAACCATAGTGTGGGCAAACGCTACCGACATATATATATGTTTTGTTCCGTTCGGTGGGAAACACACGGGGCATAATCAGACGGACAATCGGATTACTTCTCGACCAGTGCCGGTTTACTGAAGTGTTGTGTGTATGATTAAAACGTTTCTTTTGTCATAGTAGAACCATTAACCTACCGCGAATAAGTAAACAATCGTCTACGTCAAGCCAGCGGCTGGCTTCGACACCTCAACTTTTAAATTGCCAGCAGACCGCTAAAGTTCTTAGCGACTAAGCTACCCGACCGGACCTATCAAAATAAATACAATTAGAGTTGATTCAAAGCATATCAGTTGTTGTTTACAAGCAAATCTATTTTAAACCAGCCAAGTGCTGTAATAATAATAAAAAATGTTTCTGCAGTGCTAAAAGGGATTACACCATTATTTGAAAACGCAAGTATCGACCAACTTTTTTAAAAATAAATGTTCTTTTTCCTGTATTACGCATACCATTTGATGTAAATCAAAGCTTGCCGTACTTTTTAGAGATTTAAATAAATTTATAACGTTGCACCATTGCTTATACCTAGCTTGTTTACTCAAATCACTTTTAATAAGAAAGCCAGACTGACAGATGGTAGCAAAACGTCTACTCAAAATTACTCAAACGTTGCAACTTAATTCAGCAACCACCAGAAAAACAATAATTAGTCTACAAGCAAACTAGCCCAAAGGCTTTTAGTTATGACGCTGTGCTGTTTTTCTGCACAAATTTTGTTATAGTTTTAAAATTGTTATTTACGTCAAATTAAGGAGTAGCTCATTCCTAAAAGTTTCTCATAAAGATACTGTATATTAAACCAACAGACCTAAAACACGACTTCGGTTTTATAGACCTCAGAAACTATTTAATGTTTTTTTAAATAAACTTAGGGAACTAAGTGAAATCCAACATCAAAAGTTATAGCCTACTACCGCCTGCGATGCTCATAATACATAACAGTCTAAAACTTGCTCGAGTAAATTCTATCCCAAATAAAGAACCGTTCTAATCGTGGTTTTAACCATGAAATACTCACACGCTATTGGTCTGTGTTCATGACGTCACAAAGCGAACTGATCACGATTAATTGAAAGATTTCTCAGCATTACCGAGCGTACTAACTACGATGCGTAAAAATAAACAAACGTGATCAGAGTATACGTTTTAATAACCACTCGTCATTTGTGGCATGTTAACAGTATTCTATTTATTGCTTTTTTTTACTGGACGTTTACCGAGTTTAGTTATTTTGCCTTAGTAGCGGCTAGCTGTGAAATGTAGCAAACCGAATAGTCGTTCAATTCCACATTGCAGTTAACAAATACAAAAAATAGCTTACCGAAGCTAACTTTATATGTGACCGGGTTAATGTCCCAGCACTAGGAAACCGCCAGAATTCCATCCTATTTTCACAACCGCATATATAATATTAAATTGATGCATAGCGGTGATGCCACCCATTTCTCGCTTTAATTTTAGTCCGTTTAACTCATTATGTATGACAGTTTACTTGTTACGTGGATTTACTATTATTTCACTAAATTCAAATGATTCGTTCAAAGTTGAATACTATAAAGAGCATTTCGCAGCAGTTGTATAAACTGGACGGTGGTTTTAAGGTATTCCAACCTTATGGATAGGATATTCATTTTTATCCCCGTGAATGGGAAAATCATGGGGGGTTATCACACGGGCAATCGTCAGATCACCTCGCACCCATCGTCGGGTTACCGGAGCTATTGCAGTGTGTTGTATATGATAGACACGTTCCTTCAATTTGGTAGAACCCATTAATCCGCTGGGTTCAGGCAATGTCCGTAAAGTGCCTTGCCCAAGGACACAACCGACTAGCTAGCGATTAGTTTTGCAACCTTTCGATTGAAAGGCGACGCACGGACCTGCAACCTTTCGATTGAAAGGCGACGCACTTAACCGCTAGACCAACTGGTGGGACAACCCTGGATAAACATGACCATACCTTACTCTTAACAGAATGTAAACGTTCCGTCTTAAAAGCGCTAAAGTTATAAGTGTGGATTGGCGAAAATATTCCTGAATGTTCAGCTGGAATTAAAGAAGTTCCTGAAAAACTACACAAAAAAACGAAACCAAATCCACATGCATATGTGTATTTTGTAAACACAACTTTAATACATGAACTTTTATGCCAGAAATAGGAGTTATCAGTATTCAAATTGGCTTAGGGCACATTAAATCAATCAACAAATTGGATGTTCGGTCGTAACCCATTTATATTTGCTAATCACTTTTATTGTGTAAAGTTTTCTTTAATTGTAGGTCATGTATCTCGGTGTTGAGCTAAACTTGGCGTAGGACTTAATGACTTTGTTTACAGCATCTAGGAAATCCTTTTCCGTGGCGATCTTTCTTCGAGCACGAATGGCATACATTCCAGCCTCAGTGCACACACTCCTGATCTCAGCACCAGTGCTGTTCGGACATAGTCGGGCTAACAACTCGTACCGAATGTCGCGCTCGACACTCATGGACCTTGCATGAATTTTAAAGATCTTGGAGCGGCCCTCGAGGTCCGGAAGCCCAAATTCCACTTTCCGGTCCATCCGACCAGGTCGCATAAGGGCTGGATCGAGTGTGTCCGGTCGATTGGTTGCCATAAGCACCTGAAAGGTAGAAATGATGGTGAAAATATATAAAAGTTTCAGGCGATACCACAAGCTCAATAAGATTCCCATTTCTGATAAATTAACATTAAAAATACATAAGTTTGCAATATCGAAAATAAAACGTATTAAAATTTAAGATTCTAATCACAAAAACTGCAAACGTTTCAACTTCCAATTAAAACCAGTGTAGGAAGCTGTAATTGTTATCATGATAATGATAAATGTAGTTAGCAGTAGTACTGGTATTAAACTTAATATTAGTATTCAATACAAAAAGTTCTAAACCAGTAGGTAACTCACAAACGATATAAATATATCTTGGTACAAGTACCTGCATTTTACCATACGATACAATATAATTTTTACAATTTTATGATTACAATTTTTTGAGTGTACCAAGTGGATAGGCATGTTACTGATTACTCACCCTTAACACACATGTTAACAAAAGAGAAGCCAGAAAAATTGGGTAAACACTAAACATGTTTGAAACTACAAAATAATATCATGATTCGGTATGACTAGTTGTACCATGGTACCTTAATGTTTCCCCTTGGATCAAAGCCATCAAGTTGGTTGATAAGTTCCAACATCGTTCGTTGAACCTCATTATCACCGCCTGCTCCGTCGTCAAACCGAGCTCCTCCAATTGCATCGATTTCATCAAAGAAGATCAAACACGCTTTCTTGGTGCGTGCCATTTCGAACAGCTCCCGCACCATCCGCGCACCCTCGCCCACATACTTCTGCACCAACTCGGAGCCGATGACCCGAATAAAACAAGCATCCGTACGATTCGCAACCGCCCGAGCGCACAGTGTCTTTCCGGTCCCTGGTGGACCGAACAACAGAATTCCTGGCAAGAAATTTATCAGTCATTAAATTAAAATTAAGGTTGATCATTTAATGCAGTAATTTCATCAGTACAAACAATGATTGAGGGTTGAAACCTATGAATATTAATTGAGATTTGAAAGTTTTTTAATTTTTTTTCAAACCTACTTGACAATTAAAAAGTGAATGACAAAAAATTTGTCTCAACAAAACTTTGTATGTTACCTTTTGGTGGATCAATACCGAGGGTGATAAATCTCTCTGGGTGCAGAAGCGGGGTTTCGACCACTTCTCTCAACTTTTGGATCTGTTCCTTGCAACCTCCGACATCAGAGTAAGTGACATCTGGCTTCTCTTCCACCTGCATCATCGTTACTGTGGGATCGATCTTAGGAGGAAGTGGGATGTGGATCTGGTATTTGTTCCGATCGACTCCTACTCTCATCCCTTCTTCGATGTCCGTAGGAGCAACTTGGTCACCCAGGTCAACCACGAACTTTGCAAATTGCTTCACATTTATGATGTATTTTGCATTATCTGTATCCGCGTCAATAATTTTCGTGCATCGCGCCACTTGTAAAGGCTGTTCACTTTGTAATGTTTGTTTATCGGCGGCGAGGTCCCATAAAGCAGGAGGAGCAAGTCCAGTGTCCGATTCCTTGATTCCGCTCAGTTCGTTGACTCGTTTAGTGATTGAGACAATGTCGTCCTCAACGGTTTTAATTTGCTTGGCGTAAGGTCCTTGTCCGTAAGTTTTCAGTAGAGCAATGTCCCCCTCATCTAATGCTTGGATTGGTTTGTCCTCTTTTTCACCCTCCTTTACTTTGCGCTGATCATCTCCCAAGTAATCCGGCATTTTTAATGAAAAAGTAGGATAAAGGGGCTAACTACTGCTGGTCTAAAACCTATATACAAAAAAAACATTACAGAAGCAGTAACGGACATTAATTTAAGAACCAGAGTTAATCACTTACCAATACCAATGTCTGGTACAGTGCTCCAAAGGAGTTAGTAACAATTAATTTATAATTTGGTTAAAAACAACAAATTTAACGTACAATAGATATTTACAATATATGTAGGGGGATGATAAGTAAAATAGAACAAGTTATAAGGGATGACACTAAAATTTATCTGTTAACTTGGTTTTTGTTCAAATAAAACCGAACACACAATGAAACAGCGTTTCGTCGCTTTAAATATGCTCCAAATTAAAGTATTTATATTATATTGCATTTAAAAAAATAAAATACCTTTTTGTATAAACAAAGAATAAAAAAACTTAACGTTAGTTCAGTTGACGATCTATCTATTATCCTTTTTAGTAATGGTTCAACGACTAGAAAAAATTAACACTTAGCATGGAAATAGTTTAGAATAACATAAGTTCCATTTTTTAAGTTCAGCTAATATAATAAACAGTTCTGTTTATGTGCATATTTAATATAATTTTCACTGTACAAAAAGAAAATTCTGGATGAACTGGTATAAAAACCGATTTTTTGTAAGTTTCAAAAACGTTAAAATCAGGGAATTCCCCTAATGCAACCGCATACACTTTTCATTTATTGTTTGTGTTTCACAGAACCGCAACATTTTTGGTGTGAGGTTTTATAGAACTGGTTTTGTTACTAATTAATATTCATTAAACGATTTTAACTGCTTTATATTTAAAAGGTATTTGATTAAAGTGAACACCTTATTTTTTCACCCCCTGCAGTGCAGCAAATTACGAGACATGTCTAGAATTTTAAGCGCCATTCGTTCTTACAATTTCAACCCAAGACTCGCTAGATACTCAACCAGTGGCAAAATCCCTTTGAACAAAGAGTGGGCAGCTCTGGCCAAGAAACAGCTGAAAGGAACTGATCCAGAAGAGAAACTAACTTGGAAAACTCCTGAGGGGATTTCTTTGAAACCCCTTTATGCAAAAGAAGACACAGATGCTCTTGAAAATGAATTGCCAGGTATTTGATTATTTTATTTGCGAATATTGAAGAATAATCTGTACACCTTTGTTGGGTCAGACAAAGTATAAAAAAATATTTGCATTTGCATGCAATAGAACTATCTGTTGACATGCACACTTTTTTTGTAAAAATACACAGTTCTATATTTGTATGACAAAATGTTTATTTACAGGACGTAGTTAATATTATTTGCCAAACGTTGTGCTCATTACGCTTTGACACACAGGTTTTTTAATATATATAAGCCAAACTGCTACCTGTAGTCTGTACTTCTCATACCTGTCAGACTACTGGTCTTTGCATTCTACTAACTTGTTTTTAACCCAGGGAAATACCCCTACACAAGGGGACCTTACCCCACTATGTATGCCAATCGGCCATGGACAATCAGAC
This sequence comes from Ciona savignyi, assembly GCA_000149265.1. Classification (NCBI taxonomy): domain Eukaryota; kingdom Metazoa; phylum Chordata; class Ascidiacea; order Phlebobranchia; family Cionidae; genus Ciona; species Ciona savignyi. Next base: position 641,280 of record CH002105.1, on the reverse strand, counting down.
AATATGCTGGCTTTAGCACTGTGGAGGAGAGTAATAAGTTTTATAGGTTGGTTTGGATTACTTTCAATTGATCACTTAAAGAAATTGTTTCAAAATTCAAGGGAAAGTAAAAACAACAGGACATTTTGCAAAGATATATGAATAGGCCTACTTCATGCTCATGATTTTTGTTGTGATTCTAAATTAAGTTGAAATAGTATGAATTGCAGTTTTACTAATGTGTTCGTAATGAGCATTCTCATTAAAATTACAAATAAAGTAAATGAAAATGGAAATGTGACTGTAAAATCTGTTAATTATATATCAGTACCGTACTATATTATTTCACCTTTTTTTAAACATATCTTAAATATTCTACAGAGACAATATAAAAGCTGGGCAGCAAGGGTTAAGTGTGGCGTTCGATTTGGCGACTCATCGGGGCTATGATTCAGACAATCCCAGGGTGAAAGGAGATGTTGGAATGGCTGGGGTTGCGATTGATTCGGTCGAGGATATGAACAGGTGATGATCCGTGGGTGTGTTTGTTGATATTGGACCTTTATATTAGAATCACAGTTAGGGATGCACAAACTAGAATATCGAATCTTCCGGATTCGAATCCTACGGGATTCGAATCCAAATATTACGTTTATTTCGAATATTTGGATTCGAAATAATTTACATTGTACATTGAGAAACGATAATTGCATGAAGTTCCTTTTTATTTCCATTGTATATATTGCAGCAGCGTTGATTACAACGGATATTATAAGCATGGGCGCCGACTTCCGCCGTTGCGCCGCAATGTCTGTTTTATAATTACGCAACAAATTCCCTGCGCATTTAAATAATTATCACATTAAATCGTCTAACCGCAGCGCCGCTTTTACAGCGGTGTTTATTGCTTTGATCGGCGGTTTGACCTAGGGTTACGTTGACCTAGATATACAGGACCACTGACGCACTCCCGTTTTCCCCATGTTCTTCGCATTACTAAGTATTAGCTAGAGAGAACAGTAGGCTAAGATCGGTTAACGGTTAACGGTTTTTTCTTTGATCAGTTAACCGTATTAAGAATCTGGGTTCTTGCACAGCCCTCGCAGACACATAACTATTTGATATATTCTTTCCGTATTGTTGACGCTGAGCAGCGTACTAACGACCATGCAATATTTCAGCGGGGGAAGTAGTTAGATTAAACACTTAAACTCCTGGCTTAATCTTTTAGCTTTGTAAATCGTTAGTATCATAGTTCTATCCCAGTTAGTTCGAGGCATAGGGCCGATTGTGACGTCATAAAATTTCGCGCAACGGTAACATTTTACTGAAGTCGCCGCCTATGATTATAACTTTATAAGTATGTAATCACACTGGCCATAGAGGTAGTCAGCGGCAGCAGGAATTTTTGACGATCTTGCCACTTTTACTCGAGTTTGCTTTTTAATATAGAATAGGATTCGATATTCTGGATTCGAAATAACTATTCTAGAATACCAAGATATTCTAGTTTGTGCATCCCTAATCACAGTTGATAATATGACAAAACTAGGTAATAAATGAACAAACTAGTTGCCTCAGAATGGCAGGAAAAATGTTTTTCAATGCATAAGATTATCATATATAAGGCTTTTAATAAAATAGTTATTTCGTCAGCTACTACCCTAATAAATATGCATGCTTTGAATATCGTTATTTTGGGCAGCCTAAATTATTTTGTATTAACGTTAATATTGATATAAAACTAGACAAAGTGCTATTTTGAATTAAAATTATTGTTAATTGGCCTAATCCTAAATACTATTTAATTTTTTCTTTTTCCCATTCTCCGTCAGACTATTCCAAGACATTCCGCTGGACAAGATGTCGGTATCCATGACGATGAACGGGGCAGTGATACCTATCCTTGCAATGTTTGTAGTCGCTGGGGAGGAACAAGGGGTTTCCCCTGCACAGCTGACCGGGACGATTCAAAACGATATTCTGAAAGGTTTGATTAATTTATTCTGCAAGTGGTTTATGGAAAATAATTAAAATTGTTCTTAAAATAGGTATAGGTGTTTAATTAAAGTTGCTTTGTAAAACCCTTAACCGTACTTTGTAATTTCTCCTGTAGGTACGCTAGTATTTATATTTTGCTCTGAACTATTATTGAAGTTAACTCTTTTGGAGTGTAAGTGGCCTGTTAGCAAAATGATAGCGCCAACTGTCACTTTGCCACACATCATCTCCATTAATGGAGTTCTGTCCTAAATTACCAACCGTTCCAGAGTTTATGGTTCGAAACACTTACATCTACCCACCCCAACCGTCCATGAGGATTATATCCGATATCTTCGCTTACACCTCCAAGCACATGCCAAAGTAGGTGTTTAAAACTTGGAACATGGGGTTCAATGCATGTTTTATAATGTACAGAGCATTTTGTTTTCTTACTATTTGCTGAAATATATATTTAACTTGTGGTTATACAAATTGGAAGTATTTACAATGTTGTAAGCAGGTTAATTGACAGAGTCTGATCCAACAAGTTTGGTTTTACCTTGACCACCATATTATGCTGCTAAGAGATTTTGACTCAACATAGTTCAATTCGTTTTAAGTGGAGGTTTGATGTTTCCAACACTGTGTAAGAGATCTCCTGGGCTATTCTGTGCCAACACAAGCCAACAATAAATCTGGAATACCACAGTCCTTATTACCTCCAGCAACCTGGCAGAGGAGCATGTGGTGTTTCGACATTTTTTTTTTCTTTTTAATCACCCTTAATCTTCTGTCCAAGGAGAGAACATTAGATTCTACTCTTTACACCTCTAAGTTCCATATATGACACCTATCACTTTGCAATACATTACATACATGGTCGTTAAGTTCCTCAGGGACACAACTAGCAAAATGTTACAGGATGGTGATCAGGGCAATCATATCCATAACCTCTCTGATCATGATACTGACAGTTTAAATTTACCCACCAAAATCTGCAGATTCAACAGCATATCCATAAGTGGTTACCACATGCAAGAAGCAGGTGCAGATGCAGTGCTGGAACTCGCTTATACGATCGCTGATGGTATTCAATACTGCAGGACAGGTATACAGGTGGGTTGGGTTCAATTGTGTGTGGCGTAGTGGTTAAAAGTGGTGTCTGTAAATTGAATGGATTCTGGTTCAACCCTTGCGACCAACCTCGCTGAGCCCCTTTTTATGTAATTTAAATAAATATGACTTTGTCCATTAGTTTTACAGGTGTTTAGAGGTCATTTTGCAGGTGTATATGATATTGTATGTCCTAAAAGCTAAATTGGATTTAATGTCCTTTTGCTCTTACCACTAAGCTACTGAGGTTCAGGTATAGCCGTATAGTTGAACACTTTACAAGCTCTAGTAACCCAGCTTCAAGCCCAAGATGTGGTAACAATGTGTGTATGACCAACACAACCCTCAGTATTACCAACACAACCCCATTGTCATAATTTTAAACCCCCATAATACTTATTAAAATACAGTAGGCTATAACAAGTATCATCAAATAACTTCAGAATTCTGATTTTATGCATTTGGTATTCAAAAATTATGATATAACTTATACTACTTTGTCATTATAACTTTATAACCTAGACATTAGATCTATAATCTTGTTAACATTCACACCCCATGTCCCCAGGCTGGACTTGACATTGACAATTTTGCTCCACGCTTGTCGTTCTTCTGGGGGATCGGTATGAACTTCTACATGGAGATCGCGAAGCTACGGGCAGCTAGAAGGTTATGGGCTCATCTGATTACTAAGTTTTTTAGCCCAAAAAATCCGAAGTCATGTCTTCTTCGAACTCACAGCCAAACTTCAGGTAGCTGTT
>CH002105.1:574155-592006 GCA_000149265.1 Ciona savignyi | reverse complement strand
GTGCAGGACGGTCGATGATATGGTGTTACCGACCAAGCAAACCGTGTCGTTCTCAGTGATTGGCATTGCGATCGAAACTTCAGCTGCTAGTTTCTTGGTTCTTATCGAAATGGCGGTAGTTTTATCACCATTGTCCCTGGTTGTAGTCGTTGCAACTGATGGTGGCAAGAGAAGTGTCGAACCGCTCTTCCTTATTTTTCGAATATCGTTCACGTTACAGTCGTTCGTGGTGCAACAAATCACAGAACAATGTCTGCAGGTCCGAAAACGTATTATGTATTGCTTAAACAGAACACAGCACAAAACGGAACTACAATGCCGATTAACACACATATTGATATTCTGTAAATAAACTAAATAGTGTCAAACGCCACTTTTTGTAAACTGCATTTTGACAGTTCACCATATGCTTCAGTAAGCATAAATGTTCAGTCATTTAGTTATCCAATCGCACCTGTTATATTGTATGGTGTATTGTGTTTGTTTCTACATGCAGAAAGTTATGGTTGTCCAAGTTACAATCCAAATTACTTGGCGTAAGTATAGGCCTACGAGGAAACTTTAGCAACATACTAATTTCATCCCACATATAAGTTGACGAAAAATAAACAATTGTTTTTTTTGTTTTTTTTTACTTAGCTTGAACCTATGATAGGCTCGTCACATAGACTGTTTTTATATAGGTCGGTATATGTATCGGTCGCGCTAACCATTTGGCCACACGACCGTACATAAACGTTTGTCAACTATTATGTATTATAAAATATCTGGGATTTGTCTTCCCAAACTGTGGTAATCACGATTTTTATCAGCTAATATAAGTTATGTGTGGTTATACCTTTCTGATCAACGCCAATCTACTTACATAAGCGTGATCGACGTTTCGTGCGGGTCAGATATTTCAAAATTAGTTTGTCTTTGTTCACATAGCTCCTGTGTGCAGTTTGATGCCACAGCACATGCAACTTGTATCTCTTGTACTGTATTATGCAATGATCTGAGCGAATTTAACTATATGGATGATTTTCTACAGAGTACAGGGGGCATATACACAGGTGTGATATATAGTCGGCTGTGTCGCTGGGAAACACAATAACCGGATGTTTCTTTAAACCAGTGAACTTGCGTATATATAAAAAAACTATTAGGAAGTTCTATTGTGAACACCATATTGGTTAAATCTCTCAGCCCAATCAGGTAAATGAAAAAATTGAATCAGCATTTCATGTAACAGTACTCATAGGCCTAATAAGTAAGAGTATTTGTAACAAAAATAACTTACCTCGCCAGTGCCACATTTTGCTATGTGTTTCCACCCTTAAACAGGCAGTCGCTGCTAAGGGACACTTGGTTAAACTAAAACTGTTTTGCGATGTCAGTGGTGGATAAGTAACTTCAAAACCAACTCGACAAGTCAATGCTTTAATCCCAATTGATGACGAAATTATAACGAGAAGAGCAGCAAGTATATTCATTTAAATGATTGGCTTTACAAAATTACAGAATATTAGAAAAAGGTTTCTGAAAAAAAAATAGATAATTTTTTATATTTTTTGCTAGATACGGTATGAAAGAAAACATCTCAAATCACATTGGTAAAAAAATAAGAAACAGAATGAAATTAAATGAATGTAGGCCTACACGTAGACCTTTTGTTTTTGTCCTGAAATTGTAGACCTACAGTGAAACTAAAACATAAAATGAAATAACAGTTAAATTAAAATTTATTGATTGATAAAATAAAGGGTAAAAAGAGCATTCTATACACGGGTATGAAACAACTACAATCGTTAGCCGATAATTAACATATTATTTGGTTCTCATAGTGAAAAAAAAATAATTTCACATTACATCAATCTCTTTTAATGTAATTCAATGTCCTTGTAAGTTTCTTGAACATGAGTTAGAAAAGCAAACAAAGATTAAGCTGACAGGTCTCCAAAAAATTCTAGGCACTTGTCTGGTAATATGACTTATTGCCCTATTCCCAAGAGACTAAAATGTATATATATATTGATGCAATATTCGTTATAACCATATTACTACTTATAATAACAACTTTGTCAAAATTTCATAAAATGATCAGTGAGAAAGTGGAGAAAATATTCAATTGGGCCTTAAAGTAAAGGTTGTTGTAGTCAACTAAGCTCTGGTTGGCAGCAAACAAGACAGGAAGTTTTAGTGGTTGTTTTTCATAGTGTTAGTTTTTATTAAGGTAATACATGACATGCAATATACAGTACAACAAAAATGATTTGAAAACTTAAGTTAAATTGAAATCAATGTTTGGCAGTTTCCTGACTTCTGCGTAAATCACAACGAATTTAAGCAGAATCATTTATAATAAAGGATTTCGAATAAAAAACATTAGGCAAAAATAACATTTATTTTAAAATATTTTTTAAATAGAGCCCATTCGCTGTTTAATCATGTCTTAAATTAGCATTTTTGTATTGTGATATGACACCTTTTTAAGATGCTGTAAGTGTTAAAATTATGCATTCAGAAATGTTAAAGTCTGATGTACTGAAATTGTAATATTAAAATTAAAGAAAATTAATATACCCATTTGAGAAGCAATTGAAAGAAAACCATAAACGTCAAATTTGCAAAAGGGAATGTTTTATGTGAATAACATAATGCTAGCAAGAAGTAAAGCCATCGAGGAAACGAGGCTGAAGTGCCCGACATTGAGAGCCACTCCGGCCGTGGCGTTTTCAAATTTACTGGGGGTGGCTTTCATTGTGTTGTCTTCTGGTTTAGTGGTGGTGGTTTGTGGAGGTTGTTTAATGTGTTCTCCTGCTTCAATTTCCGCCACGGTAAATCTATTGCAGTCGTATCCGGAACAGCAAACGGCACTGCAGTTTCTGTGAAGAATATTCTGTGTCAGCTCTTAAACACTTCGTTGTTAGCAATTTTTCAACATCTTATTATTTAATAGATTTTAATATCACGCAACGATTTGGAGTTGAGCCTTAGTTTTTCATACTTAAGGTTTTATCACCAATTGTGCAATAAATGATTTCATGTTCTCTTGTTAACGTATATATATGATAAATGACTTACATTTACAGATTATTCATGATTACGATTGGATATTATTGTTAAGGAATTGTTTAAACCTTTGGTCAAGGTTAGGCAAGGCTGGTATATCAAGTCTAACGCAAGGGTTGACAACGCGCAGAAAAGCGGTCGGGTAGATACCAACCCGACCGCATTAGGGTAATTATCAGTGAACTTAATAACAACAGTAACGCGAAGAACTTTTGGCTATACTTACAAGATTTCAAAGGTGATTCCTTGCAATTGACGAGCGATGTTGGAATCGGCGCTTATGAACAACTCAGCTATTTTGTCACAGCTAAGGTCATTGCATTGTTCTTCCGTTATACACATCCCGGCTGTCACGTTTCCTGGAAATATTAACCATGTTTAAACTTTCAAATTTCGAAATGGAACATCTGATAAATGTTAAAAATCCCATTGCAAAATTTATACTTTCTGGTGAACTCGCCTCACTGTCGTTTCCAAGCGTTACTATGCTATACTGCCGTCCAAAGAAAACTCGCCATCCCTTTCTAGCACTTTGCATGTGTAAATATCTAGCATGCACACAGTAATAGTGTGTATCTAGACGGGGTATATTATATTCGCGGATTTTTTAAACATTCAGGAACTATAATTTTCCTGTTAGTCACCCATGTGCTGTTTTCCTGTTTCTTAGCAAAATTATTAAATAAGTAGGTTGACGTTTAAACAGACCACGATTTATCTGGGTATAACGGTGATTGTATAATAAATCTCTCATATTAAATCTTCATATTATAATCTCCTAACCTACAAAATCCTACCTTCAATAATACTAAGAGCCATCACTTTGGCATTGGCCTTTATACACATGTTTTGTGCCCCAATGCACTGCGACACATTCCACGAATCAAGGTTCACTATGGACGATGAGTAGTTGTAACCATTCCGACAACCCATATTGTTTTTGATCGGTGCAGTTGGAATTATGTCAGGACCACCAGCGGTTACTGTTGTTGTAGTGGTAGACTCAAATGGAACAGTAGGGGAAATTGGGGGAGTAGGAGAAATTGGGGGAGTAGGAGAAATGTTCCTTATCTCAGTAATGTTATTCGCGTTGCAGTTGTCCTCGTAGCAGCAAACCACCGAACAGTTTCTGTGTAGAAAGATATTTTATTTATTTCGTTTAGGTTTACCAGCTGTAAATATAATGTGGGAACTATACAGTTTAATCATATTATTTTGATTATATCAATATAGAAATTAAAACAAGAAGAATACGTTTAATCTGACATTATGTCAATGGGACACGAGCTTTCCTTCCTATAGGAAGCCCACGTGCCCAGTGGAAATCGTCTAGTGACCTCAATTCAGTCCTTGGGTTATCATAGCTTTGCAGTGCTGTGTATGATAGTAACTTTCTTATTGTTTTAATGCAACCTATTAACCCGTTGGTTTTGGTTGATTTCCGTCGGTAAGTGCCTTACTCACGGACACACCAAACTAACCAGAGACGACTTGAGAATGACCCACCAAGCCACCGAGCTAGCCAGTCAGGACAACTTTAAATGAGTTTATTATTATCGTAGAATAATAGTTGCACAATGAGTGCCGTGAGTGTATTTTCTGTATTTTAGCAAATCTAAACTCAAACTGGTTGAGCAACAACAATTTATACATTACAGCCAGTTATTGCTCACTAGGACCGATAAACAAGCACAAGCCTTAAACTCACATCACTTCATACGAAGATCCCCCATTTTCATCGACTAGGGTAGCAATCGCTTGATTGCATGTTTCCTGTGTGCAATTAGATGGCACTGCGCACATGCCAGCTATTACTCGACCTATAATACAAGATTGCCTTAACGGTTATGTGGGCAAATGGCTAACGCGACCCATTTAAATGCAGATTTATTTTGTGTCGAGTCCATAATGGGGTTATATCGATTAAAAAAAGAAAATAGATGAAATAACATAGGATAGAATAGGATATTCATGTTTATCCCCTTAAATGGGAAAACCAAGGGGGTTAAAACACGGGGAATCGTCGGATTACCTCGCGCCCACCGTCGGGTTACCGTGGCTATTGCAGTGTGTTGTGTATGATAGACACGTTCCTTTAATTTGGTAGAACCCATTAATTCGCTGGGTTTAGGCAATGTCCGTTAGGTGCCTTTCCCAATGACCCAACTGACTAGCTAGCGACCAGTTTCGCACCTGCAACCTTTCGGTTAAAATGCATTGCACTATTTCATCAGACTAACCGGTCGGACTCAACCAGTCCATGAGCGATTTGTGTACATTTAACATGCAAGCTCGGAGTTACCGGTAGCCTAGGACTTTAAACTATTATACAGAAAAAGTGTGGATCAGAATGAAAACACACTTTTACACTGTTTTCTTTCTTTTGTAATTATTTTCTCTACTTGAAGCTCACAACAAGGATATTTTGTAGAAATACTTTCGGTAAGTAAGAATCCTATCAGGTTAAATCCTTATATTGTAATTTAATATGCTAAAGATGCATGTAATATTATTATTTTACAATTATCCCAACAGAAATTCCGGAGAGGCACAATACTATAAAAAACTGTTATCTGGCCCTTTCGATTCCGATATTGCATAAGAGACAATATCTCAGTGCTACAAGACAATATCAACATAGAAATAATATCTCAGTACTATGGATTATGTACTTAAATTCTGCAAGAAGCTATAAACTAAGAAAACACAAAAGGACTAAATATTCTAGATTACCGCGGGTATTCTCTGAAAATGTTTAAAATAAATCGGTAATTATAATATTAAGCTTGAAGTATCTAACCAAAATAGTTCATTCAATACAGAATTTAATTACGAACAAAAAAGAGGAGTGCCCCATACCTGCAATACATAGTCTTCCTGTAAATTCTTTTTACTCAAACCTAATCAAACCGTCTGTTTTACGCCTGTCAAATTTAGGGTAAGTCACGCCAGGGAATTTCCCCCAATTTGGTCATTTCGAATCTGACGTAATTAGGTTTTCGATATGGTAGTACTGAAATCAATTCACCTAAGATTTGTAAAAAAATGAAAAAATACAAAGTGAACTTTCTTCTCGCAGTTATATCCCATTTAAATAAGTTGTTTAACAGGAATTTCCTCGATCTTCTATATTAAACAAAATAAAACATCTCAAGAACGCAATCGACAAGCTAGTGACCAGTTTCAATCCTAAAACCTTTTGATTAAAAAGGAACCAACTATACGAACAAGCTATTTGACGGTTCAATAAACAATATCAATTTCTAATTAGCGCATCAGCTTTGAAAGACTAAGTCATGGATTACTTTACTGACAGGAAAATTATATTGTACGATAAAGCCGTCTTTACTACATTCTTTCAGTGATTTGTACCAACAAGCGCTCAGATGTTTGCTTGGTTTGTTGTTATGTGCTTTCTATGTGATCCTCGGTCGCGCTGGTAAGTCGTTGGATCGAACAACCACTTCTACTCCACCCTCATTTAATAGAGGGTGCAGAAATTAACACGTAAGGTCTTGCCAACGATCATTTTGCAGACTCGACTCGCGTTTTTTTAATTTTTTTATTCTCGCAAAAAATGCCTTTAGCTGCCCAGTATTATCATATTTTACTGTTATGGCTGCTAGAATTTTGTTTTATACTGTATAAATAATCATAAGCAACTTACCCTCCATGAATCCATATAGGATAGCTTCCGATTCCACCCTTAAACAAACCGTTGCTTGTTCAGGGCATTCTGTACTGTTCCAAAATGAATAAGCTGTCATTGCTGATGTCATCTCAAAGCCCACTTGACAATGTAATGCCTCGTTTCTCATTGATGACACCATTATGACGAGAAAAGTAAGAATCATCATTTTTAATTGTAATCAAAATTTTTGGTAATTAAAAAATGGACTCTGCGAAAGAGAAATAAGTATATTGAATAATTTATAATATATTTTTTTAATAAGAAGTAATAAGAAGCAAAAAACGAATGCTGGTATTAATTCAATTTTAATGTTAATAATTCTGCCTTAACAATGTTAAATCCTTCAGCATTTTTTGACCATCAGCCGGTTCGCTCTGCTGGTGCTGTAGAACTTTATCGTGTGGTTGTAACAAAAACAGCAGCCAATCTGGCCAGTTTACCGGTATTTCGTTGTGTTCGTATAGGTAAGGCATAGGTAGACTTTGCTTTAACTAAGTACATTAATTAAGTTTGGTTTTAATTTTAAACGATTACGATGAGACCCATTGCAATTTTATCATTACTTTAATACAGCTTATCGAAGACCAGGACGCGTCCTGAGCCACCTTCCGGCTCCGGACCAATAAACACTTAAACCATTTACGGTTTTACCTTCGAAGATGAGGTTTTCTACAATAAACCGTATGTCCCGTACGGTCGTGTGGCTAAATGGTTAACGCCGCCGAATTATTTTGCACTTACATACAAAAAAACGGTAGCAACTAGCCCATCATGCGTTTGAAACTAAAGCCGATAAAAAAACGTATAGTTCCACCATTTTTTAAGCATTTATTAACAACAGCCCATGTACAACCCACAGGAATATAACTATTATACAGAGCTCTGTAATGATTTGTCAGATGTGTGAAGTAGGTTTGAGGATAATGCAAGGCATTGAATTATGGTAAAAGGGTAGCGCTTTCGACGGAAAGGCGGAAGGTATCGAAACAAGCTACCTGGTAGTCCGTTTAGCCCTGGAAAAAGGCTAACGGCGTGATATCGTAGAATAAGCAGTATTTATCTAAAAATGCTAAAGTTTTATCATGAATATTCGACGTCGTATCTTAGTGAAATATATATACCCTGTAAATATTCCTTTAACTGAAATAAAATAATTATGACAAACACATTTCTAAAACACACATTATCTTCCTATATATCTAAAATAAGATGTAGAACAAAATTCGAAGTGTCAGCTAAAAGACTGCAATTTTAATTTCTGTCAAGTTTTCTGTCAATATTTTTCAAGAAAACTTAGGTAATTCTCACAGATCATAATATGCCTGTCGGTTTTAAATACGAATTTTATTAAAACACATTTTAGCGAAACTAGTTTAAATTGAATTATTTTAAAAATACAGTGAGCTTTCTGAGGTTCGCTGTCGATTTGTCTTGTCGAAATGATCTCTGTTCCCTGCTGTAGAATTTAATGTTCTACAGTTGTCCTCGTTTCAGCTGTTTTGATTGACTGTCCTCGTTTTATATTTCAACGGTTTCACGACCAAGCTGCAACACTTCTTTTAGCACCTATGTGCAACCGTTAAATATTTATGAGCAAATAAAAGCCGTTGTTCTGACCAACCACACCCGATTCTGCTGTTGTTACGTCATAAAACATTAACAGGGCTTCTAATTTCTTCAACGTGACGTAATATTCGTATCGCGTGATTTTAATTCATCATTTTGATCGCTGTCAGTGCTGTGAAATATTCATCACGTTTAATTTTGTTTGTAACTGAAAATTCTTTGAAAAAATCAAAGAGTCTTAACGAAATACCGGTAGATGTAAACGTCATTTCATTGTAACTAGTCTTAGTTTTAATTTTAAGTGTACATGACACTGTGCAATCGTGTTATGGTAGATGACAATGTACAATCGCTAGGTTAGTGTCGCGTTCAAAGTAATTGCATCCTTGTTCTTGGCTTTGCCCGGCAAGTTACCATTTTAAATGCAGTTTACTTTAATTGTTTGCAAATCAACGTTCATTACAAGTCATAACGAACATTATATGGGTGTGCAAACAATACTGTTGGAATTGATCCCACATTTAAACACACGCGTGAAATTTGAACTGGTGTTTAACAGCGCAAATTGCAACGTAGATTATTATTACCAATACACACTGTTATTTCTGTAAAAGGGTAACATTAATATTAGCGTTAGAATAACTAAAAAACCCAATTTGATTAACCCTCATATATTTAGTTTTGCAAAATGATTGATAATGGATTTGACTCTAGTCTTCATTCCATTATACAACTATATCAGTATTAACAAGAAATGAACTACATGAATATTACCGGAAAATCCAGCAATTGGAACACGTTTAAGGGGTCATGTTTATCCTCTCAGTGTAAAGAGACCGCTGGTGTTATAACTTTTTAAACAAGTAGAAAAAATACAGAGAAAGTGGGTAAAACCCGTGTACTATACTTGACTGCCGTTTGCCCCTTTTGAACTGACTGGTTTGATGAAAAGTTCATTAGCTGTGTCGATGCACTCCGAACTGTGGTCACGACAAGTGATCGAATGCTACAGCATGTTTAACAACACGACCATTAAGGGGGTGTTCGACGTATATTTTTAAAATGACGTGTTTTAACGAGAGTTCGTTTTGTATTCTTTTCCTATTCCTGTGCCGTGATGTGCTTTATTTGCCATTATTTGAAACTGGGGAAAAAATGAATAAAATAAACTATTGACCAGTAATAATGATTCGGCCGGTTTCTCTTATAACATGAATTACGCAGGCAATGACTGTTATCTGTCATGTTTCATCTCCAGGCAATGCGTGTAATGGACATTGCTTTGTTCAAATGTTTTTAATGGACCAGAAAGATATTATCTGTAGCACGCGATGGAATATATTCTAAAAAAGGTTACTTGTCAATTACCAGTGATATAAACGCGTTCCTTGTTCTACCAACAGCGATACACATGAGAATTCCAATTTTAAGAGTGGTGTCGTAAATCTCAATTTCGCTTCGAGTGTACTTTTCTTTTTAATAAACTTGCACTGTCGTGTAAGCGGGACGTGTCCACAATGCTATGCAGCACGTCGCTGCGTGATAGGCCAAACACCACTGATACTGAAGCACACCAAACTTGGTAACACGGTTTTGGTGCACGCCTCATCCTTGTAGTAAATGCTCGTTCTAGCTTTTACGTCTGAGTAATTTTTGAATTTATGTATAAACAATGAAATAACCATTAGAACTGACGTGATTTCTCGGGTCTGATGTGCCAGCTCGTTCAATGAAAGTAGAAATAGAGAGACGGTAGTAGAAAATTCCTGTCGGGATGGGATTCGAGTCCACCACAACGGTCTCTACGCAACCAATGCGCTTACCGATTGAGCTATCGTGAAGGAGAGGTCATGCTCATATGTCATCCCAGCATCCATCGTCATATCTACGGATATGCCACTGCATATATTCGGATAATATCGCCCGACCGCTTAATCTGGCCGTGAGTGCGACGCCTTTCAGCCGTAGGCTTGCAGTTTCGAAACTGGTCGCTACTAGTCGGTTGTGTCCAAGGCATTTAACAGGCATTGCCTGAACCCAGCAGATTAATGGGTTCTACTAAATTGAAGTACCTCCTTGGTTTTCCCATTCACGATGATAAACATGAAAATCATATTCTATTCTATCTTAATATTGGGTATTTGAGTTTTATTCCCGTTACAAATCATTGCTCACTGTTGGACAACCGAAGAGTTATTTTTAAGGTGCGGTTGGAATGAGATTCAGAATTGTGATGATATGGCATTATCATGTAGTTAGATGCAAGATAATCTATTGATCACAAACATACTTATACCAATTATATCTGGTCCAATTTACTTTCGCCTTTATATTGCAACATTTCATATGATGTTTTCATATACAACATTTCATATGAATACATTTAATTGTCAGTGATTAAAGCAGGCTGCAGACTATTTAACTTATACTTGTGCTCGTAAATGTATATTTAATTTATGCATAACTTTATATTGGTGATTATCACCACTATTTATTGCATATTAATGACAATGTAAAACGCTGACTCGTTAACCTTGCGGTTTTCGGTGATCGACAGTTCATTACTGCCAAAATCGACATTTCTTTAAAATGACAAAATTTGATTATCTCGTTTTTAAAGGTTTATTGCTTACCGTGATTTAAAAGGCGTTTATGTAGTTCTGGATTATGGTTTTAAGTTGTACGATTTATCGTGGGTCAAATCTTTTCACTTTCTCGGGGTACAGATGTGAAAAACAACTTGCTTCCACGAATTCTAATATCTCACGGCCGTTATCACAGTTAGAATGTGCCAAACGGGAGTTAACGCGACCATAACTGATAATAATCGGTCGCAGAGTGAACTAGGTTACTATAACAGGTGTTAATCAGCATATAAACGTATTGAATGGGCTGATAAAACCCAAGTTTCTTATTGCTAACGCATTCAAAGCATTTTGAAGCACATGGTATAAATATATACACTGCTGTTCAAAATTATGTATTTTGTTTTGTAGTTGGGACGACTTATTTATAAGAGCTCTGACCTTTATTACTTGATACGTCGCAAAGTTCGTAGTAAATGAAGCTACGCAGAAACATGTTTAGTTAGATTCAGACTTCATCCGCGGCCGTGATGTCTAGGGATCAGCTGGGCATAAGGGACAACCTTAATGCTTTTAACGTTTCATAACTTGCATAGTAAGCTTTAAAAGGAGTTGATGCTTGTTGTTACAGCACCGCATTATTTAATTAAAAGCCGCAATGTGCAGGGACTGGTTTGACCTAAAGTTCAAACAATAGGTAATGCATTAGTTGACATTGGACTTTAAATCTCGTTGCTCATTTGGACTTTTGCAATAGCATTGCGACTGTGACCATGATAACGACTGCTAGAAATCAAACGAAGACAAAATGTTGGAGTTACAGCAAAAATAAAGACAGGCCAAGAGAACTTATTACGTGCAATGATGGTGTACAGGTAGTTTGATATTTGTACGCTTCAATTGAGAAAATACACTAATAAACATATATTTATACAGCATAAATCGCATTGGTGTATTTAACCCATAAAGCGTTGTATTACGATATGATACCATATCAAAATCTATAGAATATTTATTAGGCTGTCGCAATCTATAGTATATTAGATTTGGTGATACGTTTTTTTGTAGATTCAATTGTATATTGGGCGTGTTTTAACGAACGATTGTTTGTATTGCGCTTTGAATTCGCTCGTTCAAACCTTAATTAGCTCAAACCCAAGTCTTTTTAATGAGCGCAGTGTTAAACCGTTTATAGAACCGTTGCTCGGTCGGTTTTTAAATGTAATGCTATGTACGAGGGTGCATGCTAATCATTCGGTCACATAACCGAATAGATGGAGGCAAAGTCCGAAAACCAACTTCCTTATGTCTCTCGGGGACACAACCGCACATTAGTGGGAAGGTATCAGGGCAATCTAATGCGTTGGTTAAATTTGTGTCTATATATATTTCCATCAGCTCAGTGTAAAAAAAATATCGACAGATTATTGAGCCCATACCCAAGCTATGAAATCTATTATAATGTGACCCAGTTTTTTTATATAAAACATTGTGAGCAGGGAATGTTTATATTCTTGTAGTGCTTCGTGTGCATTAGACAACACACGAATTACGAGCATACGACAACATTTACTCTTTATGGTCTTCGTGTGAATGTTCATTAAACTTCTGTTTTATTCATATGCTATTAACATATCGTATTATAAAGCTTTATTTTCGTCGAACATTGTGGTTTTCGATAAATTATTTACCATAATTAGGGTAGGATACGATATTTATGTATATCCCCGCGAATGGTAAAAGGAAGGGAATTAACACACGGACAATCGTCAAATTTGTGGTTTTTGATATATTATTTATCATAATTAGGGTAGAATACGATATTTATGTTTATCCCCGCGAATGGTAAAAGGAAGGAAATTAACACACGGACAATCGTCAAATCATTAATCCGCTGGGTTCGATCAATGTCCGTTAAGTGCCTTGCCTAAGGACACAACCAACTAGCTATCGACCAGTTTCGAAACTTTAAACCTTCGGCTAAAACCAACCGGACTAATCTATCAGACGATTTTTTTACCAACAAGACCAATCTATCGGACGACTTCTTCTTTAATATATCAATTTTTAGGCTTGTACCAGCAGTTGGCAAAATGTGAATGGAAATGTGAAAGAAATAACTTATCAAGGTAGTTTTTATTCAAATTCATTTTTAAATTATATTTCTTGGTATGGTGGACGTTTAGCCACAAAATTAAAAACACAAAGCGTACAATCGGCGTGTAAGAAATGATACTAAACACAGTGAAATAATGGCTTTTGCAACATCGACTGTGTGATAATGTATTTTGATTATTGTTCTTAACATAGAAGAGCATGTGTTGTGGTACACAGAAAATAAATATTTTTAATAAATCGTTAGAAATTATGACACAATATCAACATCACTGTTAACAGTTAATTTTGGTACAGGTTGTTTTAGGAAACGGCAACTTTACAACTGTTCAAGCGACACATGCAAGGCTTTCCAAACCCACAGACTCAGTACGAGTGAGTACAAACAGTACGCCAAATACGCTTCTGTTTCCGATGAAGTCACCCTTAATATCTGCTGCTGCACGAAAGATGGCTGCAACAAAATCGTTACGTCATCAGATAACCGGCCGGCACGTCTGTTTGTGACGTCACACCGGGATGTCACGACCCCAGAACCGTCCGACCAGACGTCATTCAGTAAGTTTGATTAATGCCTAACGTAAGTCGGAAATGCAAGGAACGTGACAAATAAGTTAATAAAACACGGAAAACACTTTTCTTTCGGAAATACCACTTTATTTTACCCTCGTACGTCGGTTCCGGTGACAGTCCTTAGTTTTGATGGCTATTTTTGGTGAGATTCGATCTTTTAGACAAGATTGGCTCCGTAACCCCATATACCCTGCGACTACATATACCACTGATAGATCTTGTGAAAGCTCTCTGTATAAGAGGCAATCGCATGACTCGATCTGCCACACTTAATTGATTAAACAGCAGAAAATAGCGACTGTCTACACTATAGTTGCGCTATGCAACAAGCAGAACTGGTAAAGTGCCCTTTAAAAAAGTTATTGGTTCGCCATGCAAATACCTTTTTTACCAAACAAACAAAAATTAGTAGAATTTTGCTAAATAAGCTTACCCAAACATGTCGATTATACTGTTGACGGAATTGATGATAGGTTAAATGCGATTAATTTTTTTTCTCGACATTAGACTAAGGCAAACTAATTTAGCCGTACTATCCATATGATAAAATAATAATACACAAGTAAACCAAGAAATAAAATGAACACCCGTATACTTATTTGTCATAAACTTCACCACACGTACATTTCTACGTCATCAATCATTTTAAAGTTCAACGAATTGTCACTTTCAGACCCGAACTCCAAGAGTCAACCTTGGGACATCGCAGCTACGTGTATCGTAATGGTGGCCCTGCTGTTCGTCGTCGGCACCTATTTGTTACGTAAAGGTGGTGGCGTCTTCTTCTTTAACGCACTGATGACGACATTATTTTATTTGTTGCAGTTATGACGTCACAACCATCAACGTTCCACGAAAAACTGTGCAATCATCTGAGTATTACGTAAGAATAAGTAGAAACAAACAAAATTGGATACTATTTTAATACCGCCTTTAAACGTTATACCTATATTGGAATATTTCCTCTTTTAATTTACAATTACCTAAAATGTCCAAGTACCTGTACCATCATATTCTTAATCACCTAAAGGTTTTTTTTCAAATACACATGTGAATGAACGCTCGTTATCATTATACTTCTTTTTTAGCACTTCCCGAGAGCACCGTGACGTCAAAAATACACCTTTGGTCGAGTAAGCAAATTTATGTTTCTTTTTTTCTCATTCTAAATGCTATATTATTGGAAATTCAATAGTGGTAATACAATTTGCCAATTATCAAAACACCGCAATTGTTTTGTTATTATGTTACCAAGAAATAGAACATTTTTAGATCTGACACCTCACAGTCTTGCTTATCGGAAGAACAATTTGTTTCTGACGTAACTGTTAACTTTGATGACGTCATCGGCGTTGGAAAATTTGGATCCGTGTATCGGGCGAATGGCCGACTTGTAGATGGTTCAAATGTTAATCTTGCTTTTAAAGGTTAGTGACTTGTATAGATTTGATTAGCCTAAAGTACACAAATCGAAGGATAGAAACTATACGTGCCATTGGTTACCCAAAACTATTTTTCTTTGAAGTTATTCCCGAACTGAAAAATAACTGGTATCTTATAAGCTATAGGCTAGTTATATATAATTAAAATAAATTAAGTATAGGCTAGTCAGTAAGTTATATCATGTGTGGTACAAAACGATGGGGAAAACGGGTGGGGCGACTTAAGCTGCATTACAGTACCTTTATCTGGGTAACTTGTACTCACAGTCGATTTGTAGGGGTTACTTATTCTCAAAATCATGTAGTTTAACTGTGTTTCTTACATTACAACAGTTGCACACGATTTCTCCGAGAGCGCTCGCTGCCATAGAAACGAGGTCTACATATATGAAGCCCAGCAAACTCAACATAATATTGTTACGTATTACGGTACCTGCATCGTGAAGTGTAAAAACGGGTTACTAACAGAATATTGCAGCAAGGTAGTAAATTTAATTGTAATATTAACTTATTTTGCTCGTCCTTAATTTGTATGTATATCGAAACACATTACTGTCTTTATTATTCAAAACACACTGCAATATTTTTGAAATTTTGAAGAATATTTTATGTATAATATATCAATATCGGTCACCACATGGCCAATTATCATGTTACTTTATTCGCATCATCGAGGGTTACTGGTGCTGTTGCATTGTGTTTTATATGATTAAGCCTATTCTACTTATCTTATTGATATATTCGGTCCCGATGACGTCCGCTACTTGT
This sequence comes from Ciona savignyi, assembly GCA_000149265.1. Classification (NCBI taxonomy): domain Eukaryota; kingdom Metazoa; phylum Chordata; class Ascidiacea; order Phlebobranchia; family Cionidae; genus Ciona; species Ciona savignyi. The sequence goes on along the minus strand of CH002105.1, from coordinate 576,212 downwards.
TCAAAGTCACAGCCAAAAGTCAGCAGCTGGTTCTGACAATACACATTTTTCGCTGCCTGCAGCCCGCGGAAGCTCTGACAGATTGAGCTTACCGATCTGACGAGTCCTTTTTTAATCGACAGCCTAGTTACTATGGTGTAGGCCTACTGTTTTATGTTTCAAATCACTAAACAAACTCCTACTCGTGCCAGAAAAAAGGTTTTATGGATTGACAAATATTGTACTGTCAAATAATGAACACAGTATAATTCGAATACAAGATGGTGTAACGTGACGATTAACAGTTGATAAATACAAGCTTAAAATAAGTAGCGTGTCCACTCCTAATGAGTCTATAAAACACTTTCAGGGGAATTTAAGGAACTTTTTGGAGATGAATTCCATAGAAATAAAGCTATGCGTCTCAATGCTTTATGATGTCACCAGTGCCATTGCCTACTTGCATCGAATCAATTATGACGGAGGTGGGTAACGGTATTTTTGAAATATGATATGAATGACCAATGTGAACTATCTTTAAGACGAAGTTCATCATAACTGCGTATATACATCGTTCAATACCATCTAAAAAACCAAAGAGTTCACAATTACACAGTATTAAATCCAATAAAGCCAAGTTTACACAATGGGTGCGACAGCCTCAAATCTTTCTCTTTTTTTCAATAAACCATAATGACAAAGGTTCCTTGCCGTTTTATAGTGCACAAAATGGTGCATCTCACAATATTTAAATCTAATAAAAAAAATTTAATGGGACTGTTTCTGACCCGCATTTGACTCGTCATGAGGTCCGTTTGCATTGCATACGTTAAGTTGCGTTAACCGTTATGTCACAAAATCTTTCAGCAATACTTATATAAGAACTAGTAAAGAAGACAATGAATTAATATATTTTAAGCCCGCACTGTTGTTTACTCAGACAAGCCGCGCATTGCACATCGAGATCTTTGCAGCAGTAATTTTCTTGTACGTGGCAATCATTCTTTAGCATTGTCTGACTTCGGGTCCTCCATGGTTATCGATGACGTGACCAATGACGTCACAGATGCTAGGATGGAGAACACATATGCAGAGGTATGTGGGCAAATATGGATTTTTAATAGATTTCTAAGGCAGAATACGCACACAGGCTGAGGTTATAAGTATTCAAGTATTCATGTGTATCCCCGTAAATTGCAAAACACAATGGGCGTTAACAAACGTGTAAACGTCAGATTGCCTTGCCCATACCGACGGTTTCAGGCAAAGTCCGTATGCCCTGCACAACTGACTAGCTAGCCACCGGTTTCGAATCTGAAACCGACACAAACGACTTACTATAGCGACCCGACGGTTGAAAGCCGACGCATTAAACCACCTAGCTAAGTGGTCGGACTATAGTCTGCCGTTTTTATATTATACATCTTAATAAACTTATTTACATTTTACATTGTCACGGGGTATTTGTAATGGTAGCATTTAGTTGCTGAGGGGACTCCGTTTTACGTTGCTCCAGAAGTTCTCGACCTGTCAATCAATTTACGTCACCAAGGTGAAGCTCTGACACAGGCTGACGTGTACTCTATGTCACTTGTCATGTGGGAGGTTGTAACGCAATGTAAAGAGTTTAACGGTGGGTTAAAATTTCATTATTTGAATCTTCTTTAGCTTTGATAACAACTTAATTAAATTGTTTAGGCTAGGACAGTCGTTATAACATGTGAAATTACCAAAAAGTCCCGTGCATATTAAATGATCATTTTCGTGTTTTGTTCCTCTCTATATTTAACAATAACGTAATATCTATCACTATAATTCCACATTGTGTATGATTTGTTTTAAGCTAGTCGGATGAGTCGTTGGACAAGGCTTTTATCGGATATTGCCCGAAACCCAGTGGATTAATGGGTTTTCTCAAAAACGTACCAAGCATACACAACACACTTCAATGGGACCGGTAGCTCGACTGTGGAAGCTGGGTGATCTGACGACAAACCGTGTACGAACGCTTCACAACGTTCTTGCAAGTAATTTTGCAAAGCAATTTCCCATTCACGGGGATAAACATGAATATCCTA
>CH002105.1:526512-573485 GCA_000149265.1 Ciona savignyi | reverse complement strand
TCCATTTTAATATTCATTTACAGCACTTCGTGACATCATCGAGAAAACTATCACCGAGTGTTGGGATTGTGACGAAGACGCTCGCTTGTCTGCGTCATGCGCACGTGATCGTATGTTTATGATGAAAAAACATTTTAACAGCGTAACTGTTGACGTAGGAGATATTGGCCTCGGCAGTATTATGCCGGAGACAGTGGTGTAACATATTTTCAAATCACTGATCTAATTAGAAGTTCACCAAGAACTCTGTACTTTAGGCTTATATAAAATTCTTTTGTCTTTTGGACCTTAATAATGCAACTTTTAAATATATTATTTTCTGTACAATCATGTAAAAAATTTAAACTTAATTGTTTTCATTCTTCATGTTGCTTTCTTGGGACCACATGTAATTGCAAACTTTCTTCAAAAATATATTTTGATTTATTGTGTTGCCCCATGTTGAAAAAAATAGTTTTCGCGCCAATTACATGAACCGGTGTAGACATAACTAGCGCCATTGTTATTTTTGCAGCGTGCGCTGTTTTACGAAAGATATTTTTGCAATATTTTTTCATTTGCAATTGTGAAATATACTTGTAGTTTAAGCTATGCATTAAGCCAGGTTGTGAAGTCTGATCTATGTTTTTTTGTTGGTTTGTCTTGGCGTGACAGAAAAAGTAAAGGTTGGACCAAATTTCTACGATAGCGCCTGCATAAGGTTGGGATACTCTAACTACAGAATACAGAAATGTTTGCCCAGGATTTAACTAAACTTGTACTTCAGTTCATTATTTCCAGCGTTTAGCAGTAAGAGGGGGTGTTGTACATGAATAATTGTTAAATTTACCAAAGACATTCTGGTGTCTATGTAAAGAATTTTCATTTCCTTGTCAAAAAACAAAATAATTTTCATTTTTACACTTGGTGATTGAGTTACTTGCTAAACAGTTACTTGGTTTTTAAGGAAAGGGACCAATGTTTAATAAATTTTGCTAAAACGCTCAAAGGCAGCCACTAAAAAAAACTTGCTATGACTGGATAACTAAAAATTTTTGCTCTTAATCGCTAAAACAATTTTTAACGAAAAAATTATGCATTAAAACAGCCCTGCTTTCCAGACCCGGCTATTGACATACGTACAGAAGATCCATTTTGACCACCAATTTTACATGCCTAAATTTAAAGTAAAAAATGCCTTTGAATTTTGTATATTCAATTTTTTTTGGAAATGCTGTACTTTTTTCTTAATAACAATATTTTGTTTTTTTTAAAAGATCTGATAGGTTAGGTTTGCACAAATTGCAAAAAAATGACGGACGGCGTTGATATTGATCTATACGCGGATGTCGATCATGACTTTGCGCAGGAGGATACTAATTACAACAGCGTCGATCTGTATGATGACATGATTCAACCAGCATCCAGAAACAACAGCACATCTCGACAAAACAGTACAAATGGAATTGCAGGGGCACCTGGTTCATTGCAATACAATTACCATGGTAAAAAGGTCTCTATCTACGTGGGAAACCTAACCTGGTGGACAACTGACAAAGATGTTCAAAATGCTATTAATTCATTAGGTGTAACCGATTTAATTGAGATAAAATTTTATGAAAATCGTGCAAATGGCCAGTCTAAAGGATTTGCTCTGGTTCATCTTGCATCGGAGACCTCATCACGCATTGTGATGGATAAATTACCACAAAAAGATCTTCACGGCCAAAGCCCTGTAGTTACACCTTGCAACCGGCAGAGTTTAAACCAATTTGAGCAGCAGTCGAAAGCACAGCAAGGATCAACGCCTCAGCCAGAAGCCAAGCCACCAACTCCAGTAGCAGCTCAGCCTCCAAACATCGGACAACCCAATTCGGTTGCACCACCATGGCAACCGCCCACAACCCAGACATCTATATTGGGTCAACCACCTGCAACTCAACGATTTCCTTCTCCCTTTCCACCTACGTCAAAAGATCTGTCGTCTCTTCTTCCGACACCAAATGTTAGGGTGCCCCCGCCTAATTTTAATTTCCCCCCACCAGGAATACCCCCTCCAGGAATGATTCCCCCTCAAGTCCCCCCTCCAACCCGCCCACTTGTCCTATCATCAGGAATGTTTCCATCAGTTCTCCGAGCAGGACCACCCCCAAGAATTCCTCCACCCCCTGCAGCATTAATGGCAATGCAACCCCCTCCCCATATGCTTGGCCCCCCACCCACCAGCCTCCCTAATTTAATTAATCGTATACCTGTACCCCCTCCGATGGGAGTTCCACCTCCTAATCTTTTCCAACACCTTGCGCCCCAAAATGGGCCACCCCCTGTATTGTTACCAAACAATCAAGAGGAACAATACCAAGATCGTCGTTCACAATCCCCGCCACTAGGAGAACCTGAAATTGAGGAGATCATGATAAGAAACCGTGCGGTTTCAAGCAGTGCCATATCTCGAGCAGTTTCCGATGCAAGCTCTGGAGATTATAGCAGCGCGATTGAAACCTTGGTCACGGCCATTTCGCTTATTAAGCAATCAAAAGTAGCTGACGATGAAAGAGCAAAAGTTTTGATTGGATCTTTACAGGATTGCTTGCATGGCATTGAAGAAAAGTCATTTGGCAGTGTACGAAAGCGTGATCGTTCTCGGGAGCGTGAAGAGAGGCCACGGCACCGCGAGTCAAAGTCACGTCGCCGAGACCGTGACCGCGATCGTGACCGATCACGAAGTCGTGATAGATATGATGATCGTGAATATCATGATAGAAGCCGCGACAGAAGTCGTGACCGAGATAGCTATTCACGCCACTCTGATCGTGATCGTGACCGTGATCGTCACCGACGTTAAAGGGTCATAACTTTGTGCAAAAACTGCCGATTTACAATTTAAATGATGTGCATTTATAACCATCACGTATATGATGTAATGGTAGTTTCACAACAAAATTTAAAAGGTCAAATAAAGCTGCCAATAGGCTACTCAATTGTATTGTATGTAATATTACTAAAAGTAATGTGCTTTTATTTTGTCATCAATTTTAAACTCAGCAAGAATAATTTAAACAAAACAATGAAATTGGAAATGTAAAAGCTATAAATCCAAATTATCTGTGGTTAATTTACAAGTGTTAATATTTTAAAATTTAAATTTAACCACAGAACTGTCATATTGCCATGTGCTTTACAAGCTTCCTGTGTCACTAAATTGTACAAAATTAAAATAATTTCTTTCTGTGCTTGTTCATGTTTTCTTAACAAAAGCCAGGTTAAAACATGTCGATATTATGCTCTGAAAATTGTCCAAACTGACCATGTTTGTAAATATATATTTCAAATGGTCAAATGAACTACCCTGAACATCAAGACTTTCATTTTTTCACAATTATGTACAAATGTTCTGAGAATTAAGTTCTACTGTCTTATACATTTTGATTCTGTCCAACATGTAATACATATTGCTGCTTCAGGTATTGATTATGTTAGTTTACAAGTATTTTATTAAATGCACCCACATGTCCATCTAGAAGATTTCGTTGTCATATTTGTTTCCCTTTTGTACACTTACAGTACGACTAAACCTATGCAGGATTTCTTGAAATCTTTAAAGCCATTGGTGCACTGTCTTCCTTTTTATCCTGTGCCTTTTATTGTACTAATATTTGATATATATTGAACACAAAATTTGTTTTTTTTGGAACAACAGCATTTCTATGCAATATTTTTGTTAATTTTGTCTGAATTTCTAAAGAAATTGTCCATATTAATGTTATTTTTTTGGTTCCTATCCATCTATGCAATAACTTTCACTACTTCCTGGAGTTTTGTCGGATTTTCTTGTCAGTTCTGTTTTGGTATATATAACTACTTTGTGCCATGTAATTATTGGGCTGGTTTTCCAGCATTTGTGTTAAATAACGTTTTAATCATGTTTGGTCCATTTACTCTCAAGTTTAAACTCTCAACCTTTCTGATTTTCTTTTCAATCTTTTCTTCAGCATTATTATCCTCGGTCAAAATCTTTCCTCGTACTTTCTTGCTCTGTTCCAATTGTGATTTGTTGAACAAATTTTACATTTATTTATTTACAGATAAGTTTAGGAGGTTTGTACTAGCTCTTATAGTATTTATATGAAACAAGTCTTAAATTAAAGTTAAAAATATTTTACAGCTTATTAAGTATAGTTTCTGACATACGAAAAATAGGTTTTAAAACTTCCTTTTTATTTGTGGCATGTCACTTAGGGGACAGTACTTATCTGTAATACTTCTGAACAAAAGTTAAAACTTACATTCATCTATATTTTAATTTATTATTATTTTTCGAAGGTCCAGATTCTGGTTTCAAAAAAGAAACAAGATTTCAAACCAATTACTTTGAATTTCAAGTTCTACCAACAACAATAATTAACTTTCAATTTGCTTATTTCAATATCTTTACATAGCATATGAACTTAGGTTCACTTTCTTATATTTAAGATAATAGTTCTAAAAAATATTTTGCTTTATGTAAATAATTAATTTCCTTTCATGATCGAAATTCTTGTGTGTAATCTAATCTTTGTCAGCTTTTCCTATGGTTTCGAAATCGCTCCTTTCTTCCCCTTACTATTGAAATGTTGGTGTTTTGTCTCTTATACCTGGTTGTGCTAGCTACCTTGAACAATTCATACAGAACGGGCCTTATATTGGATATGTTACTATTTGATACTATTTCTTGATACATTTGTCAAGTAGTGTGTTTCTTAAAACTGAATTGATATATTTAAAAGTAATACTGTTCTGTTGTGTCAACAAAGATGCATTTTTATCTGTATCGAAGGGTAATTCACAAAAACTCCTGATTTTTAAACTTTTTATAATTATGCAAGCGATACACAATTTTAATTTTTGTAAATATTTCGATAAAAACCTTAAAACGAAGCAAACGTTTTATAACATTCAACGGTACAGCACGTTTTTTTCGTGGACTGCTAAGCTTTGTGGAGTTTTTCCCAAAAATTCTGTTTTTCTTTTGTCCAATTTTAGTATTTCCTTATCGTTATATTAATGAAAACGTCTTTAGTAAGTAGTTAGATAGAATACGCATTTTTATTCATATATAGGAAAGGACGGCTCTCGTTGGGTATTTGGGTTTCTTCCATTTCGTTGCTATTGGTCGAATTGTCGGAGATTCGGTCCGGCCCGATGGTCTAGCGGTTAAGTGCGTCGCCTTTCAATCGAAAGGTTGCAGGTGCGAAACTGGTCGCTAGCTAGTCGGTTGTGTCCTTGGGCAAGGCACTTTACGGACATTGCCTGAATCCAGCGGATTAATGGGTTCTACAAAATTGAAGAAACATGTCTATCACATACAACACACTGCAATAGCTCCGGTAACCCGACGATGGGCGCGAGGTGATCTGACGATTGCTCGTGTGATAACCCCTGGGGTTTTCCCATTCACGGGGATAAACATGAATATCCTATCCTAGATCATTTACGAGTGTTTTATGTCGTAAATGCAGAATTTTTTTAAATGGTATGCATACGATATTCTGGTTTATCATTCTTAATCAGACCCACTAGTAATCCGGTTTACTTCTGTCCTTCGCTGGATTATAGGAGCTGTTGTAATGTGTTGTGTGTGATTTTGGTCACCCATTTTAATGTTTTAACCCAATCCTGCGTTTTACTTTTTCAATAAGATTCGACCTTTTCCTATTTACCCTTGATTGCATTGTTTTTTTTTACTCGGCCGTATTTTACTGGCATTGACATTATTAACTAATAATTTTATATTCCTTGCCTAAAATAGGATATTCCTGTTATTTGCAAATATAAGGGTCGTCCGATTACCTTGCGCCCACCTTCGGGTTACAGGAGCTGTTGCGGTGTGTTATATATGATTCACACGTATCTTCCATTTTGTAGAACCTCTTAATTCGCTGGTTTCATGTAAGTTAAGTGCCTTTTCATAAGACACAATTGACTAGTTTCTTACCTGCAATCCTTCGGCTAACAGGCGACGCACTAACCCACCAAGCTAAACTATTGGACAATGAACAACGTTTACGTCAGATAGATTTAAAATAACCTTTTGGTTGATTTATTAAAACCATTAGTTTAAGTCAATGTGTACGTCGAATGCTTTGCCCAAAATTGGTTAAAACCGAAAAGGATTTTTAATTAACCTAACGAACTTTGTCCTAACTCTCTGGAAGGAGGAACATAAACGTCGTGCTGTGTATTAAATACGGTATAAAAGGTGAGTACAGGTTTTAAAATTTAAACCAATATTACTACTGGAAGCAGATAACGTCTGATTAAGTGTTTATAACTTAGCACAATTTACTGGTTTGACCTTTGTGACAAAAGCACAACCAATAAGTTCACCAGTCGAACGCATTTGTATTACTAAAATGAAATTTTAATATAATATGGTCTTTATCGTAGTCCTATATAGAGCTATTTATGGTATGTATTTACAAAATTGAAGCTTATGTTCAGGATGTTTTGTGTAAACGTTTATTACTACATTTTAAAATTATTAATATTTAGTTTGCTTTGGGATCTAAAGCAAATTTAATGGTTGAAAAAATAAAGTTCTTGGTGGGCCGGTTTATTACATGAATAGTATTCAATATCTTTATTACAATGTATAGGCCTATGGTTAGATACAGTCTGCAGGCTGGACAAAATCCCTTAACGGGCCGTATATTAGTCATATGCCTGCTTTAAATTATAAACATCTTGTCGCCCGCTCTCTGGATACAAAGCGACGTTCCTGAACTGAAAGTCGTGCACACCCAGATTTTCAGTGTAGGAAGCGGTTTCTGGAAAAGTTACACCATTGCTGGCGGGAGCTGTTTTGTATCAAATTGATATTTGCAATTAAATTTTCCATTATGTTTGCGTAGTTACAAAAGTCGCCGGTAGCTATTTCTTGATTTTAATATTATAGTTGTTTTTACAAAGTAAATGGCTAGTCTGTGTTTTAGTTTTTAAATATCTGTCGATTTGTGCAGAATAAACTTGTTTATGTGTTTTAAGCAGTTTATAATTGTTTGTTTTAGGGGAGTTTGGGTTTTTGCAATAATAAGGAATTTTAACTTTAATGTTTTTCTGTTAAAAATCCAAATTGTCCGAATACTACCCGAAAGACTCATTCAGTTCGAAATCCGGTTCTTTCACAAAAGATATTTATCTGTATATACGCATTGTTTTTGGTCGAGGCGAGAAAAATAACGATTACTTGCTTCAGTTCGACTCACTTTATATATTAAATAGTGTTACAAAATACTGCTTAGTTGAAGACATTTGTGATAACTATTTCCAGTTGATGTAATCGTAAGAAAAATACATATTTATTAATTCGTGCACAATAAATTGGTTATATTAACAAAGTATAATAAAAACATTTAATATACAATTATTGATCCTCCTAATGGCGCTACATTAAATAAGATAGCCTATACGTATTGGCCAGCAATGGTAAGAAAACGGGTAATACAATATAAAATTAATTATGGCTTAAACTGTTGAAAGTTCGTGATACTTTATTTGATTATATGTTTGGTTTAACTTGACATTTGCTACTTCCCATTCAGTTTCGGGTGATTTTGATTGATGTTTAACATAAAATTTGTCCGGCGCAACCACCATCATGTCTGGCATGCCTATGCGCTCTCTCAGCACACCAGTTAACCAAACATCGTCCAAATGAGAGAGTCGAGGACTGTGTAGTGCCTCGTCGTGTAACTGCTTCGCCACGCTTACAGACATGGTGTAAAAGCCGCCGAAGCAAAAGTGGGGAAACTGAGTCCATTTATACACGTCTTTTGAAATGAACCATTTGTCGTTTTGATTTCTGTGCGGTGGGTCTGTTGTCCCCTTCAGGTAGCCACATATGATCGGAAATTCCGGCCATTCTTTGGTTGACCTAAGTTGTACGCTGCTTTCTATTGCTTTCATCCACTCAACAATGTCGACTGTGATGTCATCATCGGAAGAAGTGTAATATGTCTCCGGTGACAAATTTCGAGCAGCCCACTTCATAGCGGAAAGAGTCTTGTTCGTGATATTCCTGAAAAGGGGTGGAAAGGATATTCAGGTTTAGTACCGAAAGTAAGGTGTTATACCAAGGGACACATACGCAACAAAGATATGTTAAAATAAAATGATCACAAAAACGGACTAAGTAAACTGGATCTCCATATTATTGCAGCCTATTCACGTAATGCTCCCAAAACCCACATATGTACTGTATATCGGTGGACGGTGAACAATTGTTCGTTGCACGATTCAGAAAAAAGTACATAGAGTCATTTAAAGTGTAATTTTAAACGAAACAACCCTTCCCCTATTTATACGCTTTACAACTTGAAGAACAGACACTGTTTTTTTTAAACCTTATTTGATATTATTTGAAAAGTCCTAATTACACTAGGTATAATTTAAACTACAGAGTGTCAACCACATCTATTTGTAGAACACATTATTCCCCAAAGTCTGGTATTATTATAACGTTTTAGTCGGCAAGATAATAGGACACGATCCCAGCATGTTGTACTGCGTTGCTGCGTTGTAAATTAAATGAAATCACACTTACTCATAATCGTCAGGGCCATTAAACTTTAATAAATCCCCACAACGATTGCTCTCTGCTGCTATTTTTTCTTCAATGGAATCAGAATTAGTCTTCCCTATCACGAAAATAGTTTCGAAAGTGACTCCTTCAACGAAACTCAGGGACGCCCACGTGCGGCGCAATATTTTTCGGTGGTTTTCGTGCCCTGCAGCCGATTTTATAAAGGTAACCATTTTCCACTTGACGCCTGTAAATATAAGTTTTTTATTTTTTTTTGTTATATGTAAAGGCGCAAACTTGACAAACTAAATTCATTATAAAGCTTGACGATAACATGTGATGCGCTTATCAAGGTTGGCTTCTTAGAAATATAACGATTACCCAACAAGACAGGCAGACTGATCTTATTATGTGTCCCCTTCGAATCCGAAGGGGACACATTTTGATGTTTACTTGGTTATTTTTTTTCTCCCTGACGTTGATGACAGGCATGCCATTTCGCCAGATTATCGATGTGAAGTTATTCTCCAATCTAATCCAATCAATCAAATCAATTAATCTGGTTAAAACTTTTGGAAATTTTAACTGACATTCTATTATTTTGCAGCGACCTTTAATTTAACAAAAATCCAAAGGCGAATTCCCGCTATCGGAAAATGTTAAAAAGAGGCCTATTTTGTGCATTTTTGGCGTTATTGTCGATAATGCAAGTTTAAAAGGGGATATTAATTCAAATTTTGAAGAAATTGAATTATGTATAACATTAATCACAATAGGGCTTTTAAAAATAGTGCTGACTAACACGTGGTTAACACTCTTTAGTTAAGTTAAGATTGTAATTGTGAGGAAAATATAGGATCGGATGATGGAGATGGGCCACATGAGGACAAGCGTGGGTGTTTGACGCCTTATATTTGCTGAAAAATCCTCGGTTGCGGAGTTAGGAAATAGGACTTGGGATCAATATAGAAAACAGTGAACAATTTTAATCACCTGCGTCTTGTGATTGGTTTAAACGGCCTAACACTTTCCACGGTTCGAGTATGTAATCGTTATCCAACTTGTGTTTCGTCTGTTTTTGTTCCCTTATTTCCTCTTTAATAGGCTGGTGTTGACGTCCTCTTTATTGATAGTGATACATCCCTTTGAGTTACATCTCTAGGCCTATTGGTGTGCCTGGAGATAGTGGTGAAGTAAACGGGGTTGGTAATACCCTTGCGATAGCTTATGTAGCTTAACATATGTGGACTGCCTTAACATGTTGGTCGCCACTAGATCAACCCATTTCGTTCGTGCCAAGTGAAGGGGTTGTTTTGGGGGCAACATTCCGTCTCCAGTTTGTGTACAATATGCATTTAAAGCCGAAACTAGTGACAATGTCATCGTAGCAAATACCCAAACAATGTTAATTCTTTAAAATACTTAAAAATGTATTCACGTATCCGACCGGTTAGTCTGGTGGTTTAATGTGACCCCTTTAAACCGAAAGGTTATAAGTTCGAAACTGGTCGCTAGCTAATCGGTTGTGTCTTTGGGCAAGGCACTTAACCGGCATTGCCTGAACCCAGCGGATTAATGGGTTCTACCAAATTGAGGGAACGTGTTGATCATACACAACACACTGCGCAGTGTATTGCGCAATAGCCCTGGTAAGCCGACGGTGGGCGCGACGGGATCTCACGATTGGCCGTTTGTTAGACCCCTTGGTTTTCCCATTCACGGGAATAAACATAATCCCATATCCTTTCCCATTCTACGTACTCTCTTACCTTAGTAAACTTTTGGTGTACAGTAAATAATTGTACAGCAATATTCCTACAAACATGACCAAGAACACCGAAACAATTTTCCATTTTTTTATCATTTTACAAGTAGCTATAAGGTATAGTGCTATTTTCCTATAACTATTCTATATCTGTATGTTTCAAAAAATTGTAAACACAACCATGCCACTGATCAACATTTAAAATTTACAACATTGTAGCACCATCAAAAAAGTGTTTCACTTACAGTTAAATCATGTAAAGTATTGACTTACAATCGATGTACAATATATAGATTCTTTCGGCTTATCGTAAACACAATGTTGTGCTAACGAACTTTAGCTCTAGGTCTCTACGTTGTTGTTAAGCGCGTGTTGTGGGTATTAAAGCTTTTTTGTGACAGCAATATGCAAGACATTTCTCTTTCATATTTTCTCTACATTCCACTTTCTTATATTTTCCAGTTAGACAACATTGCGAAAATATTCACAATTGCAACAGTAGAATTCTATTAAACTGCATAGCGCTGCGGTTGCTATTATCTATCCATTTTTATTATTAAAGTATTTTAAGTTGCAGGACGTGCTTGACTATATGCTTTGGCTTCCTTGCATAGGTATTGTTCTTCAGATTTAATCTTCAACAATACGCTTGGTAACTATATCATTGTCACCGCGTATTCTATTCATCTAATGATAATTTCCAAGTAAACAAACAATCAGACGTTGTGTAAACCTATAGTGCATTAACGAGATAAATAATATCCAATACGGCAACCCGACTGTTCGCACGATGGATTTGGCTAAAAAACTAGTATAAACGCCCATTGTAGTTTCAACTACGAATAATGAAATAAAAAAATGGTAAGAAAACAGGTAATAAAAAAATAATTATAGCTTAAACTGTTAAAAGTTCGTGATATTTTATTTGATTATATGTTTGGTTTAACTTGACATTTGCTACTTTCCATTCGGTTTCGGGTGATTTTGATTCATGCTTAACATAGAATTTTTCCGGCGCAACCACCATAATGTCTGGCATGCCTATGCGCTCTCTCAGCACCCCAGTTAACCAAACATCGTCCAAATGAGAGAGTCGAGGACTGTGTAATGCCTCGTCGTGTAACTGCTTCGCCACGCTTACAGACATGGTGTAAAAGCCGCCGAAGCAAAAGTGGGGAAACTGAGTCCATTTATACACGTCTTTTGAAATGAACCATTTGTCGTTTTGATTTCTGTGCGGTGGGTCTGTTGTCCCCTTCAGGTAACCACATATGATCGGAAATTCCGGCCATTCTTTGGTTGATATAAGTTGTACGCTGCTTTCTATTGCTTTCATCCACTCAACAATGTCGACTGTGATGTCATCATCGGAAGACGTGTAATATGTCTCCGGTGACAAATTTCGAGCAGCCCACTTCATAGCGGAAAGAGTCTTGTTCGTGATATTCCTGAAAAGGGGTGGAAAGGATATTCAGGTTTAGTACCAAAAGTAAGGTGTTATACCAAGGGAAACAGACGCAACAAAGATATGTTAAAATAAAATGATCACAAAAACGGACTAAGTAAACTGGATATCCATATTATAGAAGCCTATTCACGTAATGCTCCCAAAACCCACATATGTACTGTATATCGGTGGACGATAAACAATTCTTCGTTGCACGATTCAGACAAAATGTACATGAAGTCATTTAAAGTTCATAAGGATGTAATTTTAAACGAAACAACCCTTCCCCTATTTATACGCTTTATATCGTGAAGAACAGACACTGTTTTTTTAAACATTATTCGATCTTATTTGAAAAGTCCTATTTGCACTTAAAACTACAGAGTGTCAACCACATCTATTTGTAAAACACAATATTCCCTAAACTCTGGTATTATTATAACATTTTAACAGGCAAGACAATAGAACACGATCCCAGCATGTTGTACTGCGTTGCTGCGTTGTAAACTAAATGAAATCACACTTACTCATAATCGTCAGGGCCATTAAACTTTAATAAATCCCCACAACGATCGCCCTCTGCTGCTATTTTTGCTTCAATGGAATCATAGTTAGTCTTCCCTATCACGAAAACGGTTTCGAAAGTGACTCCTTCAACAAAACTCAGGGACGCCCACGTGCGGCGCAATGTTTTTCGGTGGTTTTCGTGCCCTGCAGCCGATTTTATAAAGGTAACCATTTTCCACTTGACGCCTGTAAATATATGGATTTTTTTATGTGTAAAGGCACAAACTTGACAAACTAAATTTATTATAAAGCTTGACGATAACATGTGGTGCGCTTATCGAGGTTGGCTTCTTAGAAATATAACGATTATTCATTACCCAACAAGACAGGCAGTGATCTTATTATGTGTCCCTTTCGAATCCGAATGGGACACATTTTGATTTTACTTTGTTATTTTTTTTCTCCCTGACGTTGATGACAGGCATGCCATTTCGCCAGATTATCGATATGAAGTTATTCTCCAATCTGGTTAAAACTTGTGAAAATTTTAACTGACATTCTATTATTTTGCAGCGACCTTTAATTTAACAAAAATCCAAAGGCGAATTCCCGCTATCGGAAAATGTTAAAAAGAGGCCTAGTTTGTGCATTTTTGGCATTATTGTCGATAATGCTAGTTTAAAAGGGGATATTTAATTTAAATTTCGAAGAAATTGAAATATGTATAACATTAATCACAATAGGGCTTTTAAAAATAGTGCTGACTAACACGTGGTTAACACTGTTTAGTTAAGTTAAGATTGTAATTGTAAGGAAAATATAGGGTCGGATGATGGAGATAAGCCACATGAGGACAAGCGTGGGTTTTTGACGCCAATTTTTGCTGAAATCTCGGTTTCGGAGTTGGATATGGGACTTGGGATCAATATGGAAAACAGTAAACAATTTTATTCACCTGCGTCTTGTGATTGGTTTAAACGGCCTAACACTTTCCACGGTTCGAGTATGTAATCTTTAACCAAGTTTCGTTCCGTCTGTTTTTGTTCCCTTATTTCGTCTTTAATAGGTGTTGACGTCCTCTTGATTGATGATGATACATCCCCTTGAGTTACATCTGTGGGCCTATTGGTGTGCCTGGAGATAGTTGTGAAGTAAACGGGGTTGGTAATACCCTTGCGATAGCTTATGTAGCTTAACAGATGTGGACTGCCTTAACACGTTGGTCGCCACTAGATCAACCCATTTCGTTCGTGCCAAGTGAAGGGGTTGTAGTAGTTGACCTAATAATTTACTCTTTCAGTTCGTGTACAATATGCATTTAAAACCGAAACTAGTGACAATGTCATCATAGCAACTACACAAACAATTTTAACCCTCGAATATACTTAAAAATGTATTCAGGTATCCGACCGGTTAGTCTGGTGGTTAAGTGCGTCGCCTTTCAACAGAAAGGTTACAAGTTCGAAACTGGTCGCTAGATAATCGAATGTGTCTTTGGGCAAGGCACTTAACCGGCATTGCCTGAACCCAGCGGATTAGGTTCCACCAAATTGAAGAAACGTGTTGATCATACACAACACACTGCGCAGTATATTGCGCAATAGCCACGGTAACCCGACGGTGGGCGCGACGGGATCTCACGATTGGCCGTTTGTTAACCTCCTAGGTTTTCTCAATCACGGGAATAAATATAATTATCCTATATCCTACCCTATCCTATCCTATTCTACGTACTTTCTTACCTTAGTAAGCTTTTGGTGTACAGTAAATAATTAAACAGCATTATTCCTACAAACATGACCAAGAACACCGAAACAATTTTCCATTTTTTTATCATTTTACAAGTAGCTAAAAGGTATAGTACTATTTTCCTATAACTATTCTATATCTGTATGTTTAAAAAATTTGTAAACACAACCATGCCACTGATCAACATTTAAAGTTTACAACATTGTAGCATCATCAAAAAAGTGTTTCATTTTCATTTACAGTTAAATCATGTAAAGTGTTGACTTACAATCGATGTACAATATATAGATTCTTTCGGCTTATCGTAAACACAATGTTGTGCTGAGCAGAACTTTCGTTTATCCTGTTTTACTGACAATTTCTAGTAAAATACGCCGCAACTAAAGAACTTTAGCTCTAGGTCTCTCTACGTTGTTGTTACGCGCGTGTTCTGGTTTTAGAGTTTTTTTGTGACAGCAATATCAAGACACTAACTACTCTTTCATATTTTCTCTACATTTCATTTTTTATATATTTTCCAGTTAGACAACATTCCTTAAATATTCACAATTGCAACAGTAGAATTCTATTAAACTGCACTGCGCTGAGGTTGCTATTATCTATATCATTTTTATTATTAAAGTATTTTAAGTTGCAGGACGTGCTTGACTATATTCTTTGGCATCCTTGCATAGGTATTGTTCTTCAGATTTAATCTTCAACAATACGCTTGGTAACTATATCATTGTCACCGCGTATCCTATTCATCTAATGATAATTTCCAAGTAAACAAACAATCGGACGTTGTGTAAACCTATAGTGCATTAACGAGATAAATAATATCCAATACGGCAACCCGACTGTTCGCACGATGGATTTGGCTAAAAAACTAGTATAAACGCCCATTGTAGTTTCAACTACGAATAATGAAATAAAAAATGGTAAGAAAACAGGTAATAAAAAAATAATTATAGCTTAAACTGTTAAAAGTTCGTGATATTTTATTTGATTATATGGTTTGGTTTAACTTGACATTTGCTACTTTCCATTCGGTTTTCGGGTGATTTTGATTCATGCTTAACATAAAATTTGTCCGGCGCAACCACCATAATGTCTGGCATGCCTATGCGCTCTCTCAGCACCCCAGTTAACCAAACATCGTCCAAATGAGAGAGTCGAGGACTGTGTAATGCCTCGTCGTGTAACTGCTTCGCCACGCTTACAGACATGGTGTAAAAGCCGCCGAAGCAAAAGTGGGGAAACTGAGTCCATTTATACACGTCTTTTGAAATGAACCATTTGTCGTTTTGATTTCTGTGCGGTGGGTCTGTTGTCCCCTTCAGGTAGCCACATATGATCGGACATTCCGGCCATTTGTGGATTGACATGAGCTGTACGCTGCTTTCTATTGCTTTCATCCACTCAACAATATCGACTGTGATGTCATCATCGGAAGACGTGTAATATGTCTCCGGTGACAAATTTCGAGCAGCCCACTTCATAGCGGAAAGAGTCTTGTTCGTGATATTCCTGAAAAGGGGTGGAAAGGATATTCAGGTTTATTACCAAAAGTGAAGTGTTATACCAAGGGACACAGACGCAACGAAGAAATGTTTAGTAAAAATGATCACAAAAACGGACTAAGTAAACTGGATTTCCATATTCTAGAAGCCTATTCATGTAATGCTCCCAAAACCCACATATGTATTGTATATCGGTGGACGGTGAACAATTGTTCGTTGCACAATTCAGACAAAAAGTACATAGAGTCATTTAAAGTTCATAAGGATGTAATTTTAAACGAAAAATTCTTCCCCTATTTATACGCTTTATAACTTTAAGAACAGACACTGTTTTTTTTAAACATTATTTGATCTTATTTGAAAAGTCCTAATTACACTAGGTATGATTTAAACTACAGAGTGTCAACCACATCTATTTGTAAAACACGTTATTCCCCAAACTCTGGTATTATTATAACGTTTTAACTGACAAGAAAATAGAACACGATCCCAGCATGTTGTACTGCGTTGCTGCTTTTTAAACTAAATAAAAACACTTACTCATAATCATCAGGGCCATTAAACTTTAATAAATCCCCACAACGATTGCTCTCTGCTGCTATTTTTTCTTCAATGGAATCAGAATTCGTCTTCCCTATCACGAAAACGGTTTCGAAAGTGACTCCTTCAACGAAGCTCAGGGACGCCCACGTGCGGCGCAATGTTTTTCAGTGGTTTTCGTGCCCTGCAGCCGATTTTATAAAGGTAACCATTTTCCACTTGACGCCTGTAAATATATGTTTTTTTTTATTATTTTTTGTTATATGTAAAGGCGCAAACTTGACAAGTTAAATTTGATATAAAGCATTAAGATAACATGTGATGCGCTTATCGAGGTTGGCTGCTTAGAAATATAACGATTATTCATTACCCAACAAGACAGGCAGTGATCTTATTATGTGTCCCCTTCGAATCCGAAGGGGACACATTTTGATTTTACTTGGTTATTTTTTACTCTCTGACGTTGATGACAGGCATGCCATTTCGCCAGATTATCGATATGAAGTTATTCTCCAATCTAATCCAATCAATCAAATCAATTAATCTGGTTAAAACTTTTGAAAATTTTAACTGACATTCTATTATTTTGCAGCGACCTTTAATTTAACAAAAATCCAAAGGTCGAATTCCCGCTATCGGAAAATGTTAAAAAGAGGCCTAGTTTGTGCTTTTTTGGCGTTATTGTCGATAATGCAAGTTTAAAAGGGGATATTTAATTCAAATTTCGAAGAAATTGAAATATGTATAACATTAATCACAACAGGGCTTTTAAAAATAGCGGTGGATAACACGTGGTTAACACTCTTTAGTTAAGTTAAGATTGTAAATGTAAGGAAAATATAGGATCGGATGATGGAGATGTGCCACATGAGGACAAGCGTGGGTTTTTGACGCCTTATATTTGCTGATAGAGTCTCGGTTGCGGAGTTAGGAAATAGGACTTGGGATCAATATGGAAAATAGTAAACAATTTTAATCACCTGCGTCTTGTGATTGGTTTAAACGGCCCAACACTTTCCACGGTTCGAGTATGTAATCTTTAACCAAGTTTCGTTCCGTCTGTTTTTGTTTCGTTATTTCCTCTTTAATAGGTGTTGACGTCCTCTTTATTGATGGTGATACATTCCCTTGAGTTACTTCTCTAGGCCTATTGGTGTGCCTGGAGATAGTGGTGAAGTTACCGGGATTGGTAATACCCCTGCGATAGCTAATGTAGCTTAACAGACGTGGACTGCCTTAACACGTTGGCCGCCACTAAATCAACCCATTTCGTTCGTGCCAAGTGAAGGGGTTGTTTTTAGGGGGCAACATTCCGTCTCCAGTTTGTGTACAATATGCATTTAAAACCGAAGCTAGTGACAATGTCATCATAGCAACTACACAAACAATTTTAACCCTCGAATATACTTAAAAATGTATTCAGGTATCCGACCGGTTAGTCTGGTGGTTAAGTGCGTCGCCTTTCAACAGAAAGGTTACAAGTACGAAACTGGTCGCTAGCTAGTCGGTTGTGTCCTTGGGCAAGGCACTTAACCGGCATTGCCTGAACCCAGCGGATTAGGTTCTACCAAATTGAGGGAACGTGTTGATCATACACAACACACTGCGCAGTGTATTGCGCAATAGCCACGGTAACCCGACGGTGGGCGCGACGGGATCTCACGATTGGCCGTTTGTTAACCCCCTAGGTTTTTTCAATCACGGGAATAAATATAATTATCCTATATCCTATATCCTACCCTATCCTATTATACGTACTTTCTTACCTTAGTAAGCTTTTGGTGTACAGTAAATAATTGAACAGCATTATTCCTACCAACATGACCAAGAACACCGAAACAATTTTCCATTTTTTTATCATTTTACAAGTAGCTAAAAGGTATAGTACTATTTTCCTATAACTATTCTATATCTGTATGTTTAAAAAAATTGTAAACACAACCATGCCACTGATCAACATTTAAAGTTTACAACATTGTAGCACCATCAAAAAAGTGTTTCATTTTCATTTACAGTTAAATAATGTAAAGTGTTGACTTACAATCGATGTACAATATATAGATTCTTTCGGCTTATCGTAAACACAATGTTGTGCTAAGCAGAACTTTCGTTTATCCTGTTTTACTGACAATTTCTGGTTAAAATACTCCGCAACTAACGAATGCTAAAATATTCACAATTGCAACAGTAGAATTCTATTAAACTGCATTGCGCTGCGGTTGCTATTATCTATATCATTTTTATTATTAAAGTATTTTAAGTTGCAGGACGTGCTTGACTATATTCTTTGGCTTCCTTGCATAGGTATTGTTCTTCAGATTTAATCTTCAACAATACGCTTGGTAACTATATCATTGTCACCGCGTATTCTATTCATCTAATGATAATTTCCAAGTAAACAAATCATCAGACGTTGTGTAAACCTATAGTACATTAACGAGATAAATAATATCCAATACGGCAACCCGACTGTTCGCACGATGGATTTGGCTAAAAAACTAGTATAAACGCCCATTGTTATTTCAACTACGAATAATGAAATAAAAAAATGGTAAGAAAACAGGTAATAAAAAAATAATTATAGCTTAAACTGTTAAAAGTTCGTGATATTTTATTTGATTATATGTTTGGTTTAACTTGACCTTTGCTACTACCCATTCGGTTTCGGGTGATTTTGATTGATGTTTAACATAAAATTTGTCCGGCGCAACCACCATAATGTCCGGCATGCCTATGCGCTCTCTCAGCACCCCAGTTAACCAAACATCGTCCAAATGAGAGAGTCGAGGACTGTGTAATGCCTCGTCGTGTAACTGCTTCGCCACGCTTACAGACATGGTGTAAAAGCCGCCGAAGCAAAAGTGGGGAAACTGAGTCCATTTATACACGTCTTTTGAAATGAACCATTTGTCGTTTTGGTTTCTGTGCGGTGGGTCTGTTGTCCCCTTCAGGTAGCCACATATGATCGGGAATTCCGGCCATTCTTGGGTTGACATGAGTTGTACGCTGCTTTTTATTGCTTTTATCCACTCAACAATGTCGACTGTGATGTCATCATCGGAAGAAGTGTAATATGTCTCCGGTGACAAATTTTGAGCAGCCCACTTCATAGCGGAAAGAGTCTTGTTCGTGATATTCCTGAAAAGGGGTGGAAAGGATATTTAGGTTTATTACCGAAAGTAAGGAAAAGGATATTCAGGTTTATTACCGAAAGTAAGGTGTTATACCCAGGGACACAGACGCAACTAAGAAATGTTGAGAAAAAATGATCACAAAAACGGACTATCTGGATATCCAAATTGTTATAGGAGTGCCTTAGTTACACAGTGCTCTTAGAGCCGACATCCTGTACGGTACATCGGTGGACGATAAACAATTGTTCTTTGCACGGTTCAGACAAAGTTCATGGAGTCGTTTGAAGTTCATAGGGATATATTTTAGACGAAAAAGCTCTTACCCTATTTAAACGCTTAGAGAAGAACCGACATGTCTTTTTTACAACCTTATTTGATCTTATTCGTATTATTAAGTCCTAGTTACACTAGGTATAATTTTACCTACAGAGTGTCAACCACATCTATTTGTAAAACAAATTTTGCGTTATCACCCAAACTCTGAAAAACTATAACGTTTTAGTTGGCAAGATAATAGAACACGATTCCATCACGTTGTACTGCGTTGCTGCTTTGTAAACTAAATGAAATCACACTTACTCATAATCGTCAGGGCCATTAAACTTTAATAAATCACCACAACGATCGCTCTCTGCTGCTATTTTTTCTTCAATGGAATCAGAATTAGTCTTTCCTATCACGAAAACGGTTTCGAAAGTGACTCCTTCAACAAAACTCAGGGACGCCCACGTGCGGCGCAATGTTTTTCGGTGGTTTTCGTGCCCTGCAGCCGATTTTATAAAGGTAACCATTTTCCACTTGACGCCTGTAAATATATGTTTTTTTATTATTTTTTGTTATATGTAAAGGCGCAAACTTGACAAACTAAATTTGATATAAAGCTTGACGATAACATGTGGTGCGCTTATCGAGGTTGGCTTCTTAGAAATATAACGATTATTCATCATCACCCAACAAAACATACAGTGATCTAATAATGGGTTTCCTTCGAATCCGAAGGGGACACATTTCGATTTTACTTAGTTATTTTTTTCTCTCTGACGTTGATGACAGACATGCCATTTCGCCAGATTATCGATATGAAGTTATTCTCCAATCTAATCCAATCAATCTGACATTCTATTATTTTGCAGCGACCTTTAATTTAACAATAATCCAAAGGAGAATTCTCGCTATCGAAAAATGTTAAAAAGAGGCCTATTTTGTGCATTTTTGGCGTTATTGTCGATAATGCAAGTTTAAAAGGGGATATTTAATTCAAATTTCGAAGAAATTGAAATATGTATAACATTAATCACAATAGGGCTTTTAAAAATAGTGCTGACTAACACGTGGTTAACACTCTTTAGTTAAGTTAAGATTGTAATTGTAAGGAAAATATAGGGTCGGATGATGGAGATAAGCCACATGAGGACAAGCGTGGGTTTTTGACGCCAATTTTTGCTGAAATCTCGGTTTCGGAGTTGGATATGGGACTTGGGATCAATATGGAAAACAGTAAACAATTTTAATCACCTGCGTCTTGTGATTGGTTTAAACGGCCTAACACTTTCCACGGTTCGAGTATGTAATCTTTAACCAAGTTTCGTTCCGTCTGTTTTTGTTCCCTTATTTCCTCTTTAATAGGTGTTGACGTCCTCTTTATTGATGGTGATACATCCCTTTGAGTTACATCTCTAGGCCTATTGGTGTGCCTGGAGATAGTGGTGAAGTAAACGGGGTTGGTAATACCCTTGCGATAGCTTATGTAGCTTAAAATATGTGGACTGTCTTAACACGTTGGTCGCTAGCCTATATTAGATGAAGCATTTTCATTCGTGCCAAGTGAGGGGGTTGTTTTGGGGGGCAACATTCCGTCTCCAGTTTGTGTACAATATGCATTTAAAACCGAAACTAGTGACAATGTCATCATAGCAACTACACAAACAATATTAACCCTCGAATATACTTAAAAATGTATTCAGGTATCCGACCGGTTAGTCTGGTGGTTAAGTGCGTCGCCTTTCAACAGAAAGGTTACAAGTTCGAAACTGGTCGCTAGATAATCGAATGTGTCTTTGGGCAAGGCACTTAACCGGCATTGCCTGAACCCAGTGGATTAATGGGTTCTACCAAATTGAAGAAACGTGTTGATCATACACAACACACTGCGCAGTGTATTGCGCAATAGCCCTGGTAAGCCGACGGTGGGTGCGACGGGATCTTACAATTGGCCGTTTGTTAACCCCCTTGGTTTTCCCATTCACGGGAATAAACACATTTATCCTATATCCTACCCTATCCTATCCTATTCTACGTACTCTCTTACCTTAGTAAGCTTTTGGTGTACAGTAAATAATTGAACAGCAATATTACTACAAACATGACCAAGAACACCGAAACAATTTTCCATTTTTTTATCATTTTACAAGTAGCTATAAGGTATAGTGCTATTTTCCTATAACTATTCTATATCTGTATGTTTAAAAAAATTGTAAACACAACCATACCACTGATCAACATTTAAAGTTTACAACATTGTAGCACCATCAAAAAAGTGTTTCATTTTCATTTACAGTTAAATCATGTAAAGTGTTGACTTACAATCGGTGTACAATATATAGATTCTTTCAGCTTATCGTAAACACAATGTTGTGCTAAGCGAAACTTTCGTTTATCCTGTTTCACTGACAATTTCTGGAAAAAAATACGCCACCACTATAACGAACTTTAGCTCTAGGTCTCTACGTTGTTGGTACGCGCGTGTTCTGGTTATGGAGCTTTTTTTGTGACAGCAATATATGCAAGACACTATTCTTTCATATTTTCTCTACATTTCACTTTCTTATATTTTCTCTAGTTATAGAACATTGCGAAAATATTCACAATTGCAACAATCGAATTCTATTAACTCTTTCCGTCCCAACTCGCCATATATCGCGAGTTGGTGGGAAAACATGGTATCCCGCCTGTACATAAATGGGTGCAAATCTAAAAAACGATTTCTCCGTATTTTCAGGTATCCGACCGGTTAGTCTGGTGGTTAAGTGCGTCGCCTTTCAACAGAAAGGTTACAAGTTCGAAACTGGTCGCTAGATAATCGAATGTGTCTTTGGGCAAGGCACTTAACCGGCATTGCCTGAACCCAGCGGATTAGGTTCCACCAAATTGAGGGAACGTGTTGATCATACACAACACACTGCGCAGTGTATTGCGCAATAGCCACGGTAACCCGACGGTGGGCGCGACGGGATCTCACGATTGGCCGTTTGTTAACCCCCTAGGTTTTCTCAATCACGGGAATAAATATAATTATCCAATATCCTACCCTATCCTATCCTATTCTACGTACTTTCTTACCTTAGTAAGCTTTTGGTGTACAGTAAATAATTGAACAGCATTATTCCTACCAACATGACCAAGAACACCGAAACAATTTTCCATTTTTTTTATCATTTTACAAGTAGCTAAAAGGTATAGTACTATTTTCCTATAACTATTCTATATCTGTATGTTTAAAAAAATTGTAAACACAACCATGACACTGATCAACATTTAAAGTTTACAACATTGTAGCACCATCAAAAAAGTGTTTCATTTTCATTTACAGTTAAATCATGTAAAGTGTTGACTTACAATCGGTGTACAATATATAGATTCTTTCGGCTTATCGTAAACACAATGTTGTGCTAAGCGAAACTTTCGTTTATCCTGTTTCACTGACAATTTCTGGAAAAAAATACGCCACCACTATAACGAACTTTAGCTCTAGGTCTCTACGTTGTTGGTTCGCGCGTGTTCTGGTTATGGAGCTTTTTTTGTGACAGCAATATATGCAAGACACTATTCTTTCATATTTTCTCTACATTTCACTTTCTTATATTTTCTCTAGTTATAGAACATTGCGAAAATATTCACAATTGCAACAATCGAATTCTATTAAACTGCATTGTGCTGCTGTTGCTATTACCTATCCATTTTTATTATTAAAGTATTTTAAGTTGCAGGACGTGCTTGACTATATGCTTTGGCTTCCTTGCATAGGTATTGTTCTTCAGATTTAATCTTCAACAATACGCTTGGTAACTATATCATTGTCACCGCGTATCCTATTCATCTAATGATAATTTCCAAGTAAACGTATAATCACACGTTGTGTAAACCTAGTATGATAACGAGATGAATAATATCCAGTACGGCAACCCGGCTGTTCGCACGATGGATTTAGCTAAAAAAAAACTTGTATAAACGCTCATCGTACTTCCAACTACGAATAATGAAATCAAACAATGAAAAGAAAACATGTAATAAAAATTAAAAAATATAATTATAGCCTAAACTGTTAAAAGTTCGTGATATTTAATTTGATTGTATGTTTGTTTTAATTTGACATTTGCTACTTCCCATTCAGTTTCGGGTGATTTTGGTTGATGTTTAACATAGAATTTGTCCGGCGCAACCACCATAATGTCTGGCATGCCTATGCGCTCTCTCAGCACCCCAGTTAACCACACATCGTCCAAATGAGAGAGTCGAGGACTGTGTAATGCCTCGTCGTGTAACTGCTTCGCCACGCTTACAGACATGGTGTAAAAGCCGCCGAAGCAAAAGTGGGGAAACTGAGTCCATTTATACACGTCTTTTGAAATGAACCATTTGTCGTCTTGGTTTCTGTGCGGTGGGTCTGTTGTCCCCTTCAGGTAGCCACATATGATCGGAAATTCCGGCCATTCTTGGATTGACATGAGTTGTACGCTGCTTTCTATTGCTTTCATCCACTCAACAATGTCGACTGTGATGTCATCATCGGAAGACGTGTAATATGTCTCCGGTGACAAATTTCGAGCAGCCCACTTCATAGCGGAAAGAGTCTTGTTCGTGATATTCCTGAAAAGGGGTGGAAAGGATATTCAGGTTTATTACCCAAAGTAAGGTGTTATACCCAGGGACACAGACGCAACTAAGAAATGTTGAGAAAAAATGATCACAAAAACGGACTATCTGGATATCCAAATTGTTATAGGAGTGCCTTAGTTACACAGTGCTCTTAGAGCCGACATCCTGTACGGTACATCGGTGGACGATAAACAATTGTTCTTTGCACGGTTCACACAAAGTTCATGGAGTCGTTTGAAGTTCATAGGGATATATTTTAGACGAAAAAGCTCTTACCCTATTTAAACGCTTAGAGCAGAACCGACATGTCTTTTTTACAACCTTATATGATCTTATTCGAATTGTTAAGTCCTAGTTACACTAGGTATAATTTTAACTACAGAGTGTCAACCACATCTATTTGTAAAACAAATTTTGCGTTATCACCCAAACTCTGGTAAAACTATAACGTTTTAGTTGGCAAGATAATAGAACACGATTCCATCACGTTGTGCCGCGTTGCTGCTTTGTAAACTAAATGAAATCACACTTACTCATAATCATCAGGGCCATTAAACTTTAATAAATCCCCACAACGATCGCTCTCTGCTGCTATTTTTGCTTCAATGGAATCAGAACTAGTCTTCCCTATCACGAAAACGGTTTCGAAAGTGACTCCTTCAACAAAACTCAGGGACGCCCACGTGCGGCGCAATGTTTTTCGGTGGTTTTCGTGCCCTGCAGCTGATTTTATAAAGGTAACCATTTTCCACTTGACGCCTGTAAATATATGGATTTTTTAATATTTTTTTATGTTAAAAGGCACAAACTAAATTCATTATAAAGCTTGACGATAACATGTGATGCGCTTATCAAGGTTGGCTTCTTAGAAATATAACGATTACCCAACAAGACAGGCAGTGATCTTATTATGTGTCCCTTTCGAATCCGAATGGGACACATTTTGATTTTACTTTGTTATTTTTTTTTTCTCCCTGACGTTGATGACAGGCATGCTATTTTGCCAGATTATCGATATAAAGTTATTTTCCAATCTGGTTAAATCTTGTAAAAATTTTAACTGACATTCTATTATTTTGCAGCGACCTTTAATGTAACAAAAATCCCAAGGCGAATTCCCGCTATCGGAAAATGTTAAAAAGAGGCCTATTTTGTGCATTTTTGGCGTTATTGTCGATAATGCAAGTTTAAAAGGGGATATTTAATTTAAATTTCGAAGAAATTGAAATATGTATAACATTAATCACAATAGGGCTTTTAAAAATAGTGCTGACTAACACGTGGTTAACACTGTTTAGTTAAGTTAAGATTGTAATTGTAAGGAAAATATAGGGTCGGATGATGGAGATAAGCCACATGAGGACAAGCGTGGGTTTTTGACGCCAATTTTTGCTGAAATCTCGGTTTCGGAGTTGGATATGGGACTTGGGATCAATATGGAAAACAGTAAACAATTTTAATCACCTGCGTCTTGTGATTGGTTTAAACGGCCTAACACTTTCCACGGTTCGAGTATGTAATCTTCAACCAAGTTTCGTTCCGTCTGTTTTTGTTCCCTTATGTTCTCTTTAATAGGTGTTGACGTCCTCTTTATTGATGATGATACACCCCCTTGAGTTACATCTGTGGGCCTATTGGTGTGCCTGGAGATAGTGGTGAAGTAAACGGGTTTGGTAATACCCCTGCGATAGCTTATGTAGCTTAACAGATGTGGACTGCCTTAACACGTTGGTCGCTAGCCTATATTAGATGAAGCATTTTCATTCGTGCCAAGTGAGGGGGTCGTTTTGGGGGGCAACATTCCGTCTCCAGTTTGTGTACAATATGATTGTAAACACAACCATGCCACTAATCACCATTTGAAGTTTACAACATTGTAGTACCATCAAAAAAGTGTTCCACTTACAGTTAAATCATGTAAAGTATTGACTTACAATCCATGTACAATATATAGATTCTTTCGGCTTGTCGTAAACACAATGCTGTGCTAACGAACTTTAGCTCTAGGTCTCTACGTTGTTGTTAAGCGCGTGTTGTGATTATAAAGCTTTTTTGTGACAGCAATATGCAAGACATTTCTCTTTCATATTTTCTCTACATTTCATTTTTTATATATTTTTCAGTAAGACAACATTGCTAAAATATTCACAATTGCAACAGTATAGAATTCTATTAAACTGCATTGCGCTGCAGTTGCTATTATGTATATTATTTTTATTATTAAAGTATTTTAAGTTGCAGGAAGTGCTTGACTATATTCGTTGGCTTCCTTGCATACGTATTGTTCTTCAGATTTAATCTTCAACAATACGCTTGGTAACTATATCATTGTCACCGCATATCCTATTCATCTAATGATAATTTCCAAGTAAACAAACAACCAGACGTTGTGTAAACCTATAGTACATTAACGAGATAAATAATATCCAATGCGGCAACCCGACTGTTCGCACGATGGATTTGGCTAAAAAAAACTAGTATAAACGCCCATTGTAGTTTCAACTACGAATAATGAAATAAAAAAATGGTAAGAAAACTGGTAATAAAAAAATAATTATCGCTTAAACTGTTAAAAGTTCGTGATATTTTATTTGATTATATGTTTGGTTTAACTTGACATTTGCTACTTCCCATTCAGTTTCGGGTGATTTTGATTGATGTTTAACATAGAATTTTTCCGGCGCAACCACCATAATGTCTGGCATGCCTATGCGCTCTCTCAGCACTCCAGTTAACCAAACATCGTCCAAATGAGAGAGTCGAGGACTGTGTAATGCCTCGTCGTGTAACTGCTTCACCACGCTTACAGACATGGTGTAAAAGCCGCCGAAGCAAAAGTGGGGAAACTGAGTCCATTTATACACGTCTTTTGAAATGAACCATTTGTCGTTTTGATTTCTGTGCGGTGGGTCTGTTGTCCCCTTCAGGTAGCCACATATGATCGGAAATTCCGGCCATTCTTTGGTTGACATAAGTTGTGTGCTGCTTTCTATTGCTTTCATCCACTCAACAATGTCGACTGTAATGTCATCATCGGAAGACGTGTAATATGTCTCCGGTGACAAATTTCGAGCAGCCCACTTCATAGCGGAAAGAGTCTTATTCGTGATATTCCTGAAAAGGGGTGGAAAGGATAT
The DNA here is from genome assembly GCA_000149265.1 of Ciona savignyi. Classification (NCBI taxonomy): domain Eukaryota; kingdom Metazoa; phylum Chordata; class Ascidiacea; order Phlebobranchia; family Cionidae; genus Ciona; species Ciona savignyi. The sequence continues at coordinate 546,290 of CH002105.1, read as the reverse complement.
TCAGGTTTATTACCAAAAGTGAGGTGTTATACCCAGGGACACAGACGCAACGAAGAAATGTCGAGAAAAAATGATCACAAAAACGGACTAAGTAAACTGGATATCCAAATTGTTATAGGAGTGCCTTAGTTACGCAGTGCTCTTAGAGCCGACATCCTGTACGGTACATCGGTGGACGATAAACAATTGTTCTTTGCACGGTTCAGACAAAGTTCATGGAGTCGTTTGAAGTTCATAGGGATATATTTTAAACGAAAAAGCTCTTACCCTATTTAAACGCTTAGACAAGAACCGACATGTCTTTTTTACAACCTTATTTGATCTTATTCGAATTGTTAAGTCCTATAGTTACACTAGGTATAATTTTAACTACAGAGTGTCAACCACATCTATTTGTAAAACAAATTTTTCGTTATCACCCTAACTCTGGAAAAACTATAACGTTTTAGTTGGCAAGATAATAGAACACGATTCCATCACGTTGTGCCGCGTTGCTGCTTTGTAAACTAAATGAAATCACACTTACTCATAATCGTCAGGGCCATTAAACTTTAATAAATCCCCACAACGATCGCTCTCTGCTGCTATTTTTGCTTCAATGGAATTATAGTTAGTCTTTCCTATCACGAAAACGGTTTCGAAAGTGACTCCTTCAACAAAACTCAGGGACGCCCACGTGCGGCGCAATGTTTTTCGGTGGTTTTCGTGCCCTGCAGCCGATTTTATAAAGGTAACCATTTTCCACTTGACGCCTGTAAATATATGTTTTTTTTAGTATTTTTTGTTATATGTAAAGGCGCAAACTTGACAAACTAAATTTGATATAAAGCATGACGATAACATGTGGTGCGCTTATCGAGGTTGGCTGCTTAGAAATATAACGATTATTCATCACCCAACAAGACAGACATTGTTCTTATTATGTTCTCTTCGAATCCGAAGGGGACACATTTCGATTTTACTTAGTTATTTTCTTTTTCTCTCTGACGTTGATGACAGGCATGCCATTTCGCCAGATTATCGATATAAAGTTATTCTCCAATCTGGTTAAAACTTTTGAAAATTTTAACTGACATTCTATTATTTTGCAGCGACCTTTAATTTAACAAAAATCCCAAGGCGAATTCCCGCTATCGGAAAATGTTAAAAAGAGGCCTTTTTTGGCATTTTTGGCGTTATCGACGATATTGCCAGCTTAAAAATGGATATTTAATTTAAATTTGTACAACAATAATCAGTAAAAAACATAACTAGAATTTTAATTACCCAGCTTACCTTGGGAAATGTCCCAAAACAAAATATGCGTAACTAATCATAAATACAATATTATTACGCGTGTGAATGAGGTGGAAACACAAAACTGAGATCCATAAATAAATAAATAGCGTGAATACGAACAAAAACAAGCGTGTGTCCCACATCTATCTTTAACCCCTTTCTGGGAAATCCATTTATTATTTTCCACGGAAACTAGTAATCAGACATATTTACGCTTTAAATATTAAGGCAGAAAATGTTCCATCGAGGTATATCTTCGTGTTACGTATAATATGGTTTGGATCTACAGTGGGAAATTCTGGGTTGATTGCGCCAGGGAAAATCTTGAGGAACCAAGAATATAATCACTATTGCTGTTTGTAAATGTTTGGCCCCGGGTATTCCATAACAGACGATTTTTGGAACTGCCCAGGAAAATTCAATTCAAATTGTTACTTTAAAAAGGTTGTAGGTAAATAAAAAGTAAGGTGATAGAGTGACAAATGAACCCTATATACCACAAGTTACTACGGGAAATCCATTAAAATATAACATTGAAACATAGTACACTTTTATCACGTATATATAATTTGGCTAAACTTTTAACATCACTACAAATCGATAGTAATATACAAGGCGAACAAAAAGATTCGAATACTCTCTACCTTTCATAAATCATTTTCCTCAAACCACTGATTATTCTGCTTTAACTCCGGATAATCACAAAAATAAAATGAACTAATCAGTTAAACTTGTTAGAAGTGTTATAGTTAAAATGTATTAGATATGCATTAACATATTGTAAATAAATCACGCCGGGGAAACTCATACCAAGCCCAAGAATATTAGTACATTCACCGTGTTCTTTTATTTTTAGGCATTTTTTTGTGGTAAAATTATTTAATAACAATAAAATATATCTCAATTAAAAAAATCGTAACTTGAGAACCCATTGATTTCTGCTTGTAGAAACAAATGTTATACTCTTTATAGCACATGCCATGGGTGATGAGGTAGCCAGGGAACCCGATCGTTTCTGCATGCTAAACATATACCATACTCACTTTTAAAAGTAGTGGTGGATAACACGTGGTTAACACTCTTCAGTTAAGTTTAGATTGTAGTTGTAAAGAAAATATAGGATCGGATGATGGAGATAAGTCGCATGGGGACAAGCGTGGGATTTTGACCCCTAATATTTGCTGACAAAATCTCGGCTGCGGAGTTAGGAAATAGGACTTGGGACCAATATGGAAAACAGTAAACAATTTTGATGACCTGCGTCATGTGATTGTTTTAAACGGCCCAACACTTTCCACGGTTCGAGTATGTAATCTTTAACCAAGTTTCGTTCCGTCTGTTTTTGTTCCCTTATTTCCTCTTTAATAGGTGTTGACGTCCTCTTGATTGATGATGATACATCCCCTTGAGTTACATCTGTGGGCCTATTGGTGAGCCTGGAGATAATGGTGAAGTAGACGGGGTTGGTAATACCCTTGCGATAGCTTATGTATCTTAACAGATGTGGACTGCCTTAACACGTTGGTCGCCACTAGATCAACCCATTTCGTTCGTGCCAAGTGAAGGGGTTGTTTTTAGGGGCAACATTCCGTTTCCAGTTTGTGTACAATATGCATTTAAAACCGAAACTAGTGACAATGTCATCATAGCAACTACATAAACAATTTTAACCCTCGAATATACTTAAAAATGTATTCAGGTATCCGACCGGTTAGTCTGGTGGTTAAGTGCGTCGCCTTTCAACAGAAAGGTTACAAGTTGGAAACTGGTCGCTAGATAATCAAATGTGTCTTTGGGCAAGGCACTTAACCGGCATTGCCTCAACCCAGCGGATTAGGTTCCACCAAATTGAGGGAACGTGTTGATCATACACAACACACTGCGCAGTGTATTGCGCAATAGCCCTGGTAAGCCGACGGTGGGCGCGACGGGATCTCACGATTGGCCGTTTGTTAGACCCCTTGGTTTTCCCATTCCCGGGAATAAACATAATCCCAAAATCCTACCATATCCTATCCCATTCTACGTACTCTCTTACCTTAGTAAACTTTTGGTGTACAGTAAATAATTGTACAGCAATATTCCTACAAACATGACCAAGAACACCATAACTATTTCCATTTTTTTATCATTTTACAAGTAGCTATAAGGTATAGTGCTATTTTCCTATAACTATTCTATATCTGTATGTTTAAAAAAATTGTAAATACAACCATGCCACTGATCAACATTTAAAGTTTACAACATTGTAGCACCATCAAAAAAGTGTTTCATTTTCATTTACAGTTAAATCATGTAAAGTGTTGACTTACAATCGATGTACAATATATAGATTCTTTCGGCTTATCGTAAACACAATGTTGTGCTAAGCGGAACTTTCGTTTATCCTGTTTCACTGACAATTTCTGGAAAAAAATACGCCACCACTATAACGAACTTTAGCTCTAGGTCTCTACGTTGTTGGTACGCGCGTGTTCTGGTTATGGAGCTTTTTTGTGACAGCAATATGCAAGACACTTTTCTTTCATATTTTCTCTACATTTCACTTTCTTATATTTTCTCTAGTTATAGAACATTGCGAAAATATTCACAATTGCAACAATCGAATTCTATTAAACTGCATTGCGCTGCGGTTGCTATTACCTATCCATCTTTATTATTAAAGTATTTTAAGTTGCAGGAAGTGCTTAACTATATTCGTTGGCTTCCTTGCATAGGTATTGTTCTTCAGATTTAATCTTCAACAATGCGCTTGGTAACTATATCATTGTCACCGCGTATTCTATTCATCCAATGACAATTTCCAAGTAAACAAATCATCAGACGTGGTGTAAACCTATAGTGCATTAACGAGATAAATAATATCCAATACGGCAACCCGACTGTTCGCACGATGGATTTGGCTAAAAAAACTAGTATAAACGCTCATTGTAGTTTCAACTACGAATAATAAAATAAAAAAATGGTAGGAAAACATGTAATAAAAAATAATTATAGCTTAAACTGTTAAAAGTTCGTGATATTTTATTTGATTATATGTTAGGTTTAACTTGACCTTTGCTACTTCCCATTCAGTTTCGGGTGATTTTGATTCATGTTTAACATAGAATTTGTCCGGTGCAACCACCATCATGTCTGGCATGCCTATGCAGCTCTCTCAGCACACCAGTTAACCAAACATCGTCCAAACGAGAGAGTCGAGGACTGTGTAGTGCCTCGTCGTGTAACTGCTTCGCCACGCTTACAGACATGGTGTAAAAGCCGCCGAAGCAAAAGTGGGGAAACTGAGTCCATTTATACACGTCTTTTGAAATGAACCATTTGTCGTTTTGGTTTCTGTGCGGTGGGTCTGTTGTCCCCTTCAGGTAGCCACATATGATCGGACAATTGCCGGCCATTCTTGGATTGACATGAGTTGTACGCTGCTTTCTATTGCTTTCATCCACTCAACAATGTCGACTGTGATGTCATCATCGGAAGACGTGTAATATGTCTCCGGTGACAAATTTCGAGCAGCCCACTTCATAGCGGAAAGAGTCTTGTTCGTGATATTCCTGAAAAGGGGTGGAAAGGATATTCAGGTTTATTACCGAAAGTAAGGTGTTATACCCAGGGACACAGACGAAACGAAGAAATGTTTAGTAAAAATGATCATAAAAACGGACTAAGTAAACTGGATTTTCATATTATAGAAGCCTATTCAAGTAATGTTCCCAAAACCCACATATGTATTGTATATCGGTGGACGGTGAACAATTGTTCGTTGCACGATTCAGAAAAAAGTACATAGAGTCATTTAAACTTCATAAGGATGTAATTTTAAACGAAACAACCCTTCCCCTATTTATACGCTTTACAACTTGAAGAACAGACACTGTTTTTTTAAACCTTATTTGATATTATTTGAAAAGTCCTAATTACACTAGGTATAATTTAAACTACAGAGTGTCAACCACATCTATTTGTAAAACACATTATTCCCCAAACTCTGGTATAATTATAACGTTTTAACAGGCAAGATAATGAACACGATCTCAGCACATTGTACTGCGTTGCTGCGTTTAAACTAAAAGAAATCACACTTACTCATAATCGTCAGGGCCATTAAACTTTAATAAATCCCCACAACGATCGCTCTCTGCTGCTATTTTTTCTTCAATGGAATCAGAATTAGTCTTCCCTATCACGAAAACGGTTTCGAAAGAGGCTCCGTCAACAAAGCTCAGGGACGCCAACGTGCGGCGCAATGTTTTTCGGTTGTTTTCGTGCTCTGCAGCTGATTTTATAAAGGTAACCATTTTCCACTTGACGCCTGTAAATATATGGATTTTTTAATATTTTTTTATGTTGAAAGGCACAAACTAAATTCATTATAAAGCTTGACGATAACATGTGATGCGCTTATCAAGGTTGGCTTCTTAGAAATATAACGATTACCCAACCAAGACAGGCAGTGATCTTATTATGTGTCCCTTTCGAATCCGAATGGGACACATTTTGATTTTACTTTGTTATTTTTTTTTCTCCCTGACGTTGATGACAGGCATGCTATTTCGCCAGATTATCGATATAAAGTTATTTTTCAATCTGGTTAAATCTTGTGAAAATTTTAACTGACATTCTATTATTTTGCAGCGACCTTTAATGTAACAAAAATCCCAAGGCGAATTCCCGCTATCGGAAAAATGTTAAAAAGAGGCCTATTTTGTGCGTTTTCGGCATTATCGTCGATATTTCCGAATTAGAAAGGAATATTTTATTAAAATTTCGAAGAAATTGAAATATGTATAACATTAATCACAACAGGGCTTTTAAAAATAGTGGTGGATAACACGTGGTTAACAATCTTTAGTTAAGTTAACATTGTAGTTGTAAGGAAAATATAGGATCAGATGATGGAGATATAAGTCGCATGGGGACAAGCGTGGGATTTTGACGCCTTATATTTCTGCTGAAAAAATCTCGGCTGCGGAGTTAGGAAATAGGACTTGGGACCAATAAGGAAAACAGTAAACAATTTTGATGACCTGCGTCTTGTGATTGTTTTAAGCGGCCCAACACTTTCCACGGTTCGAGTATGTAATCTTTAACCAAGTTTCGTTCCGTCTGTTTTTGTTCCCTTATTTCCTCTTTAATAGGTGTTGACGTCCTCTTGATTGATGATGCTACATCCCCTTGAGTTACATCTGTGGGCCTATTGGTGTGCCTGGAGATAATGTTGAAGTAAACGGGGTTGGTAATACCCCTGCGAAAGCTTATGTAGCTTAACAGATGTGGACTTCCTTAACACGTTGGTCGCCACTAGATCAACCCATTTCGTTCGTGCCAAGTGAAGGGGTTGTTTTGGGGGGCAACATTCCGTCTCCAGTTTGTGTACAATATGCATTTAAAAACGAAACTAGTGACAATGTCATCATAGCAAGTACACAAACAATGTTAATTCTTGAAAATATTTAAAAATGTATTCACGTATCCGACCGGTTAGTCTGGTGGTTTAATGCGACGCCTTTAAACCGAAAGGTTACAAGTTCTGGTCGCTAGCTAATCAATTGTGTCTTTGGGCAAGGCACTTAACCGGCATTGCCTGAACCCAGCGGATTAATGGGTTCTACCAAATTGAAGGAACGTGTCTATCATACACAACACACTGCAATAGCTCGGGTAACCCGACGGTGGGCGCGACGGGATCTCACGATTGGCCATTTGTTAACCCCCTTGGTTTTCCCATTCACGGGAATAAACATAATTATCCTATATCCTACCCTATCCTATTCTACGTACTCTCTTACCTTAGTAAGCTTTTGGTATACAGTATTACTACAAACATCACCAAGAACACCGAAACAATTTTCCATTTTTTTATCATTTTACAAGTAGCTATAAGGTATAGTGTTATTTTCCTAACTATTCTATATCTGTATGTTTAAAAAAATTGTAAACACAACCATGCCACTAATCAACATTTAAAGTTTACAACATTGTAGCACCATCAAAAAATTGTTTACTTACAGTTAAATCATGTAAAGTATTGACTTACAATCCATGTACAATATATAGATTGTTTCGGCTTATCGTAAACACAATGTTGTGCTAATCTGTTTTACTGACAATTTCTGAAAAAAATACGCCACAACTAACATACTGTAGCTCTAGGTCTCTACGGTGTTGTTACGCGCGTGTTGTGGTTAGGGCTTTTTTGTGACAGCAATATGCAAGACACTTCACTTCTCTTTCGTGTATTATCTACATTCCACTTTCTTATATTTTCTTCAGTTAGACAACATTGCCAAAATATTTATAATTGCAACAGTAGAATTCTATTAAACTGCATTGTGCTGCTGTTGCTATTACCTATCCATCTTTATTATTAAAGTATTTTAAGTTGCAGGACGTGCTTGACTATATTCTTTGGCATCCTTGCATAGGTATTGTTCTTCAGATTTAATCTTCAACAATACGCTTGGTAACTATATCATTGTCACCGCGTATTCTATTCATCTAATGACAATTTCCAAGTAAACAAACAATCAGACGTTGTGTAAACCTATAGTACATTAACGAGATAAATAATATCCAATACGGCAACCCGACTGTTCGCACGATGGATTTGGCTCAAACAACTAGTATAAACGCTCATTGTAGTTTCAACTACGAATAATGAAATAAAAAAAATAGTAAGAAAACAGGTAATAAAAAAATAATTATAGATTAAACTGTTAAAAGTTCGTGATACTTTATTTGATTATATGTTTGGTTTAACTTGACCTTTGCTACTACCCATTCGGTTTCGGGTGATTTGGATTCATGCTTAACATAAAATTTGTCCGGCGCAACCACCATAATGTCTGGCATGCCTATGCGCTCTCTCAGCACCCCAGTTAACCAAACATCGTCCAAATGAGAGAGTCGAGGACTGTGTAATGCCTCGTCGTGTAACTGCTTCGCCACGCTTACAGACATGGTGTAAAAGCCGCCGAAGCAAAAGTGGGGAAACTGAGTCCATTTATACACGTCTTTTGAAATGAACCATTTGTCGTCTTGGTTTCTGTGCGGTGGGTCTGTTGTCCCCTTCAGGTAGCCACATATGATCGGAAATTCCGGCCATTCCTGGGTTAACATGAGTTGTACGCTGCTTTCTATTGCTTTCATCCACTCAACAATGTCGACTGTGATGTCATCATCGGAAGAGGTGTAATATGTCTCCGGTGACAAATTTCGAGCAGCCCACTTCATACCGGATAGAGTCTTGTTCGTGATATTCCTGAAAAGGGGTGGAAAGGATATTCAGCTTTAAAAGTAAGGTGTTATACCCAGGGACACAAACGCAACGAAGAAATGTTGAGAAAAAAATGATCACAAAAACGGACTAAGTAAACTGGATATCCAAATTGTTATAGGAGTGCCTTAGTTACGCAGTGCTCTTAGAGCCGACATCCTGTACGGTACATCGGTGGACGATAAACAATTGTTCTTTGCACGGTTCAGACAAAGTTCATGGAGTCGTTTGAAGTTCATAGGGATATATTTTAAACGAAAAAGCTCTTACCCTATTTAAACGCTTAGAGCAGAACCGACATGTCTTTTTTACAACCTTATTTGATCTTATTCGAATTGTTAAGTCCTAGTTACACTAGGCATAATTTCAACTACAGAGTGTCAACCATATCTAATTGTAAAACAAATTTTGCATTATCACCCAAACTCTGGTAAAACTATAACGTTTTAGTCGGCAAGATAATAGAACACGATTCCATCACGTTGTGCCGCGTTGCTGCTTTGTAAACTAAATGAAATCACACTTACTCATAATCATCAGGGCCATTAAACTTTAATAAATCCCCACAACGATCGCTCTCTGCTGCTATTTTTGCTTCAATGGAATCAGAACTAGTCTTCCCTATCACGAAAACGGTTTCGAAAGTGACTCCTTCAACAAAACTCAGGGACGCCCACGTGCGGCGCAATGTTTTTCGGTGGTTTTCGTGCCCTGCAGCTGATTTTATAAAGGTAACCATTTTCCACTTGACGCCTGTAAATATATGTTTTTTTATTATTTTTTGTTATATGCAAAGGCGCAAACTTGACAAACTAAATTTGATATAAAGCTTGACGATAACATGTGATGCGCTTATCAAGGTTGACTTAGAAATATAACGATTATTCATCACCCAACAAGACAGACAGTGTTCTTATTATGGGTTTCCTTCGAATCCGAAGGGGACACATTTCGATTTTACTTGTTTTTCTCCCTGACGTTGATGACAGGCATGCCATTTTGCCAGATTATCGATATGAAGTTATTCTTCAATCTAATCCAATCAATCAAATCAATTAATCTTGTTAAAACTTTTGAAAATTTTAACTGACATTCTATTATTTTGCAGCGACCTTTAATTTAACAAAAATCCAAAGGCGAATTCCCGCTATCGGAAAATGTTAAAAAGAGGCCTATTTTGTGCATTTTGGGCGTTATCGTCGATAATGCAAGTTTAAAAGGGGATATTTAATTTAAATTTCGAAGAAATTGAAATATGTATAACATTATAATCACAATAGGGCTTTTAAAAATAGTGCTGACTAACACGTGGTTAACACTGTTTAGTTAAGTTAAGATTGTAATTGTAAGGAAAATATAGGGTCGGATGATGGAGATAAGTCGCATGGGGACAAGCATGGGGTTTTGACGCCAATTTTTGCTGAAATCTCGGTTTCGGAGTTGGATATGGGACTTGGGATCAATATGGAAAACAGTAAACAATTTTAATCACCTGCGTCTTGTGATTGGTTTAAACGGCCTAACACTTTCCACGGTTCGAGTATGTAATCTTTAACCAAGTTTCGTTCCGTCTGTTTTTGTTCCCTTATTTCCTCTTTAATAGGTGTTGACGTCCTCTTTATTGATGGTGATACATCCCTTTGAGTTACCTTTCTAGGCCTATTGGTGTGCCTGGAGATAGTGGTGAAGTAAACGGGGTTGGTAATACCCTTGCGATAGCTTATGTAGCTTAACAGATGTGGACTGCCTTAACACGTTGGTCGCTAGCCTATATTAGATGAAGCATTTTCATTCGTGCCAAGTGAGGGGGTTGTTTTGGGGGGCAACATTCCGTCTCCAGTTTGTGTACAATATGCATTTAAAACCGAAACTAGTGACAATGTCATCATAGCAACTACACAAACAATTTTAACCCTCGAATATACTTAAAAATGTATTCAGGTATCCGACCGGTTAGTCTGGTGGTTAAGTGCGTCGCCTTTCAACAGAAAGGTTACAAGTTCGAAACTGGTCGCTAGATAATCGAATGTTTCTTTGGGCAAGGCACTTAACCGGCATTGCCTGAACCCAGTGGATTAATAGGTTCTACCAAATTGAAGAAACGTGTTGATCATACACAACACACTGCGCAGTGTATTGCGCAATAGCCCTGGTAAGCCGACGGTGGGTGCGACGGGATCTTACAATTGGCCGTTTGTTAACCCCCTTGGTTTTCCCATTCACGGGAATAAACATATTTATCCTATATCCTACCCTATCCTATCCTATTCTACGTACTCTCTTACCTTAGTAAGCTTTTGGTGTACAGTAAATAATTGAACATCATTATTCCTACCAACATGACCAAGAACACCGAAACAATTTTCCATTTTTTTATCATTTTACAAGTAGCTAAAAGGTATAGTACTATTTTCCTATAAATATTCTATATCTGTATGTTTAAAAAAATTGTAAATACAACCATGCCACTGATCAACATTTAAAGTTTACAACATTGTAGCACCATCAAAAAAGTGTTTCACTTACAGTTAAATCATGTAAAGTATTGACTTACAATCGATGTACAATATATAGATTCTTTCGGCTTATCGTAAACACAATGTTGTGCTAACGAACTTTAGCTCTAGGTCTCTACGTTGTTGTTAAGCGCGTGTTGTGATTATAAAGCTTTTTTGTGACATGCAATATGCAAGACATTTCTCTTTCATATTTTCTCTACATTCCACTTTCTTATATTTTCTCTAGTTAGACAACATTGCGAAGATATTCACAATTGCAACAGTACAATTCTAATGAACTGCATTGCGCTGCAGTTGCTATTATCTATCCATCTTTAATATTAAAGTATTTTAAGTTGCAGGACGTGCTTAACTATATTCGTTGGCTTCCTTGCATACGTATTGTTCTTCAGATTCAATCTTCAACAATACGCACGGTAACTATATCATTGTCACCGCGTATCCTATTCATCTAATGATAATTTCCAAGTAAACGTATAATCACACGTTGTGTAAACCTAGTATAATAACGAGATGAATTATATCCAATACGGCAACCCGGCTGTTCGCACGATGGATTTAGCTAAAAAATTCTATAAACGCTCATCGTAGTTCCAACTACGAATAATGAAATCAAACAATGATAAGAAAACAGGTAATAAAAATTAAAAAATATAATTATAGCTTAAACTGTTAAAAGTTCGTGATATTTTATTTGATTATATGTTTGGTTTAACTTGACATTTGCTACTTTCCATTCAGTTTCGGGTGATTTTGATTGATGTTTAACATAAAATTTGTCCGGTGCAACCACCATAATGTCTGGCATGCCTATGCGCTCTCTCAGTACCCCAGTTAACCAAACATCGTCCAAATGAGAGAGTCGAGGACTGTGTAATGCCTCGTCGTGTAACTGCTTCACCACGCTTACAGACATGGTGTAAAAGCCGCCGAAGCAAAAGTGGGGAAACTGAGTCCATTTATACACGTCTTTTGAAATGAACCATTTGTCGTTTTGATTTCTGTGCGGTGGGTCTGTTGTCCCCTTCAGGTAGCCACATATGATCGGAAATTCCGGCCATTCCTGGGTTAACATGAGTTGTACGCTGCTTTCTATTGCTTTCATCCACTCAACAATGTCGACTGTTATGTCATCATCGGAAGAAGTGTAATATGTCTCCGGTGACAAATTTCGAGCAGCCCACTTCATAGCGGAAAGAGTCTTGTTCGTGATATTCCTGAAAAGGGGTGGAAAGGATATTCAGCTTTAAAAGTAAGGTGTTATACCCAGGAACACAAACGCAACGAAGAAATGTTGAGCAAAAAATGATCACAAAAACGGACTAAGTAAACTGGATATCCAAATTGTTATAGGAGTGCCTTAGTTACACAGTGCTCTTAGAGCCGACATCCTGTACGGTACATCGGTGGACGATAAACAATTGTTCTTTGCACGGTTCAGACAAAGTTCATGGAGTCGTTTGAAGTTCATAGGGATATATTTTAAACGAAAAAGCTCTTACCCTATTTAAACGCTTAGAGAAGAACAGACATGTCTTTTTACAACCTTATTTGATCTTATTCGGATTGTTAAGTCCTAGTTTCACTAAGTATAATTTTAACTTCCGAGTGTCAACCACCTCTATTTGTAAAATAAATTTTGCGTTTTTATTCAAACTTTGGTAAAACTATAACGTTTTAGTTGGCAATAAAATTTAACACGATCCCAGCACGTTGTACTGCGTTGCTGCTTTGTAAACTAAATGAAATCACACTTACTCATAATCATCAGGGCCATTAAACTTTAATAAATCCCCCCAACGATCGCTCTCTGATTCTATTTTTGCTTCAATGGAATCAGAATTAGTCTTCCCTATCACGAAAACGGTTTCGAAAGTGACTCCTTCAACGAAATTCAGGGACGCCCACGTGCGGCGCAATGTTTTTCGGTTGTTTTCGTGCTCTGCAGCTGATTTTATAAAGGTAACCATTTTCCACTTGACGCCTGTAAATATATGGATTTTTTATTATTTTTTTATGTTGAAAGGCACAAACTTGACAAACTAAATTCATTATAAAGCTTGACGATAACATGTGATGCGCTTATCAAGGTTGGCTTCTTAGAAATATAACGATTATTCATCACCCAACAAGACAGACAGTGTTCTTATTATGGGTCTCCTTCGAGTCTGAAGGGGACATATTTTGATTTTACTTAGTTATTATTTTTCTCCCTGACGTTGATAACAGGCATGCCATTTCGCCAGATTATCGATATGAAGTTATTCTCCAATCTGGTTAAAACTTTTGGAAATTTTAACTGACATTCTATTATTTTGCAACGACCTTTAATTTAAGAAAAATCCAAGAGCAATTTCCGCTATCGAAAAATGTTAAAAAGAGGCCTATTTTGGGCATTTTCGGCGTTATCGTCGATATTGCTAAATTAAAAAGGAATATTTAATTCAAATTTCGAAGAAGTTGAAATATGTACAACAATAATCAGTAAAAAACATAACTAGAATTTAAATTACCAAGTTTACCTTGGGAAATGTCCCAAAACAAAATATGCGTAACTGATTATAAATACAATATTGTTACTTGTGTGAATGAGGTGGAAACACAAAACTAAGATAAATAAATAGTGTAAATACGAACAAAAAAACAAGAGTTTGTCCCGCATCTATCTTTAACCCCTTTCTGGGAAATCCCATTTATTATATTCCACGGAAACTAGTAATCAGACACATTTACGCTTTAAATAATAAGGCAGAATATGTCCCATCGAGTTATATCTTCGTGTTACCTATAATATAGTTTGGATCTACAGTGGAAATTTCTGAGTAAATTGTGTCAGGGAAATTCCCGAGTAACCCAAGTATATAAGCCCGACTGCCGTTTGCGAATGTTCGGCACCGGGTATTCTATAAGATCCGATTTTCAGAACTGCCCAGGAATATTCGATTTAAATTGTCATCTTAAAAAGGTTGTAGGTATATAAAAAAAAGTAAAGTGATAGAGTGACAAATGGACCCTATGTACTGCAAGTTACTACGGTAAATCCATTAAAATATAACATTAAAACATTACACTTTTATCACGTATGTAATTTAGCTAAACTTTTAAAACCATTAATCGATAGTAATATACAAGGCGAACAAAAAAGATTCGAATACTCTCTACCCATCATAAATCATTTTCCTCAAACCACTGATTATTCGGCTTTAACTCCGGATAATCACGGGAATAAAATGAACTAATGAGTTAAACTTGTTAGAAGTGTTATAGGTAAAATGCATTAGATATGCAGTGACATATTGTAAATAAATCACGCCAGGGAAACTCATACCAAGCCCACGAATATTAGTTCATTCACCATGTTCTTTTATTTTTAGGCATTTTTTTGTGGTAAAATTATTTAATAACAATAAAAAATATGTTAATTAAAAAAAATTGTAACTTGAGAACCCATTGATTTCTGCTTGTACAAACAAATTTTGTATTCTTTATAGGACATGCCATGGGTGATGAGGTAGCCAGGGAACCCGATCGTTTCTTCATGCAGAAAAATATACCATACACACTTTTAAAAATAGTGGTGGATAACACGTGGTTAACAATCTTTAGTTAAGACTGTAATTGTAAGGAAAATATAGGATCAGATGATGGAGATAAGCCACATGAGGATAAGCGTGGGTTTTTGACGCCTTATTTCTGCTAAAAAAATCTCGGTTGCGGAGTTGGATATGGGACTTGGGACCAATATGGAAAACAGTAAACAATTTTGATGACCTGCGTCTTGTGATTGTTTTAAGCGGCCTAACACTTTCCACGGTTCGAGTATGAAATCTTTAACCAAGTTTCGTTCCGTCTGTTTTTGTTCCCTTATTTCCTCTTTAATAGGTGTTGACGTCCTCTTTATTGATGGTGATACATTCCCTTGAGTTACTTCTCTAGGCCTGCTGGTGTGCCTGGAGATAATAGTAAAGTAAACGGGGTTGGTAATACCCCTCTGATAGCTTATGTAACTTAACAGATGTGGACTGCCTTAACATGTTGGTCGCCACTAGATCAACCCATTTCGTTCGTGCCAAGTGAAGGGGTTGTTTTGGGGGGCAACATTTCGTCTCCAGGTTGTGTACAATATGCATTTAAAACCGAAACTAGTGACAATGTCATCAAAGCAAATACACAAACAATCTTAACCCTCGTATTCAGGTATCCGACCGGTTAGTCTGGTGGTTAAGTGCGTCGCCTTTCAACCGAAATGTTACAAGTTCGAAATTGGTCGCTAGTCGGATGTGTCTTTGGGCAAGGCACTTAACCGGCATTGCCTGAAACCAGCGGATTAATGGGTTCTACCAAATTGAGGGAACGTGTTGATCATACACAACACACTGCGCAGTGTATTGCGCAATAGCCCTGGTAAGCCGACGGTGGGCGCGACGGGATCTGACGATTGGCCGTGTGTAAACCCCCTTGGTTTTCCCATTCACGGGAATAAACATAATTATCCTATATCCTACCCCATCCTATCCTATTTTACGTAATCTCTTACCTTAGTAAGCTTTTGGTGTACAGTAAATAATTGTATAGCAATATTCCTACAAACATGACCAAGAACACCGAAACAATTTTCCATTTTTTTATCATTTTACAAGTAGCTATAAGGTAAAGTGCTATTTTCCTATAACTATTCTATATCTGTATGTTTCAAAAAATTGCAAACACAACCATGCCACTGATTAACATTTAAAGTGTACAGATTTGAAGCACCGCTAAAAAAGTGTTTCACTTACAGTCAAATCATGTAAACGTGTTGATTTACAATCGATGTACAATGTATTGATTCTTTCGGCTTATCGTAAACACAATGTTGTGCTAAGCAGAACTTTCGTTTATCCTGTTTTACTGACAATTTCTGGTAAAAATACGCCGCAACTAACGTACTTTAGCTCGAGGTCTCTACGTTGTTGTTACGCGCGTGTTCTGGTTTTAGGGTTTTTTTTCTGACAGGAATATACAAGACACTAACTACTCTTTCATATTTTCTCTACATTTCATTTTTATATATTTTCCAGTTAGACAACATTGCTCAAATATTCACAATTGCAACAGTAGAATTCTATTAAACTGCATTGCGCTGCGGTTGCTATTATCTATTTCATTTTTATTATTAAAGTATTTTAAGTTGCAGGACGTGCTTGACTATATTCTTTGGCTTCCTTGCATAGGTATTGTTCTTCAGATTTAATCTTCAACAATATGCTTGGTAACTATATCATTGTCACCGCGTATCCTATTCATCTAATGACAATTTCCAAGTAAACGTATAATCACACGTTGTGTAAACCTAGTATAATAACGAGATGAATAATATCCAATACGGCAACCCGGCTGTTCGCACGATGGATTTGACTAAAAAAACTAGTATAAACGCTCATTGTAGTTTCAACTACGAATAATGAAATAAAAAAAATAGTAAGAAAACAGGTAATAAAAAAATAATTATAGCTTAAACTGTTGAAAGTTCGTGATACTTTATTTGATTATATGTTTGGTTTAACTTGACATTTGCTACTTTCCATTCAGTTTCGGGTGATTTTGATTCATGTTTAACATAAAATTTTTCCGGCGCAACCACCATCATGTCTGGCATACCTATGCGCTCTCTCAGCACCCCAGTTAACCAAACATCGTCCAAATGAGAGAGTCGAGGACTGTGTAATGCCTCGTCGTGTAACTGCTTCGCCACGCTTACCGACATGGTGTAAAAGCCGCCGAAGCAAAAGTGGGGAAACTGAGTCCATTTATACACGTCTTTTGAAATGAACCATTTGTCGTTTTGATTTCTGTGCGGTGGGTCTGTTGTCCCCTTCAGGTAGCCACATATGATCGGAAATTCCGGCCATTCTTTGGTTGACATAAGTTGTACGCTGCTTTCTATTGCTTTCATCCACTCAACAATGTCGACTGTGATGTCATCATCGGATGAAGTGTAATATGTCTCCGGTGACAAATTTCGAGCAGCCCACTTCATAGCGGATAGAGTCTTGTTCGTGATATTCCTGAAAAGGGGTGAAAAGGATATTCAGGTTTATTATCGAAAGTAAGGTGTTATACCCAGGGACACAGACGCAACGAAGAAATGTTTAGTAAAAATGATCATAAAAACGGACTAAGTAAACTGGATTTTCATATTATAGAAGCCTATTCACGTAATGTTCCCAAAACCCACATATGTATAGTATATCGGTGGACGGTGAACAATTGTTCGTTGCACGATTCAGAAAAAAAGTACATAGAGTCATTTAAACTTCATAAGGATGTAATTTTAAACGAAACAACCCTTCCCCTATTTATACGCTTTACAACTTGAAGAACAGTCACTGTTTTTTTAAACCTTATTTGATATTATTTGAAAAGTCCTAATTACACTAGGTATAATTTAAACTACAGAGTGTCAACCACATCTATTTGTAAAACACATTATTCCCCAAACTCTGGTATAATTATAACGTTTTAGTCGGCAAGATAATAGAACACGATCTCAGCACATTGTACTGCGTTGCTGCGTTTAAACTAAATGACATCACACTTACTCATAATCGTCAGGGCCATTAAACTTTAATAAATCCCCACAACGATCGCTCTCTGCTGCTATTTTTTCTTCAATGGAATCAGAATTAGTCTTCCCTATCACGAAAACGGTTTCGAAAGTGACTCCTTCAACAAAACTCAGGGACGCCCACGTGCGGCGCAATGTTTTTCGGTTGTTTTCGTGCTCTGCAGCTGATTTTATAAAGGTAACCATTTTCCACTTGACGCCTGTAAATATATGGATTTTTTAATATTTTTTTATGTTGAAAGGCACAAACTTAACAAACTAAATTCATTATAAAGCTTGACGATAACATGTGATGCGCTTATCAAGGTTGGCTTCTTAGAAATATAACGATTATTCATTACCCAACAAGACAGGCAGTGATCTTATTATGTGTCCCTTTCGAATCCGAATGGGACACATTTTGATTTTACTTTGTTATTTTTTTTTTCTCCCTGACGTTGATGACAGGCATGCTATTTCGCCAGATTATCGATATGAAGTTATTCTCCAATCTGGTTAAAACTTGTGAAAATTTTAACTGACATTCTATTATTTTGCAGCGACCTTTAATGTAACAAAAATCCCAAGGCGAATTCCCGTGCGTTTTCGGCATTATCGTCGATATTTCCGAATTAGAAAGGACTATTTTATTAAAATTTACAAGAAATTGAAATATGTATAACATTAATCACAACATGGCTTTTAAAAATAGTGATGGATTACACGTGGTTAACAATCTTTAGTTAAGTTAACATTGTAGTTGTAAGGAAAATATAGGATCGGATGATGGAGATAAGTCGCATGGGGACAAGCGTGGGATTTTTACGTCTTATTTTTGCTGAAAAAAATCTTGGCTGCGGAGTTAGGAAATAGGACTTGGGACCAATATGGAAAACAGTAAACAATTTTGATGACCTGCGTCTTGTGATTGTTTTAAGCGGCCCAACACTTTCCACGGTTCGAGTATGAAATCTTCAACCAAGTTTCGTTCCGTCTGTTTTTGTTCCCTTATTTCCTCTTTAATAGGTGTTGACGTCCTCTTTATTGATGGTGATACATTCCCTTGAGTTACATCTCTAGGCCTATCGGTGTGCCTGGAGATAGTGGTGAAGTAAACGGGGTTGGTAATACCCTTGCGATAGCTTATGTAGCTTAAAAGATGTGGACCGCCTTAACATGTTGGCCGCCACTAAATCAACCCATTTCGTTCGTGCCAAGTGAAGGGTTTTTTTTGGGGGGCAACATTCCGTCTCCAGTTTGTGTACAATATGCATTTAAAACCGAAACTAGTGACAATGTCATCATAGCAATTAAATACACAAACAATGTTAATCCTCGAATATACTTAAAAATGTATTCAGGTATCCGGCTGGTTAGTCTGGTTTTTTAGTGCGACGCCTTTCAACCGAAAGGTTACAAGTTTGAAACTAGTCTCTAGATAATCGGATGTGTCTTTGGGCAAGGCATCACTTAACCGGCATTGCCTTAACCCAACGGATTAATGGGTTCTACCAAATTGAGGTAACGTGTTGATCATACACAACATACTGCACAATGCATTGATCAATAGCCCTGGTAACCCGACGGTGGGCGCGACGGGATCTCACGATTGGCCGTTTGTTAACCCCATTGGTTTTCCCATTCACGGGAATAAACATAATTATCCCATATCCTAACCTATCCTATCCTATTCTACGTACTTTCTTACCTTAGTAAGCTTTTGGTGTACAGTAAATAATTGAACAGCATTATTCCTACCAACATGACCAAGAACACCGAAACAATTTTCCATTTTTTTATCATTTTACAAGTAGCTAAAAGGTATAGAACTATTTTCCTATAACTATTCTATATCTGTATGTTTAAAAAAATTGTAAACACAACCATGCCACTGATCAACATTTAAAGTTTACAACATTGTAGCACCATCAAAAAAGTGTTTCATTTTCATTTACAGTTAAATCATGTAAAGTGTTGACTTACAATCGATGTACAATATATAGATTCTTTCGGCTTATCGTAAACACAATGTTGTGCTAAGCAGAACTTTCGTTTATCCTGTTTTACTGACAATTTCTGGTAAAAATACGCCGCAACTAACGAACTTTAGCTCTAGGTC
>CH002105.1:496764-514850 GCA_000149265.1 Ciona savignyi | reverse complement strand
ACTAAAGCAACATACCTATTGCACTCATTTATTTACTACTTGCACCAAAGTTCAACATTCTTAGAATTTGCAACAATTAATCATCAACAGGTGAAACAAGGTTAAAAAAAACAAACGTCTTTGGGTGGTCTAATTTTAACCTTAGTGCCAATATGTAATAGTTATTGAATATTTATGGTACCGGATGGACAATTCAGAATTGATGCATATTAACAATCTGGATGCATCTCGTGCAGATTAGTTTTGTACCTTGCCCAAATACACCATCGCGCATAGCTTGGGTGGATATCAAACCCACAACCTAAATCATTCAAAATGCAATCAATTGAACTTAATATACTGATGAACTTCCTAAAGCCTGAAAACAAGGTTTGTAAAACACCCAAATGATTAATTAATTCCACTCAATTCTTCGTTTTATAATATCTAGCGCTTGTTTTGGTAAGATCAAATTCACACCAATGTCATTTAGCGCATTTTGCGGGTCGACAGGTTTTATATTTGAGTCCAGAGTAGGGTTCTTGAGAGATTCTTCCAATACTTCCCTTAATAAAAGTGCACTTCCAGTTGAGAGGTTTAGCAAAATGCAGCCTTCTTTTACCCTGGAATTATACAGTTATAAAAATGACGTTAAAACTTAACTATTTTGGACAGAAAGCTATTTCCCAAGTGCATGGACTGTCAGCTATAGGTGATAGGATCAAAACCAGCTGCTTGCTGACCATTATCTCTTTGTGCAAATCACTGACACATTTTTTTAAAAAACAGTGGTTTAATGGGTTGCACAAAAACTGGTATTGTCTCCAACAATATTAAACATCTACAGAAGTATTAGATCCTGGAAGCTAAAATTGTTAACAAAACTAGAAGCCTACCTCTTAAAATAGTTATCTGGTTTGCTTGTATAATGTCCGAACATTGGAAATAAATTCCGGTTCATATCGAAATTAAGTTGAGCGGCTCCCCCACTATTGAAATGGTTCTTCACTATCACCTACAAAATGTTGATATGTTAAGTTATGTGACACTGTACTGGGATACTTCAAGGATTGTTTGGCCAGTTAGTATTTGTCAAAGCATAGTGGAGTTGTTGGGTTGGTGGGCTTGACACCATACATTACATTAATATGGGCGGGTGCATGGTAGCCACCAGGACCAGGAATATAGGCCATAGAAGGCCCATTACTCCAGCGCCCCGAGCTAACATGGACCGGATATAGCGGTCAAGTCTGCCCGGCTTGACACCATCCACCAACTACTAGGTTTTGTCCTTGTGCAATGTGCACTTAGTGGACATCGCTGGTACTCAGTGGAATAAAGGGTGGAAATAAAACTTTAGCAGCTTCTGCAACAACATGCCACATTTTCTCTGATTAACCTGACAGCAGACACAAATTATTTTCACAAGGATAAATAGTTTTAAATCGCGTTGTTCACCTCATTAAATAGAAAACCGTCCACATTTTCGGCTACATTTCTCCACAATTGGGAAAACAACTCCCTACACAAACGCATCTCTAGGAAATGCAGTCGATCCTGTAGTACAGCAAGCATGGGGCAAGCTGACTGTGACACGACCATCACCAATTGTTCTTCCGCTGTTGGTAATGCCAGCCACCTTTAAAACAGCAAACATTTGATTTTTTTAAATGGAAAATGTAACTTTTAAGGAAAATGCATATACCTGGATTATAATAAAAAAATTAAATGTGAAGCATTATCAGTATTGAATAGGCAATCGTCAAATTACCTCATGCTGACTGTCAGGTTACAGAACTTTTGCTGAGTGTAGTATAATTTTGAGAAACTACTATCGATTTGTTCAACCTAAACCACATAAACTAGCAATACGTTATTTAAGGTTACTTGACATTAAGCGACTGGTTTCGATACCACCGCTGTCCGAAGATAGCAAGAGTTATGTAGTGGAAACATTTCCAAAATACATGTCTATTTTATTGCTTTGTTGTTTTTAATAAAAATCAAACTGTCCTTGTGTGTTTCTCAGCATCCTTTAATATCCTAATTTCATCACAAGTTACAATCAATCCCATAATGCGGAGGATTTACACAGTCTATGTTCAAATTGATTCAAATTGTCCATGATTCAAATTGTCTGGCCCGTTGATCTAGCGGTTAAGTGCGTCGTCTTTTAATCGAAAGGTTGCAGGTTTGAAACTGGTTACTAGCAAGTCGGTTGTGTCCTTGGGCAAGGCACTTTACGGACATTACCTGAACCCAGCGAATTAATGGGTTCTACCAAATTGAAGGAACATGTGAATCATACACAACATACTGCAATAGCTCCGGTAACCCGACGATGGGCGCGAGATGGTCTGACGATTGCCCGTTTGTTACCCACTTGGTTTTCACATTCACGGAGATAAACATGAATATTCTATCCAAATGACACTCGGCCAAACACAACAATTCACACTCACCCCTCATACATGTACGACTTGCACTTTTCGTGGATTTCACTCAAAATCAGTTGCACCTGACTCTCGATGGCCTCACTGCATATACGGTCGTATAAGTTAATTATAACGTCGAACACGGTGTTGTCTGTCGTTTCGTTTGCAGGGAATATCTGGGATGATGTTTTATGCAGGAATATTAGTGTAGAATGATCATGTTTATTCCTATGGGTGGGAAAACGCAGAGGATGTTAAATATTGGTTATTTATCACCCACATGCCCATAGTCGAGTTACTAAAGCTATTTCAGTGACACTTGGTTTAATTTTGTTTAACCCATTTTGTTTAAGAAATATTCGTTACTACAAGGGTACAAGTCACTAGCTGGTAGCTTATATTCCATTACACTGACAATACGACATA
Source organism: Ciona savignyi (assembly GCA_000149265.1). NCBI lineage: Eukaryota > Metazoa > Chordata > Ascidiacea > Phlebobranchia > Cionidae > Ciona > Ciona savignyi. The sequence continues at coordinate 512,010 of CH002105.1, read as the reverse complement.
CTACGCTAGTAGGTATACCACCTACCACATTATTTACTTCTCTTTTACTATTATAGGAGCATTTTACAGACATTGCCACAACCTAGTTGGATTATGAGATTAAACAATAACTTTACTAGAAAGTGTGTAACAAAATCTACCTCGTGTTTCGAACTCTCGGCCAAATTTACTAACGAAGGCGGTAAAAGGGTATTTTCATATTGCTTGCAGCTGTCTTTGTGATATTTTAGTTGCAGGAAAAACTGAAAAAGAAAATGAAATGTTATCTAAAGAAAAAGTATGTGTTTCAGTATTTCTAATATTAAAAGATTTTGTTATTCTGCCGATGAAATTACTCCCATATTATTCCTAAATTCTATGACAACAAAATGACTTTCTCTATTAAAGGTTGTAAAAAGTTTACTAAAAAAGTATTTAAAATGTAAAACAAAAAAATATCACATGGAAATGGATAAAAGGAACACTCATATTTCTTCCTGTGGTTAAAAAACGCTAATTTGCTCAAAATAATTGACGCACCAAGTTTTCCCCCCACTCCAGTAGAACGGTCCCAACATATCGTGCTGCGTTGATTATCGCGAATTCTATCTCCTCTCGTGGACTGCTTCGTAACACCTGGAGAAATATACAATGATAGCACATATAAAATATTTTATCATCAATATCATTGCATGTGTTTGGTTGGTTATGGTTTTGGTGCTAAAAATATAGTGTTTAAAATAGGACCTTTCGATTACATGTCATGCTGTAAAGCGTGCGATGTTAACATTCATCTGTGACATATTTCCTAAACTTTTGCACCAGTATTTAAATATGCATTATAAAGTACTAGTTATTGGTAAATAGTTTGCAAAATAAATGGCAAACAAATTAACTAAGATCTGAAACACCTAAGATTTTTTGTTTTAACTTTGTAAAGGTGTTTGAGCAACCATCCGGTTTTAGGCTGTTTAATACCAATATAAACCAGATCGTACCTGTATAAGGCGGATTCTGAAATCATCCAACAAGGTGATTTGTAAATCAAGGAACTGGAGTTGTTCTTCCCATGATGGAAGGTTCTTGTAGCTGGGAATGAAATTGAAATAAACCACACAAAATCAGTAGAGTTGTCAGACATTGATTAGGAGATTTTTAATTTGGATGTATTGTATTTAAAGTGGCTGATTATTTGCACAGTCCAGCGTTGCTTGCTCAGGTGCACAACACCACACAATAATATATATGACAGCACTCATTTCAAAGCTATAACATTTTACGGAAATCTAAAAAAAAATTAAATCGGAATTTGTTTTTTTAATGAGAAAGAAAAAGTGCCTGAGCTTATAAGAACCTTTTAAAGTAACTGAGACTGTTTTTTATTTTATGGTGATTGAAAAAAAGGAAGTAAAAAAAATATCAGTTAAAACTACCGATCGGTGATGGTCTGCAGCATAGTAACGAAGGTTTCAGCACACTGTGGTGTCATCATCTCATCAATATCATCGCTCACATCACTCAGTTTTGATCTCCATGCTTCTTCTGATGTCATCAACGTGTCCAATCGCTCAGCTGCACCTGGTGTGGAAGAAAGATGTTACGGGTCAAATATTCTTAATTTTGTGGTAGGGATCGGATATTTATCTTATAAAAAAGCGTAATGGGAGATAACATACATGTAATTGTCAGATTACTTTCCGCCCACCATCGGGTTACTGGAGCTTTTTGCAGTGAGTTGTGAGGCGTTCCTACAGTTTAAGTATTGCCCATTAATCAACTGGGTACTTGGGCTGTTCGGTACTTGGGCTAGGTGCAACTGTCTAATAATTGGCTGTATTCGATCACATAACATTCAGGTGGCTGCATTTAGCTATTCTACTGGTAAACTCAGGGTGTGATATTCATATTTTATTTCCATCGTTGGTAAAACAAGCAGTCTGCCACAGTCTGCAGTAAGATTACCTTGCAAATACGCAAGTTACGTTCTCACATGGGCAGTTATGAAATTAACCCCCTCCTCACTCAGTCACTCTAGTATAACAACGACAACTTACAGGTTTTTTCAATATTCAGCCACTTCTGCATGCAGTGGGGCTGGGTGAGCACTTTAACAGGGCTGCAGCGGGTGAGGACTTGGGTTGGAATGTCGAAAGCAACCCGCAACTCTCGATCGAATAGTAAAACCTGAAAATGAGAAACATTAGGGGGTGAGTATACCCACATTAATGGGACAACATCGAGAGGAATAACTCTGGTAGTAGTCAGAATAGCTCATGCCTACTGCCATGTTACTAAAACTATACAGTAAGTTGTATATATGATTATTCAGTTTTAGTGCTACCATTTAATCCGCAGGGTCTGGCAAAGTCTGCCAAGTGCCAATTGATTACCTAATGAACGACCAATGTCGATCCCACAACATTTCAGCTGCAAAGCACTAACCCTCTAAGCTATTCAGACAGCCAAACAAACCTCTGGGTGGTAATGTCATTTTGAAGAAGAAATGGTCCAATTTTATCAAAAGCTACCAACCTCATCCACCACATGTGAAAACAGGTCATCCACATATATTAGATCCTCAATGTCGACTGTTAATTTATCTTCGATGAGCTTCAGAAGTCCTTGTGTGAACATCACCTGTTTTATTATCGTTTGTAACAATAGTACAATTACGCCATGAACTACATAACTACCTTTGTAAAGGTTATTTTTGGTAGAATTCATTGTATTCTTGTAACTCAAGGTTAATTGATGATTGCCCAGGTGATAAGCTTTTTCCAATCCCGCATTAAAAAAAACGCATTTTCCATTTCACCAGTAAAGGACACTTAATCGGACATATTTTACATAGAAATTGTTGCTACAAATATGCCTGGGACTTAACATGCGCATTTGCAGGCAATTTTTAAACTTCTAATAAAATAAAATGACACATACATAATAATTATCTGTGCCGAATTGTAATCTGTGCCGATTTTTCAAATACCAACAAAATATTCATGAAAAATTCCAATATAAGGTAGCATTATCCCACTTACCACCGCATCTATATGGCCATGACCATTCTCATCAAGCACTGGTTGGATGGTGTGTTCCAAGAAACCAGCATGGTTGGACAACCAACCCAAAATCTACATTTAAAGTTAGCTGTTAAGGATAGTATAATCGTGATTATACCTGCTAAAATGCAGAGGCATTACCACACGAGCAATCATCGGATTACTTCAGAATCACTTTTTATAGGGTTAGAACCAAAGCTAGTTGGTGGATTCGATACCCAGTACAGCCATTAACTAAGGTAAAGTCAGAGCTGTGGTGATTTCTACGACAGCATGAAACAGATAATTGTACAGAAATTATTTAAATCCAGGGGCACAAAGTATTTCATGCATTCTAGTACTTTGTATAATACTAAATAAAAACAGACTTTAGAAGTTCAGACAAAACCAACACTCTGCTTGGTAAAATGTAAACACACCCATAAAAACAACACAAACACACCTGGGTAAGATACCACTCTGGTTTGTGAATCACATTGGTCTGCTTGGTGCCGGTGAAATGATATCGGAATCGTCTTTTCAATGGTCGTAACAAGAGTTGGAATGGAAGGAGGATAGTGGTTTCCGCTGAAAGGATTTGTCTGACAGGTTAGCTTATTTAGATACAGCATTGACTGTCAGTTAAAAGGTTGTTGGATTGATAAGAGTGGTTGGCTTAGTTGAATTATGGCCTTTTCAAGGCACTAAGCGAACATAGTATAAAGACAGTGAATTATAGGTTTGACAAAAAACTAATTATATTGTTTTCAGCGTACATCACACTGCAATAGCTCCTGTAACCCCATTTATGAAAACTGACAATAGCTAGTGTGATAACTTTCCAAGTGTAATAAAAAACATGACTAAGGCTTTGCATTATTAAAAAGTGGATAGAAGACTAAAAAGATTCAAATAAAACCAAACGCAACTTACATTGATCAGCGTTATCTTTACTGCTGTTAACATCAGAACCACCGAGTACCACTCTTAACTGATTACTTAATATGCAAAAGTTAAGAAAGAATTTAACAAACATGTCAAGCCAGTTATCACAATCCGTAAAAGTGTGGGCGGCCTGCAGACAGTCAAAAAGGTTGTGAGATCAAAACCAGCCGATGGTTAGACGGTTGTGTAATTGGGCAAAGTAAAAAATTGTTTCTGGTGGTGAGAAAACAGTCAGAATAGGAGACTCATTATTCCAGGGTATGATAAAATGCAGAAAGCATCTATGTAACACTATGCCGACAGTCGGGTTACTGTTTAAACCAGTCTGTTAAATGGGAACAGCCATAGGGATAAAAATAATGAAAATGGGCATAAAGATATAATAGTAAAGAAAAGAAAATGGCCATGGAAATAATAATAAAAGAGGTCCAACTATGTGGCCGAATGGTTAACGCGTACGATACATATAGGCCTATCGAGTTCAATATAAAAAGACAGTATGAGCCCAAAATGGGTTTGAATCCAAGTCCGGTACAAAAAATAAATAATAATATTAGTATGACCATAGAGATAATAATGGTGTCAAAGGATACGGAAGTTGCAAAATCAACAAATTCTTTATAATTTCTGCCAAGTGAGTAGCGGGGTCAGGGTGCGTGTACGGACTGGGCACCGACTTCTCTGCCGTCACTGGGGCTTGGGGTAAAGTGGTGGGTCCAGGGTTGGATAGGAACGGATAGTTTATCTGCTTTAGTATTGTGTCCAGATCTCTGCAAAAAAACGGTGATCATCAGTAGTAGTTGACACATCTTCGGGTCAATCAACTCATACAGTTAAGAATGTTTGTGTTCTGCAGGTGGATTTAAAGCCAGTCGCTAGCTAGTCGGTTGTGTCTTTGGGCAAAACAATTCGCGGACATTACCTAAACCGAGTAAATTAATAGTAAAAACAGTTGAAGTGTCTTATATTCATTTCTTAAACTAAACACATTGCAATCTTCGCTAAGTGGTTGTCATTGGTATCTATTAAACCACGCATTTTTTCACCCGGGACGAACTATTAAAAGACGGTAAAAACTTACCCAGCCACCCACTTCTTACCTTGTCAATTTGTCTTTTAGTATTTTGTACCAAAACATGATGGTTTCTTGCAAAAACGTGACTAGGTTCCGACATTTGGTTTGATTGTCAGTTAAACAGGTGTGGTGGTTGACCAGTGTCTTGAAGGTAAGACATGCATCGTGCATGCTGTCGCTTAGAATCGACTGCTGTACGCCACCACTGTGGAAATGGGACAATATTTGTACACAATACAACCTTTATAAGCACACCACCTATCTATCTGTGCCACATTTTCAAAGTCCCGATCATAAATATTTTGTACACAATTTGTCCTTTATAAGCACACCACCTATCCATCTATGCCAAATTTCCAAAGTCGCGATCATAATATTTAGTACACATTTTCATCTTTATAAGAACATCACCTTTTCATCTGTGTAACATTTTCAAAGACCCAATCATAAATTTTTTGCACTAACCAACCTTGATAATCACACCAGCTGTCTATCTAAATTACAATACCAAATCCCCAATTCTATATATTTAGTACACGTTTTCTTGACACTAGTTTTACTTGCGATTTAAAACATGTAAACATATAACAACAATATGATTTCTACCAACCTTGTTTCTTCAATCTTAGCAACCCACTTCAAGTACGAGATATATCTCTCAATTTCATCGATTTTCGATTTCAACTCTCGGAATTTTGCCGCTGGAGCTTCCGAATCGTCCAACCGTGAAAGAACCTCGAGAACAATGGTCTCACTTGCACCATCGAGTGACTTTGCGTGTTCAAGAGCATTTTCCGAGGTCGATATCGCTTTTGCTATTTTCTCTCCTCTTTCTTGTTTGGCAAGATCAAGCTGAAAGTACAAAAAACACATTTAATATTCCCAGGGTATAAAATGACCCTTCTGAAATCTGAATATAACACACAAATTTATTTTTTGGGTGCCAAGGGCCGCATGTATTATTTATAGTTGTCATAAAATTAATTCATTGGAAAACTGGTCGAAAGTTTTACCATCATTTCTGTTACCATGCCACATTTTGCTTAAAAAACAACTTTTTGTAAATTCTCATTTTATATAGTAGCTTTCATGTTAAAAGTTTTAAACAATATGTTATATTTAGATAAACACCTTAAAAAATACTTCAATTATGGTTAAATGCTTGAGGGCCGTACTGGACAGCTCCACACCACAAGTTTAGCACCTATGATTACAATCAATTCACCTTTCGTTTTAAGTTTTCACATGTCTTTTTTGTATCTTCGAAAAGTTCTTCTATTTTCTTCAAATTTTTTACATCAGAACCAAATGTTTGATTTAAGTATACGTTAATTTCATCACCAAATGCTGTTGCCATTTCATTTACATTTAAGATTTTAAAAAGAACTATTTAAACGATATTACCTGAGAAATAATGTGTTCGAAAAAATTGTTTTGGCCCCAAATAACAGTAAAAAATTATATACAAAATGAAGCATTGTAAACTGGGGTTAAACCTGTTGTGTGGGAACTTTAAAAATAATTTAACAGCGGTTACCGTATGGTATACAGATAGCAAACTTATTTACTTTTGCAGCGAAGCAGTTTTTGCAGATATTTACACAATTGACATCTTTTCATAAACAAAATTGTTGAACCGTATGCAGCAGATACCACCATTAATCAAGAATTTAAAAAAAACAGGAATCGAACACTTATTTTACTATAAATATATCCTCGTTGTTAGAGTTTCTCATTAAAACATGGATGGTCTGGGAGGTTTCCATTCCCTTTTAAAATCTGGAACGAATTCCTTTTTATAAGCCTCCGATCCGATTGTGTAAGTTACAGGGGGCGGTCCTTGTAATTCCTTTTTTCTCTTTTTTTCTAGTTCTTTCTTCAATTTACTGATCTCTCTCTTTTCTGCCTTTTTCACTGCCTCTTCTCTCGCGTTAGTAAAGGCAGAGGAGAATCCTTTTTTGTTGGATTGCGTTTTAGCCAACTCTTTTTTATCAATAACCTAAGAAGATATAAAGAAATTGTAAGTTACAAACTAAAGGGGTCAACCACATGTCACCCATCAACATTTGTAAAACACAATTTGACTGTACTATATGTGTTTATATATATTTATATGGAAACAGAGTTCCTAACCACAAATCGATATATTTTATACTAATGATGCATGGAGGTGTGTTTTCATGATACATAACATTATTCCTTTATTCAAGTTTTCCAAAAGAACACATTTATCTATTCATAGAATTAGAAATTTTTACAGAAAAGTTACAAGGGCCCAGCAAATTAGTGTTCTAATCCTAACATTTCTATCAGTAAATTTGAAAATATTTGAAATCATTTTGTATCCTGACGAATGGAAAATCCAAATTTTATCTGCAATTATACTTATGTAAAATTTTGTTCAATATCTGTGTTATAAAAAATGTATAAATTTAAAGATAAATAACTCATGCCCGCAGTTTAAGTTAATGCATTTATTGCAATGATATGTAGAGTTCAAAAAAATACGAAACTTACCGGGAATTTTAACTTCTTTTGGATTGTTTCATTCTGTAGAAGCAGCGTGAATGCTTGGGTGAAGATAGCGTTGTTCAGGATATATAGGGTGATGACACAAGGCAAATGACCCATTAGCGCTGGCATTAGTACAACTGGTAGAAGTGGAACCAGTTTCATTTTCCTGCGAATACCATTTAATACAGTGTTTCATAATACCATTTCAGTAGTAAAGTTAGTAGTGACATACACGCACCCTTGCATTCAAAATTGCACCACTGGCAACCATAATATGATCTAAAATTCTCCTCAAAAATAAATCTTGTTTAAACATAGTCATGCTTAGAAGATCATTACAAAACATTAAATCAAATAACGGTTTGGGTTTACTGGTGTAGGAATGCAGAGAAAGCGTATATTAACCTAAATTTAATAATTATAATTGGCTTTAATGATTATTTGTTAGTTATAAAATAGTGAAGTATTTAAATGTTCAAGTTAACTCGATCATGTAGGTGTTAGATTCAAATCTCCGTATTGGCTATTTTTTGTGCGTTGTATGCTTGATATGACACATCACACAAGTTTTATGCAATAAGTTTAATTAGATTTTATAACAGGTATACAACCCACTACATTAGCACTACCAAACCAACTTGGGGCGGAAGATAATTTCACCTTTACCCATGATTTATAACCATTGCTGTCACACACAATGGAATTAAAATGAGTATCTTTTGCGCTGTGCAGGACTGCTAACCTTAATAAGACGGCACAATCACAGTCCCACAGAAAGAGTCGTATTATATAAAACTATAAATATCCTGTTTGTAGATTGTGTGAACTGTGAAAAAACGATTAAAAAATATCTTTATGTTGTTGCTATTGCAAAAAACTACTCGGAAAAAACGCATAAATCAGAGACCATGCCCCATTCTATTCCAAACACTATTTTAAACTATTCCTGCACACTGACTTCACAGTACTGGAAGAAATTCCGGGCATCATTCCACTCTTCATCGACGAGTGTATGGACAATCCGATCACACATCCAGTGATCAGGGGGAGCACTCTGTATGGATCCCCCGTCACCAGACTCTCCATCCACAGAAGACTGGTGGCTTCAAGGGATGGAACAGGAACTGCTGCCATCTGTCGAATCGCTGTGATACTCGACATGAATATCAGGGGCATGGGGAGTGTGTTGAAGAGTGCTGGGAGGAAAAATGGTTTGGTTTACTTCCTTTTTTTGCTTCTTAAAAATATGATATTCACAAAAGTTAGTATAATTAAATAAAGACAGTTCTTATAACATTAAATAGTTTTTAGAACAGGAATAAAAGTTCTTTAAAAAAATCGGTGGCATTTTTATAAACTAAGCAATGTGACGATAAAATGCAAAGTAACTTAGTAACCTTTTCTATTATCCAAGAAAAATTTATTATCCAAACTATAACTAATAATTATTTGACACTTAAAATTAAACATCTTACTGGTAAATGGTCCAGTTCCATGCTCTTTAAAAAACTTTTTCATTTTCTGGCGGCCCATTGCTCTTTGTACTGGGTCGCTTGACGCTTCATATTTCTTTGTTCTTTCCATCATTTTCTGAAAATCAGTTATATTAGTAGGCGCATGGGCTAGGTATTCAGGCCTTATAATTCTTTTAAATAATTTTTTTTAATTAGTTAATTAACGAAACAGTATTGGTTATATTTACAGAAATTCTATAAAAATTCTGAAATCTATGAATTAAATTCCAGATAGGGGAACCAACTGACCAACGCTTGTTTTTATCCTACAGCCTTTTATCTTACAGTTTGTGGCACTACCAATGAGCGAAACGAAAAGATAAAAACCAATGCTACAAAACAGTGCACTTTAAAAAGAAATCATAAAAATTTAAAATATAAGATTGCACTGTCATACCTGTTGAAGTGGCATGAGTTGTGAAGACTTTATTCCAAATTTTCGGGTGTGAACAAAAATGGGGAAAGTTAACAGTCGAAGAGACATCGTCCCCATTATGATTGTCAACCACCACGGACAACCAGTCGCGATGTAAAATGTCTCTAATCCACTTTGGATAAAATGCCATGGCCAGTACCCTGCTGCTAGACCGATTTCAACAAAGGGTGGGTCTACAACGATTCCCCCAATCTCGGCAAGAGTTTCGGTCAAATTCGCTGCATTTTGAGTCAAATTCTGTACGTTTTCTGCGGCATTTAAAGTTTCCGTTGGAATTGGAACAGCATTTCGTAGTGGAGTTGTACTAATGCACCGTGAAGCACACAGTAAGTTGTTAGAAGAAGGTAGTGGCTTTAGATGCACTACAACACCTCTGTGTAATAAGGGACATCTTATAATTCTGATCATTTTCAGACCTTATCCATCCTAAAACCTAAAAATTTTCACGATTATTAAGGCAGTAAAAACAAAGAAAATGTGGCACAGATAAACAGTTCGCCTTAGGTGTAAAAAAGTTATTTTCGAAGAAATACAATATTGCAAAAAATACATAAACGCACAAATAAAAATAGCAAAAGGACAAGAGTAACCATTGTTAGATATCTTAAGTTTCAGGTATGTACCTTATGTCGGGGAATTTTAATAAAATCCAACCAAGATAAGTCAGAAATGTTATAAAACGCTTGGATTTCAAACCAGAAACGCATAGGAAATGTGATGTGTGGTGTCCATGTTTAATATATCAATTGCACTTCATATTTTATTTTGTCACAAACATATAAATTTTATGATTTCAGAAAAACAGGAATATATGTTATTAACTTATTATACACCCAAAAATGCTATTTTAAATATAGCTTATTTCTACTGTTTTTCATACATTTTTAACCATTTTCCATTGCAACACTGCATCAACCAGAAAGTTCAAATCTGCATTAAATAAAATAGTTCCACGCGATATATGTATTGCATACATATCTTTAAAATTCTTTCTACCGTTTTCCATTTTCTAAACAACATCTTCGCCCAAAAAAATCCAATCATCACTCTGTGTGTTTGATTTCATTCCCCTGTTTAATCTTGCTCATCTTCTTCATCATTTTCATCACTTCCAATCTCCGTCGTATCAGCTTTGTCATGCAGCAGCACATATTCCCGAGAGCTGAAGCCGAATTTCAGAAGGTCCTTCTCTTTTAACTCAAAATATCTAAATGACGATTAAAAGGTAAAAATTTAAGGTGTTGATAAAAAAAGAAATATGTTTCGTTGTGTAGTGTATCATGTGACTTGTTTTCAACCAAGATAACCACTAATAATATCAAGAAATGGAGATGTGCATATATTTATACCAAACAAAAACTATTTTACTGTTAAAAACCATACTAACACTTAGTATCGTTACTTTTTAGGCAATTTTCAGTTCAAAAGATTTAAATTTTATGAAATGTTAAACTATAACTAAATACATTTTGGTAAATCAAGCCCAACTACATACCATAGGCTACTATTTATAATAGATAAAAATGAAATTTCAACAATTAAGAGTTTTGTGATTGTACAGTCAGTCATTTTGCATTCAGGCATGCAAGCTGCAACTGTAAGTCGGGCGATCTACAAATCTAATAGCCCACCAGACTAATAGTGTATTTAAGAAGTAATAAATTGAAACCTCTGAGCTTCTATTCTTTCATTGTTCACGTATGTCCCGTTAGCTGAGCCAAGATCGATTATGTACGGCTTTACTCTGCGCTTCTTAACCCCATCCACCACAATGTCCATTAATCTGGTAAAAGTATTGAATCTGTTAAACCAGTTAAAGTTTGGAGGGCCAAGGGTGCTAACTGCATTCTTTTTTTGCAAATTACACCATTAGCACCACAACTGCTTACTAAAATTCTGCTTTAAATGACTTTTAATATTCGAGCTGTATATCGGACTATATAACTATTCTATAATATGTTTAGTTAGTTCACCATAATAAAGCACTTTGGCAACCATGAAAAAAGTTAATGTAAAAAGGTGTTATTTAAACCAATTATTATAAGATTGGTTGTTTACTAAAATTAAATGGGATCCGTGTCCAATTTAAATTTAATTAATTTAAGCATGATAATATATTAAATCTGAATTTAAACTATTATTTGAAACAAAAAGGACAGGACTAACCGGAATTGAAAAACTGCATGTTGCTTAGAGCAGGAAGGATGGTCAATGGGAATGTCTGCTATCCTTCGCAGCCGACCTAATAAATAAGCACTCTGTCGATGCAGGTGGAGAATCTGCACAGAAATTATCCAGTTGGTTAGTAGCTCGCCACCATACTTTGTCCAACAGGTTGAAAAGTAGATATCTGTTCGGTTTTCACAATGGTAACTTTCTTGAAACACCTCAAAGTTTGTGCCTTTTCGATTTAAGCAATTGTTTAACTTTAGTCTAAGTCAGCAACAAAACTTTAAAGCAATCATTTTAAGTAAGCAATATTCATCTTAATCATAAAGATAAAGTTAATGGGTCAGGTATGCAAATTACATTCTACTTTCCAGGCTGTATTCTTTGCACCCTAATGTCTATTAAAATTTTGTCTAATGGGCTTGCACATTATTTAAACTTAAAATAAACATTGACATAAGTTAAAGAATACACATCTATGGTCCTAAATAAATTTGAATAAAAATTAACACAGTTTAATAATCTATAGTTTAAAATAATAAACCAAACTTGCCTTTAAATTTTCAGTTCCTTTAAAGGGGTAAAGTCGCCACCTTTTCTTGGGCACCCTTGCCTCAGGAGGTTCATTATACTTAATTACCACCCCTTTAAACGTGTTGGTGTCTGCTGTAAGTGCACCGGATAGTCCTAAGTTTGGCTTCTCCTTTTCCACCTTTTCCTCCTCCTTTTTGAAAGCCTCCTCCACTTCTCCTGCTCCGTCTCTTCTCTCTCTCTCTTCTATTCTCCTATCGTCATTTCTTCTTCTCTCTCTTTGGTCATTTGAATCTGGGAAAATGGACAAGTTTGAATTATAAATTCAGGTTTGATTATAAAGTGCCACACATGTGCGAATTTAAAATACTAAAAAAAATTAAATCATAGATAAATTGTAGCCTTGTAAAATTAGTGGTTATTATGCCACTAGATTACACGACAAAACACAACACCTGAACAATCGAGAATAAAGGTACCAATAATGTCATTCAAAAAACATAGAAACAAAATAATTACAAACTTGACTAAAATAATTTCTTACCGTCATTCCATCTCCCACCTTGCAATCTTCGCCTTCTGTTCTCTTCCTGTCTTCGATCGAAATCCTCTTCTCTTTTGATTCGAGCTTCCGGATCTCTCCTTTCTCTTCTCCGTTCGTCCCTTTGTCGATGGTCCACGTGTGCATCCCGATAACCATCATCTTGTCTCTCTTTCTTAATTGGCCGTCTGTGCCGCGAGTCATCCGGACTTCGACGACTCGAATAACCATCTTCCCGATTTCTTGAGCGATTATGTGACATTCGTTCTTGACTTCTGTCCAAGGAATTACGTCTTCTTTCCCTTGATTTATTTCTTCTTCTGTCAGAAACTTCTTTTCTTGCATCTTCTCTTGGGCGCTTCTCTCCAGGACTACTACTTTGCCGCGATCTTGAAAATTTTGACCTGTCATCTTTTTCTTTTATTTCAGTACCAGTTTCGGACTCGGATGAGCTATAAGCAGGTTTCTGCCGTTTTCTTAAAATCTCTTCTTTTTCCACGAAATCCGTTTTCCTTTTTGATTTTTCTACTTTTTCTGGGATTCTGTCACGCTTAGATTTGCTTTGATTTTGAGATCTCTTTTTCGACTTAGGATTTCGTTCCTGACTAGAATCAGAAGAGTTAGAATACTCTTTTATTTCCCTTTGCCCCTTTTCTGTTTCATTATTCTCATTTTTACTTTTATGTCTGTTAGATTTTTCTTTTGTTTGTTTTAGATGTTCATTGTCATTGCTAGAATCAGAAGACGAAGAGGAATCAGATTCACTCGTACTTCTGCTTCTTTTGCCCTTTTTTCTTGAATTTTCTTTATTTTTCTTCGTACAGTTTTCGATCAAACGACCTGCTTTATCATTGGGGTGATTGTGATTTTTGTTTCCACTTAATTCTGAATTTGAATCAGAAGAACTATCAGAATCAGAACTCGAGTTTCTTCTTCTTTGTTTTGACACAGAAACTTGCTTAACTTCTCCCAAATTTTGAGTTTTTTGTTTCTTTTGTTCACCTTTTCGATGATTTTTATGCATTTCCTCAGAAATACACTTTTCAGTAGATCGTCTTTTCATTTTTCTTTTCAGCTCCCGGCTAGATTCTGAACTCGAACTTGAGCTCGGCGTTGCAGATTTCGACCGTTTCTTGGACTTGTTTTTAGACTGTTTCTTGTGTTCTTTAGACTTTCTTTTTTCCGGAGTAGATTCGTCAGAGTATTGGTCATCATCAGATTGTTTACTGTGTTGTTTCTGTGTTTCTCTATCAAAATTTCGCTTTTTTAGTTTTTCAGGGTTGGATTCATGCATTTTATATTCAGATTTACTATGCATTATATCATCAGCTTGTTTCTTTTTGTGCTTTTTTGTTGAATTTTTATCAAAATGATCAGTTTTAGGCATTATAAAAGTTTTTAACAAAACAAAATAACCTGTAATATCCAAATTAAAATAGTGAAAGGAGCAGCGTGTCAGTGTTACCTGGAAAATCCATAAATGTTAACATACAGATGTTTCAATAAAGAATACAATAATATTTCTAGCTGTTTCAAATTGTGTAAAAAACAGAGAAAATCACACATATTTATATAGTATAGCTTAGCGGTGCAACAAGATAATTTTTAAAAAGGGCAAGGATAGTTCTGACAAGTTGTCAGCGGCAACTATACAAATTTACAGTAAAAAAGCTTATCAGAATACCATATCAGCAGCAAGTTATCAGTTGTGTTTAATAATGAATCACAATAATTAAGCTCCATTTTAAACTCGGGAAAAGCAGTCATTATTGAAATTTGACATGAAAAAAGAGAAAATTTGTCACGAATAAAAAGATACGAAACATATGAATTAAGACTATGCCATTTGTGTTATAGGGGATGGGAAAGGTGCAGCCTTTGAAGCCAAGTATTCACAAAATTTGGCAATGAGTAATTGTTTCTACGAAGCAGCTTAGCGGGAGTAATTTCCGCAGAAATAAAAAATTAATGAAAATGAAAAAAACTAGTTACAACCTGTTCTTTGCTTAATTATGAAGCGCTTGGTAGAATGTTTACATCCGGATTAATTAACTGCTGGTTAATTAAAAATACGAATCTCAAAAGACCAATTTCCAAAACCGACTCATGAAAAAGTTTTGCTTTGCTGCCGTTATGTACTGGTTGCCCGTCGACAAACAAAGGCCTTTTCCCTTCATTTGTAAACACAAAGTCACCGTTTGTTTTCATTTTTATAGAACCCTGCCGGCGGGAAACCTTAGATGCAGGCCCTTCGAGCGACAAATCGATATCCACAGTTGAGGTTTCAGTGGAGCGTCCAAGTGAGATTTCTCGAGAACGCATGAGGTATCTGACAAGACGACCACGCAAAACGGCGACCGTATGCTGGTCCAACTCTTGTGTTGGTATTCCAGTGACGTGTGAAACCAAACACTCCCATTTTGGGAGCTCTTCTTCAAGTTGTTTAATCTCTCGCTTCTGCTTTCGATCTGAGATCCTCATTTCATGTTCGACGGCCTCATCAC
>CH002105.1:484816-496655 GCA_000149265.1 Ciona savignyi | reverse complement strand
CGACAAAATATCTTCCTCACTTTTACTAAAAAGCGCTTTTTGATGAGCAACATACGCTATTTCCCGCGGCAATGATTTCATAGCTTGTTTTGCGAGCGCAGAAATAACTGGATCGTATAACAAAGCATACCAACGTTCTTGCACCTCCTCCAGGGTAAAATGACATGAAAATTTAACCCCAATATGTACCAGGTTAAGGTCCTGAACCTGCTCAACTGCGTCGATGAGCATTATATCATCCGTAGGTTTCCATCTTCCCATGTCCTTTACAGCAGCAAAAGCTTGTCTTGTTTTCTTGATCTTTTTTCGTTTGCTCGACTTTTTCTCAGAATTAGCAGAAAATCTCCGGGACGAATCCTGACTGGTTCTGGTGGATTTTGATTCCTCGGGAACAGAACTGCTACTTATCTTCCCTACATCTTGCAGGGTTACAGTCCAATTACCAAAGTCCTCCACAGGTAAGCCATCGGAGCTTTTCCGCTGTGGTTTTTGCGGCAAACTGCTTTCCACCAGTTCATCATCAAACTTTCGTCTTTTAATTGATCTTGACGAATGTCGTCTGTTTGAACTTGACGATCCAGACATATTTTCAATGACCTATTTAAAATTAACAACTCCACATTCCTGCTATACAAGGAAAGAGTTAAAAAAGGTTAAAAATTACAACTAACATCGAGGGAATCACTAAATGGAGGGAATCTGCTAAGTAAACTATCCCGTATGGAAAGTATGTCAATTTTCGCCGAGATCTCGAGTGTGCACGTGTGCAAACGTCCAAGAGTGCACACTTCAATTGTGCACAAAATCTCCTTTTTATTAGTATTTTGTAAAAATCTTAAACAAACATATTATTCTATCCTAAATCTATCGTGTCCATCAGCTAACATATCTATCTACTTAACATAAAACGTACTGACAGTAAATTACCTGAGGTCCAGAGGTAGGTTTACAGGTTTATTGGAAATTATACGATGTTTATGTTTAAACATCGCTAGCTTGCGAGCGTGTGTGAAATTACCCAAGTGTGCAAAGACGCGGGGGTAAAAAAACTCGAGTGTGCAGCTGCCGTACTTTCCATACTGGTAGATTGCTATGAAAAGTAATTCTAACCCTGTCCCAAACACTAATCTCAACCCCAGAACTAACTTTAACCCCAACCCTAACATTAATATCATGGCTTTTGTAATTACTAAGTATAGTAAGCGATCCAAGCAATTTAAGCGCTTCATGCGCTCCAAGCGGTCCAAGCGCTCCTGTAGTATTTAGAGGTACCGTGTGTGAATTACCCAAGTGTGCAAAGACGCAGGAAAAAAAACTCGAGAGTGCAGCTGCCGTACTTTCCATACCGGTAAACTATGGAAACTAAACTTCTGCGGGACAACAAGACTATTCTGCCTGACAGTGAAAAGAGGGGCGGAACACTATTCCATTTCAAAAAAAATAGCAGGGTGAAGTGTTCTCTCCACAAACATGATTGGGAGGGGGTTATTATTATATAACCCGTTTTTCTCCTTTTACTTATCGCCTAAAATCGTGAATACCGTCTGTATATATCAGACATATTTAACATTAGAATTTTATTTGCATGCTAAGCATGTACATAGTAATAATAATCATAAATAAGTGCATAACTTTAGCACAAACTGTACAACAGTAAGTATAACTTTAGCACAAACTGTACAACACAATGTTACCGCTCACACTAATGACTGTTCTGGTAAAATTTGTAAAAACATGAGTATCATCAATGTTACATCGGGGTTGACTTGTATTTTGTTGGTAAATATATTCTTACAATGCTTTTAAAGGTTAGAATCCAATAACATATAAAAATGTGTACATGAATCGGTCGCGCTAATCATTAGACCGTATAACCATAGACACTTTATACATAGAGAGTCTGTGGTATAACTATAGAGAACTAATACATTAATACAATTGTCCCACACCACAAACGTCTATACAAGATATCTCCGTTCATGTTAGTCTAATTCGTACTTAAATTTTAAATGCAAACTTTTTGGGTGAAAAGGGTTTCAAAACATGTAATATGTCGCAATATGTATTATCATACTATATTTCCTTGCATTTCTGGATGGTCCGGGTTATCTGCCACCACCGTAGCTATTGTTGCACATGATGGATACGTTTATTCAGTTTAAAAAATACATGAAGCCTGTTGGTAGTAGGCGTATAGACATTGCGTTTTTGCTTAAACGATCAATACCTAATGACGCAGCAACGTACGTTAACTTGTGAAGAACTCATATTCATAAAATCAACAGTTGTTTTAAATACGCTCATTGCTGAAGTAGAAGTTTAGGAACTTATATAATATTAGTATAATTAAACTCTCTCCCAAGTACAAGTATTAGTTTTAGCCGTTTTACTGTACAATTAATCCGCTAGGTTTAGGCAATGTCCGTTAAGTGCCTTGCCCAGTGGTTCTCAAACTTTTCCAGCTCGTGGCACACTAAGAAAATTCTAAAAAAATCGTGGCACACTTGAACAAAACAAATTGAATCAAAGAATTTTATTCAGCAAATTTTAATAGGATGGGTGTGCTTGTCGTTTAGCACAAATAAGATCGCAACGAGGTTCCATTTTTGACAAACACAAACGCATTTCGTCGTCAACTTCAACTGAGTACAGTACTCAATAAAAGTTTAAATGGGATCAAATAACCAAAGTTTGCTTATGGAATAATCTTATTAATAAAATGGTTAATCTTCTGTCATCTAGGTAGTTTTTGTGCTGCTTAACTCAGCGTGCAGGACAAAATGTGATGCATGTGTTAAAATTACATTAATACACCACACTGAACAATGAATTGTGCTTATGACGTGACAATCACCCTTAATTCATCGCTACCCATAGCAATACTGTCTACTCTACTTGCTACTAAACTAGGGAAAATACATTTCTGTGCATTAAAGTTGCGTATGCCCAGTTTGCCCATTCGTAACACAATTTCCTACATAATTTTGCAAAATTCCAAAAAGTTTCGCGGCACACCTGAGAATCTCAAACGGCACACTGGTGTGCCGCGGCACACAGTTTGAGAAACACTGGCCTTGCCCAAGGATACAACCGACTAGCTAGTGACCATCAAGGCCGATGCACACTTAGAGCGATGCGGGCGACGGCGATAAAGTGAAAGCGATGGCGGGCGACAAATCATCGCTCAGAGCATTGACACTTGGAGCGATGAATCGCTTTCATCGCTATACTTTTTCTGGTACCCTGCCAGTTTTGGCGGGTAACGGGCGCATGTAATGTTAGCCTTGTACAGTTTTTAAGCAACGGACCTGGACTTACACGCCTAGACTTTAACTTTTATAACCTAAATGGCGATGATTTAGACTTCACTATGATGCCTTTAGCATAAATTAACCAGTTATACTGATACCAATATTTGGTAATAAATAAAAGTAAACAGTAATTGATTTTTATATTGGTATAAATATAAATTAAAATTAACAAGGCAATCTAGTCTAAGCACATACAACCTACTGTATTATTTAAATGTGAGTTACTAGTCTAATCTATTTCAGCGATTTTGATCCAATTATTAGGTTTCAGTTTATCATTTTTATATCCAGTTTTTACTGTTACGTACAAAACCGGGTAGCTTTGTACCAATTTAATTAAAATTTCGCTAAAATTAAACTTCTTCGTGCTGGTATATTCCGAAATGTCCCAAGTTTTCTTCTTGATTCATTTTTGCACGCGCGAAATTTTCTGAGTTTTCCCGCCAAACCTCGGCGATGAGAGCGGTGCGGGCGGTGGATTGGAACAAGTATCTTTTCGGGCGATAGCGAGCGATAGGCAGCGATGCAGGACGTGACGTCAAAATAATCGCTCGCATCGCTCTCATCGCTTGCCATTGCCGTAAGTGTGCATCGGCCTTCAGTTTCGCATCTTCAACCTTTCGGTCGAAAGGCGTCGCACTAAACCACCAGGCTAACTGTTGGACGAGATATAGCACAATTGATTTATTTTTTCTTCTTCGCTATCTTCGTTAAGTACAAAAGAAAAATATTAAATTAAAAAAGGCAGAATAAGAATATTTATAACACGGCATTTGTAATAGGCCTACACAAGATATTACATAAACAAACAGACTAAACCGTTAGGCCTGACAATTAAAAAAATAATATTTGCAATTATTTAATTTAAGGGTTACATACAGCCATGAATAAAATAAGTAAAATCGTTTGTTCTTAATATTTAAATAAAACAATTAAATACTTTAAAAATTCATAAAAAGCATATATTACATAATACAACGTGGGGGTGGGGAAGGTTTAGAACTGGCAAATTTCTTTTTCGAATGTTTTAGTTTGGTGATATATATCCTTGTTTAAACAAGCAATCACATGCAACCGGGATATCCATCTTCCGGTTCGAATTTGTAAGTTTATCGAACAATTGAATTTCGTAATAAATCGGTCTCGGTCGGAAGGTGGGTAGCAACTGGTGGCATTCTGCTCGACAGCGACTTGGACAAACCGCGAGAGAAAGCATTCCCCACCTTCCCACAATCATGTGGGGCGGTCTCCCACGAAAGACCGGGGGAAGTATATCTTGTAGCCCCGAAGTGGGTTAATCTTCGGCACCTAGGATAAGATATTCATGTTTAACACGGTAAATGAACACTAACCCATCGAGGTATTCTAATCGGTTGAAAATATATAAAATCTAAAAAAGGTTTTAGTGTAAGTTTGGTCTTTTTTTTGTTAAAATAACGAACAAACCACGCTATACGTAACGAAGCTTTAAATACAAGTTCACATATAGTGTAGTTACTAAGACTGAATTCACAGATTCAATATCACTTTACCTTCCGCTTTCCAACTTTCTTGCGTCTGCCACTAGAACGGATAACACCAAGCACGTCAACGCCATGAAGAAAATACAATTCCTCTGCAAAATATTTTTATATTACAAATTTGTAAGTTTTTATTGTTCCGGCAAACTAATTTTACTTTATTTACCATGTTTTTCTTCTTTCTTTTCACCTTTACAATTTCGTTCAAGTTTAATCTCTACTTAAAAAAATCGAATGATCATTTATCCAATTTGACGTTCTTATATAGCAGGAGAATATAACGATACATGGTTTTCGGTTTAAGGACATTTTGTTAATTTTCCCATGTTAACCACTTCCTTGTTTTTTTTATTTGTTTGATTTTATAATCGGTTGCACCAGCAAAAAGGTTACATATGCCAACCTACTCAGGTATAGTAGCGTAACCTAATACTGTGCAGAAAAAAGTTTACAGAAGATATATAAAACGTTTCTTTTTCGTAACCGTACCGGGAATACAGATAATTGTCGCCGTTCTGGGGACAATGTTAGTATACGTCATAATATCGTGTTTTAACCTTTGGTTTTCCCTCGATTGTTAGACAAGAAACTACATTTTTTTTGTGTCTCCACTCACAGTCTGATACATGATCTCCTATGAAACTGCCAAAAATCCTTAACGTCCATTGTCTTTGTGTAAGTGTCGGTAGCAACTACGCACCCACACGCTGTTTAATTCTTGACTGAGGGGTAGCAGGACAGAATAGGTAAGAAAGAATACACCAGTTCCCCTAAATATTCAACCACTAACTGGGCGGTTGGATTTTCAAGCGTTATTATACCACAGTATGACCAATAATTCATTCAGGCTGCGGTGTTATATTTCAGTGAAATTAGTTGCAGATAACTCCCTATACTTATAGTTTAGTTAGGGCGAGATACGTTACAGTGCCAGATAAAGCAGCCCATATTTGTCGTATTTCTTTTATTATTTTATGACATTTTTGAAATTTGATAGCCCTATCTATCTAGTGACTGGAAAGCACTGTGGATTCCAAATTTTAAAATAAATTAAACAAAAACACATTTAAACACAAAAAAAACAATTAACCCAACAAACCCCCCAAAATATAAAATACCTAAGAATATATACCAACCGCTATTATCTAATGTATAAAGCAGCTAGATGTTTAAAGCCATTTTAGTTTTTTTTATGTTTTTTTATTTATGTCAGGGAACTTTAATATTTGTGTTTTTTTCGTTATATAAAATAACAGCAAATAACAGTCATTAAACACGTCATTAACATGACAAAGATTTGTTTATTTAGCACAATAAATAAAGTTTGCATAATATATACACATTTCAACTAGAAAAAAGAAAAGATATAAAAAAAGTGAAAATACATCTAAGTAAAAGTCTTTTCGATTTGTCAACAAAAACAAGTATATGGTACAAGCACAACCTCGTTGTATAAAGATCGCACTGTTCTGTACTCTGTCCCTGCTGCATACCTGTAAAACATCATAACTTTATAGAAGGTCTAGCTTATACGCGTTTTTGCTCCTTCGTTACATTAAACAAAATTAGCGCGAATATTAATTAAAAAAGATTTAGGAAAATTCAATCCGAAATAATGGTAAATGTTTAAAAATTGAAGGATTACGATTTCAAAATTTTGGAAGATATATTTTGGGGGGAAAGCGGAGTTGGGTCTAAAATTGGACTTTAAAGTGCAAGTATGATGTAAGCATTCTCATTTTCTACCCCACATACACAGTATTTAAGCTAAGATTTCTGGTATATTTTAATTTATATACAAAAACATTCTATTCAATTGTTTTATTTATTTGGTATTATTGCCGAGTTAATGTTTTAACCCATGATTGCATGTCACTGATAACCTATTTGAATAGAATGTATATTGTATAGTACGTGTTAACCAGGCATTAAAATTTCATTAACCTTCACATATCTCAGTACTTACTGTCTCGGTCTTGGACCACTTATCGAGCATAGACCACATGTTGGTCCTTTGAAACTGAAGCCTTTACACTTGTAAGTATGTTCAGTCCAATTCATTTCAATATCGTTGTCCAGTCGTCGGCATCTAGACCCGAAAAATGTTTATATACAATTTTTTTCTAAATTGTCCACACTTTTCGAATTAATCCAAAGCAATTCATACTCAATAGTTCTAAAACTAAAGACGCCAGGATTAAACCAGCCAATGTCGGTAATGTTTTGCGTTTGTTTAAATTGAACGCTTCATATCTGGTTGATATTAAAATATAAAGGGAGTTATCATTAAAGTAGTAATTTTTATACCGATGTAAGTTTTGATCCCATGATTGCTTCGTCACTAACACCGGTTTTATTTATTATGAAACGGTATGGGAATCGGCTGTTCTAGCCAATCGGCTACAGCATCGTAAAACACGCTACAGAAGGGCTTATTGGTACGGCATAATATTGTATTTGTTGGTTCAAATTAAGATAATAATTAGATCGAATACCAAACCAAGTACCTGTCCTCAACGACGTTAACATGTCTCGCTCTGGATATTTGTTGTCCATTTGTTATCGACTCGGAGGCACAGAGAATCAAAATCGCAATAAGTACCAGTTTCATCTGCGTTAAATGATAATTTTTTTAACAATTAGGACAAAAAACTATAATTCTTAACCTCAGCGCTTTGTATATGCACTTTAGCTATTATCTTACCTTTATCGAAGTTTTCTTTTTTATAATTGGAATTCAGTAGAACTCTTGTAACAGTTTCTTTTTATCTGGTTGTATTCCTAATCAGTTTGACTCGATATTTAATTTTCTGCCTCATTTATACAGTGCTTACGGAAATGAAGCCGAAATGAAACTAAATTCGAGTCGTCGCTTTCGGCTTCGGAATTCCACTTATCACATAACATTATGTTGATGAGTTGAGAAACTGATTTCGTGTACAACTAATTGTGAAGGTGGAAATTGACATTCGATCGAGCCACAATGTGTTTCAAAGCCTTTTGTTGATCAGTTTGATACGAGTACTGATGTTTCTTCACACACAGGTTGGACTTTTGGATTTCTACGGGTTCTATCATTTGACAGTTTCCTTTCTTGCTAATTTCTCTCTTTATAAGGTTCGTTTTTTAGAAATATGTTTCTTAAAAGGTGACATATTTCGTGTGATTTTTACTAAAAACAACAATATTTACTAAAAACAACAATATGTCTTTAAAGATTTTAATTTACAGTGAAAAACTCTGTTGGAAATTGTGGAACATCAACCAGTGAAATCTAACACGAACAGTTTCGGTCATCACCAGACACCTGTAGATGGACCACCCTCATCACCAGACAATCTGTAGATGTACCACCCTACTAAAAGGATTGACCACCCTCCGACAAATAGGATGTAAAGCCGAAGTGTACGACGTTAACCGTAAACTAATAAAATCAGTCTTTATCAGTGGCCGGATTGGAGTAGCCCTCTCTTTGTCAGGGTATTTAAATATGTATTGTTTTAAATAACAATGGTGGTAATTCCCGTTTTGTATAGTTGGAAGCAGCATGTGCTAGGCTGTGCGACGGCGTTTTCGTTTAAAGCGGTTGATTGTGCATCTTCTAGCTGTTTTGTTGGGCAATAGTACCCGATGTACGGAGGGGTACAAGCTAAAAATTATATGTTATATAAATTATATAAAAATTAAGTTTAGGATGCAGTTTCATCTTCAATAACATTTTTTCGGATTTTGAGTGACAGCCCTTTTTGTGAGTTTTGTATTAAAACACTTTTAGTGACGCGTCCATTATAGGTATTAAACTTAAAGCCGTTAAAAACTGACCTATACCATATAAAAACGGTCTTTTTAACGACCCCATTATGTGCACTTAATTGCTCACTTTGGTTGCTGGTTTCAACTCAGTTAAATATCAAATTATTAGGCGCACTGCAATATTTTATCTCCTGCAAGCCAACGGTCCGAACATATCGACGACGATTATACGTCATAGTTGCAATTTGCTTTGTACGGTTCGAACCTCTTAAGAATCTAGCAAGAGAATCGACAATAAAAGCAAACTCATTTTTAAATACAACCCTGTCGGATTTTTTAGAACTGAACCGTCAGTACCAAGCGACGGTAAGAAATACGCGCAAGGCATCCTGACGATGAATAATTAAGTGTGTACGATGATAGACGTTCAAATAAATCAGAGCCTCGTCGTATCAATGCATTTGTAATGCTGCATAAAATAAATTTTCCACGAAACACAAATAAAACTTTGGATCTAATCCACAGTTCGTTCGGGATTGCTTTCTTCGAAGTCCTGACCTGAAATTAAATTAAAATATATTTTTCTTTAAAAGTTTGTGAGAAGTGAATTGTGAATTTACAAACAGACGAAATAAGATGTGTCACTTTTAATAAAAAATAATAGCCAGATAAAAATAATATGTTTTAATTCTTGGTTACATAACGGAATTAAGGTATAGAATTTGGTATTGGTATCAAAAATCCTTTCGTTATAAAGTTGTTCAAACATCATACCATACCGTCTTTATATGTTTTTGCCAGTTTTCTTTTGTTCCAACTGAAGGAAAATTTATTTAATCTTGCTGATGTAGTTTTAACCAGACGGTTAGCTTAGTCGTTAGTAACGTCATCGATCTACAAGTAGTCACAAGGTTGCATAATCGAAACCAGACTATTGGGCGAGGCACTTAGTTAGCCGGCATTGGCTAAGACCACTAGATAAATGGGTTCTACCAAAACTGCAAAAAGTCTTTATCTTGCACAAACTACAACAGCTCCGGTAATTGGTCGCCGGGTTTAAGGTACTCTGACGAGTTTCCGTATGATACTCCCCTTTCATATCCCCATTCATTCACAGAGATAAAACATAAATTCATAACAAAAAAAACAGAGGTGAAATATTTCGTGCTAAGTCAAAAATAAATTCATACTCGTAGGTGAAGATAGGCGTTGGTGGTGCTGAATTTCTTGATTTACCCAATACCTGTGGGCTTCGGAAAATATTTTGTTTGCATATACTGGTCCCATAACACAATATCCACAACAGAAGAACAAATGCCGATTGACAAACTGCCATTCTAGAGAATTTCAAATGCAGTTTTCTACACAAATGTTTTATGTAATTATAGATATTTGTAATGTTTAGTAGGATAAAATTCATCTACCGATTTCCATGTTGAAAACAAATTGCAAGCCCATATTTGGTTTAAACTTTACGCCGTTAAAAACTGATCGTACATACAAAGAAAGTTTTGGCGACGAGCAAATCACGGACTTAAATTGCTCACTTTGGTAACCGACAGGTTGGTCTGGTCACTAGACTGTAGTGGTTCTCTCCGTCGCATCTCCGAAGGTTAGGGGATCGAAACTGGTCGCTAGCTGGACGGTCATGTCCTTGAGCAGGCACTTTACGGACATTGCCTGAACCCAGTAACTTATATCTACTAAATTGAAGGAACGGCTGAATCATCCATAACAAAATGCAATAGCTCTGGTAACCGACGGTGGGCGCGAGGTGATCTGACGTTTGTCTGTGTATATGTACATGAATATCCTAACTAGTCTGAACATGTCTATACTGTCGGTCACAATTATACATACAAGTAATCAGCATACACTTAATAATAAACAACTTTGCTTAGTGCGGTTATTAAACCCTGAAGAATCTATAAACCTGACATTAAAAGTCCACTTCCCGTTAAATACAACACTTTGGTAGATTTTCTAAAAATGAACTGTCAGTGCCAAGCGCCGGTAAGAAAGACTTACCATGAAGCGCAATAAGGCGTCGGTTGCAGATAAGCACGGAAATGATTAAAAACTGCCAAGGCTTCTGAAGTAAACGCAGCCGACACCCAATACACTCTTTGTGCGTGCTGATAAAAAATAACCGCTAAACAAGATATCTTTCTTATATAAGTTGACCTTGTATATTTCTAGAAGTAATCTTTTTTGGGTAAACGGGTTTCAAAACATGTGATATGTTGCAACATGTACCACACCATATGCACGACGCGATATATTCTCTGCATTTCGGGATGGCCCGTAATATCGGTTATTCATGTTTACAGCCTTATATGGAAAACGGGTGTGAATGTTAACACACATTACCTTGCGAACTGTCGGGTTACCGTAGCGACTGTAATGTTGTATATGACCGATATGTTTCTTCAAATACATTAATTTTTATGGTAGTAGGCATATAGACGTTGCGTGCATTTTTATACTGCATAGCATTAATTATATATGGCGCAGTAACCTATACGTTGGCTTTTAAAGAACTCATATTCATAAAATCAACGGTGGTTTTGAAGACACGCATATCTAATGAGGAAGTTTTAAATCTCATTTGAAGGGAAGTTCTTAATGAGTTTTCCAGCTCCTTGAAGGCACTTCGTATACTCTGCGCCTATTCTCTTTCAATATTAAAAACATCCGGATTATTTTAAATAAAGTTAGCGGAAGATGTCTGCAGCTATGGTTTTCAATTGCTTCGCTTAGACAGCCGGGTTATGTTTTAAGTACCGAATAAATAGTCTACCAATAGTATACTAAAATTACTCAGGCAATCGACGATGTGCGCAAGGTATCTTAACGATTGGCCGTGTTAGAACTTTCCTTGCGTATTCCTATTCACGGGGATAAAACCTAGAGTATCTAATAATTAGGTGTGTATGATAACACACGTCCAATAAATCAGAGCCTTGTCATATACAATGCATTTTAATGCTATGTCAAATTTTCCACCAAACACAACGAAAACGTCGGATCTAATCCAGCCTTTTTTCGAAATTGGTGTCTTCAATACTTTCTTCTGTAAACAATTTAGAATAAAGTATTCTTCAGAAAATTTTGCAAGCTCAATTTTATATTAATAGGGAATCACATTAAGACGAAAAAATAAGTCAATTTTATTAAAAACAAACAAGAAAAATAACAAGAATTTTCGCTGCAACTGTGGTTTTTTAATTATAACTCTTGCAAAATTGACGGTTA
>CH002105.1:429641-484554 GCA_000149265.1 Ciona savignyi | reverse complement strand
GCTTCTCACTCTTGCGACAACATCTCGTGTGATTTTCGCCCAAAATAAACCCATTAGCTGGTCTTTCTCACGGGAACCCCATCAAAATCCTTCGTAACTCCGAGCAATAACTGACGTCATAATGATTTCCAGAGATCAAACAACACTGACCGGCAATAGCTGGCGCCATAATGACCTCGATCACCTTCCGCACACGATCAAACAACACCGACCCTTAATTGACGTCATAATGTTTTTCAGGTCAGCCTTTGCACGCGATCAATGACCAATAACTGGCGCCATAATGCAGTTTTAAGTGGATGACGTCCATCTTATCGCGGATGTTTGAATTGAAGTGAAAACAAGGCGAACCGCTGCATGCCTTCCACCGTTAAAAGGAAAAATCAAAATTAAGTCCATTCTTCCACATAATGTATGTGTTTCATATTAAAAGTTTGTTAGTAGAGAATATACAAAACATTTTTAGTAAGACGAGTGTGTTAATAATGAGAATATATGTGTCAAAGGTTGATTCTGGCTTGATGCAATTGTTAAAAATCCCGATGCAGCAACACATATTGCTCAAAAGGCCATTATAGGGCTGTTATTTTCATATTTTTGCTTGATACATATAAGCCGTTTGGCTGTTTTCGCATATAGCAGCGATTTGCTTAAGTAACCTAGGCGGTAATATTAAGCAATAAAGAGACATAATAGATTTGCGATTGCGCAGTGATCTCTTCGGGTTGATTTACCCGGAAAATAGACATTTGTAAATCAAGCAATATAACATAACATATCAAGTCGATAGCAAAAATACCAGAATTATTGAGTTCTCATAAACTCTAGCAAATATATATGTGCCTTCTCGGGATTTAAATCAAATGCAATATTATATAGCCCACACTCAAACCTTTTTCACCGTGATGTAGAAATGTGATGTGTAATGGTGTCGATTTCTACATCAGTCCTCGCTCAGTTTCATAACTTCTGAAAACTGAGAGCATCGCTGATTCAAAATCTTTAAACTCGAACATTTGCTTGCTTTTATCCGCAGACAGAGCCTTCCAGTTTAGTGTCGAGTGACCAACTGGTTAAAACAACATGGCTGAACGACGATTTGCGGCTCTTTGCTTGCTTGATATCGTCGCTGAATTTTCCCCTCATCATGCTTGAAGGAAATGTTGAATAAACATAAACGGTGAGCTTGGTTCAAAAGCAAATCTTCTAGCTCACTTGATTACTGCAGAAAGTTGAACAGACTTCTGCTTTGATCAGACTTCTGTTTTCTCGTGAACAGTAGGGTCTGCTCGGTTGAAATCTTCGTATCCACTCTTCAGACTTCGGAAGGTTGCGTGTTCACATCACGTCGGGGTCACCACTGCAACGTTTGACGTTTTTGCGGTAGGTTAACTGCAACGTTCGAGGTTAGTCGAGGGTAGATTTGCCCTCTGTGTGGCTCGAATATATGCTGACTCCGATATCCGACTTCCAAAGATCGAGTCCACGCTGGTTGAACGTTGGTTTGGTTTATTGTCAAACGTTGTTAATATGAACACACGAATAAATCAATGCACTTTACTCGGGAATCGATTCGCGGGACCGACTGGCGTCGGAATAACTGCGCGATGGGTTTAATAGACAGTTCGTTTTCCTTTGCGGCTTGTCAACTCGTTCTTTGTTTATTCCGGCAGAAGCGACTTTTGTCTTGTTCTTTCTGTCAACTATGCCACAAAGTCTCAATAACCTAGCGCTTAACGCGCCAGGTGGCAGTCACCTCGGTCTCAGCCTCGTTCCCTCTCTCTCTGTCCGTCCAAACATGCGTATTTATCTGGTGCTCCAATTCCTAAGAGAAAACTGCATGATGCCCGTTTTTGGTCTTATTCATGTAATCTTTTCTCTCCAAAACCACTTATAGATTCTCTGCTTCTCACTCTTGCGACAACATCTCGTGTGATTGTTCGCCCAAAATAAACCCATTAGCTGGTCTTTCTCACGGGAACCCCATCAAAATCCTTCGTAACTCCGAGCAATAACTGACGTCATAATGATTTCCAGAGATCAAACAACACTGACCGGCAATAGCTGGCGCCATAATGACCTCGATCACCTTCCGCACACGATCAAACAACACCGACCCTTAATTGACGTCATAATGTTTTTCAGGTCAGCCTTTGCACGCGATCAATGACCAATAACTGGCGCCATAATGCAGTTTTAAGTGGATGACGTCCATCTTATCGCGGATGTTTGAATTGAAGTGAAAACAAGGCGAACCGCTGCATGATATGTCGCCATGTCTACCAAGCAACATGTTCAGTGCTTGCCTGAATAGCCCGTATTATCTATAACGACCCGAGCAAAAATAGGATATTCATGTTGATCCACTTGAATAGGAAATTATCACCCACCTTCGGCTTAATAGATATATTGTAGTATTTTATATATTGTATAGTCTTAAGACAATAACCGGGCATTGCCTAAAACCGAAGTATGAATGAGCTGAAACTGAACGTCCTAATTCATGCACATTTAACTTCCCGATGCAGAATTTACTGAGGTTTCGTAATATATGCGAAAAGTGAGATATGTAACTTATGTTAGTTAAATTATGACTACTTCATCATATACTCGTTTAATTAAGCTTTTTGTCTTAAGAAATTATCAATTTGATTTTTGTCGTTTTTTATGTAGCCTACTTAATACATACCGTGTCACCAACACTTCAGTAGGAAGGTGTTGTCCAACCAGGTTAAAAAGTTGGCAAAATCTACGATGAATACCCGAAAGATTATACAAAACACAAAATTGATGTCACATTTTTGTCAATAACGTATTAACCTATAACTACTTAAAATAACAGTTATACAATAAAATTTACAAACAAAAGTAGCGAAGGGGGTATAGTATATTTTTTTAATTTATGTTCCTTTGTTAAAAAAAACTAACAAAAATAGCAAAGTTTAAAATGAAAGCCGAAAGAAACGGCAAAAAGAGTAATAAAAAACACGTCAGCTGTATTTACATGATATTAAGTCAGAAAAAAAAGAGGTTGCCGTTAAAGCTGATATTTAAAAAGGAAAATTTTGCAATTATTTAATTCAAAGGTTATAGACTTAAAAAAAAGTAAGTAAAAATATAAACAATTCTTCAGCAAATTTCAAATAATAAAATCAAATGCAAAAGACAAGCATAGTCCAGAATATTACCCGGTGGTCAAGTATTTAACTGGTACTTTTTTGTATGTTTTATGATGTCTACCCTTGTTCTAACAAGCAATTACATGCAACCGGGATATCTATCTTCCGGTTTGCATTTGTAAGTTTATCGAACAACTGAATTTCATAATAAATCGGTCTCGGTCGGAAGGTGGGTAGCAACTGGTGGCATCCTGCTCGACAGCGACTTGGACAAACCGCGAGAGAAAGTATTCCCCACCTCCCACAATCATGTGGGGCGGTCTCCCACGAAAGATCGGGGGAAGTATATCTTGTAGCCCCGAAGTGGGTTATTCTTCGGCATCTAGGATAAGATATTCATGTTTAACACGGTAAATGAACACTAACCCATCGAGGTATTCTAATCGGTTGAAAATATATAAAATCTAAAAAAGGTTTTAGTGTAAGTTTGGTCTTTTTTTGTTAAAATAACAAACAAAACACGCTATACGTAACGAAGCTTTAAATACAACTTCACATATAGTGTAGTTACTAAGACTGAATTCACAGATTCAATATCTCTTTACCTTCCGCTTTCCAACTTTCTTGCGTCTGCCACTAGAACGGATAACACCAAGCACGTCAACGCCATGAAGAAAATACAATTCCTCTGCAAAATAGTTTTTATATTACAAATTTGTGAGTTTCATTGTTCCGGTTAACTTGCAAACTTATTTTACGTTATTTACCATATTTTTCTTGTTTCTTTTTACCTTTACAATTTCGTTCAAGTTTAATCTCCACTTAAAAAAATCGAATGATCATTTATCCAATTTGACGTTCTTATATAGCAGGAGAATATAACGATACATGGTTTTCGGTTTAAGGACATTTTGGTAATTTTCCCATGTTAACCACTTCCTTGTTTTTTTTTATTTGTTTGATTTTATAATCGGTTGCACCAGCAAAAAGGGTACACATGCCAACCTACTCAGGTATAGTAGCGTAACCTAAAACTGTGCAGAACAAAGTTTATAGTACAGAAGATATAAAATGTTTCTTTTTTGTAACCGTACCGGGAATACAGATAATTGTCGCCGTTCTGGGGACAATGTTAGTATACGTCATAATATCGTGTTTCAACCTTTGGTTTTCCCTCGATTGTTAAACAAGAAACTACATTTGTTTTGTGTCTCCACTCACAGTCTGATACATGATCTCCAACGAAACTGCCAAAAATCCTTAACGTTCATTGTCTTTGTGTAAGTGTCGGTAGCAACTATACACCCACACGCTGTTTAATTCTTGACTGAGGGGTAGCAGGAAAGAATAAGTAAGGAAATATACATCAGCTCTCTTGAGAATTCAACCACTTTGTAGTAGGTTGCGTTTTAAAGCGTTATTATACCACAGTATGACCAACAATATATTTAGACTCTGTTGGTACAATTTCAATAAATTCAGTTGAAGATTACTTCACACTTTCGTTTTTAAGGGGGAAATACTTAACAATGCCAGATAAGGCAGCTTATAGTTTTCGTAGTCCATTTATTAATATTTCTTGTGCCCCCTTTAAAACCAAAGGGAACACATTAAATTCAACCCATTTTACTCTTCCTTTGTGTATTGTTTGTATCAGACACCTGCTCTTAAGCAAGCAGGGATTATTTAATCAGGTTAAAACTTTTAGTAATGTTAACTGACATGTTATTTATTTGCATTGACAAATTATTTAACAAAAAAACACAAATGTAATTCCTGTCAGACCAAAATGTGTAAAAAAGTTTATGACTTTTTTGATATTTGATAGCTGATATCTCGTAACTGGAAAGTACTGTAGATTCCAATTTTTAAAAAATAAATGAAATAAATTCGAAAAAAACCCCAAAAAAAACAAGTAACTCAACAAACCCCCCAAAATATAAAATAACTAAGAATATATACCAACCGCCATTATCAAATGAAGCTAGATGTTTAAAACCAATTAAATGTATACGGGACGAAAATAATTTTATATTTTGATGTTTTTTGGGTTAGCTGATATGGTTGTTTTGTTTAAAACAAAACAAAAAGAAACGGGCGACCTTAACCCATTCCTTTCCGGCACGCCCCTAACATACACAAATATTAAAGAACGAACGCTTTTTGGCAGTGCGGATATTTTTTGGTTGGACAAAATCTCAAGAATGTATTAGACGTTTCTCAACCTTTAATTTTTGTGTAACCGAACATGTTTGCTTGCAGACACAAATAACACAAGGTTAAACTTTTTTTTACAAAGAATTGTGAATAGGATGTGGTAGACACTCTTCAGTTACTTGTTTAATTAGATGGTTTAGGTATTTTTTTCCACTGTATTGAATAGCAGCAAATAAATTAAACAGTCAAAAACACGTCATTAAAGTTTTAACAAATCTGTTTATTTAGCACCATAAAGTTCGTATATATTCCTAGTAAAGAATCAGAAAATCGGTAACATATCGACAATACTTAAGAACTATAGTTAAAGAAAATATATAAAAAAAGTGCAAATATATCTAAGTAAAGACTTTTTGTTCTGTCAGGTCAATGTGTCAGCAGAAACAAGTATATGGTACAAGCACAGCCTCGTTGTATAAAGATCGCACTGTTCGGTACTCTGTCCCTGCTGCATACCTGTAAAACATCATAACTTTATAGCAGGTCTATAGCTTATATGGGATTTATTTTATTTTTTTCTCCTTTTAATTGTTACAATTATTAAGATTAGCACGGGTATATAAATATAAAAGAAAACAGTATAACACGGCAAAATTAGAGTAGTAAGTAAATATACACACTGTAACGTTATAAAAGAGACATGTGGTCGTTAAAACTTACATTCTTTCAGTGCGAAAAATATCATAATTTTAAGAAACTAGAAAGCTTGGATCGGCCATAGGTTATATAAAACGAAAATAATCCGGGCTAATCCAACAATCCGCCATGTATAAATCGTAGATATTTCGTGACTGGGATAGGCTCCTCAAAATGAAAGCATTTGAGTTTAAATTAAAAACCATGATGTTTTGTCAGCAATTTTTGTTTATAAATAGTTATATATTTACCTGTTTTTACCATTCGGCTACACAACCGTTAAATTCATTTGCTTACAGATATCTCAGTACTTACTGTCTCGGTCTTGGACCACTTATCGAGCACAGACCACATGTTGGTCCTTTGAAACTGAAGCCTTTGCACTTGTAAGTATGTTCAGTCCAATTCATTTGTATATCGTTGTCCAGTCGTCGGCATCTAAACACGAAAAAATGATTTCTGTATCATTTTATTTTCTAAATTTTCAACACTTTTCCAATTAACTAAAAGCGTTTTATTCACTTTAATTTTTAAACTGGAAGTGCCAGCTGTAAACCATCGAATGTCAACAAAGTTTTACTTTTGTTTTAATTTACCTCCTTAATTCTGATTATCATTAAAATATAAATGAAGTTATCATTGAACCAGTAATTTTTCACCATCAAATCTCTCGATCCCATGAGGGGGTCGAGCGGTATATGAGTTGGTCGCGTTAGCCATTCGGTCGCGTTAGCCATTAAAACATTGGAAAGGGTATAATATTGTATTGGTGGTTTACATTAAGGAAATAACTGGATCGAACAGCAAACCAAGTATGTACCTGTCCTCATGGACGTTAACATGTCTCGTCCTGTATATTTGTTGTCCATTTGTTATCGACTCAGATAACGCAGCACAGAGAATCAAAATCGCAATAAGAACCAATTTCATCTGCGTTAAATGATAAATTCTTAAACAACTAAGTAAAACAACTTATGATCTTAACCTGGGAGCTTTTAATATGCACTTCCAGTTATTATCTTACCTTGTTTTTTTCTCTTGGAATTAATTAGAATGCTTGTAATATTTGTTATTTATCTCGTTGTATTCCTTATCATTTTGACTCGATATTTAATTCTCGGCCTCATTTATACAGTGCTTACGGAAATGAAGCCGAAATGAAACTAAATTCGAGTCGTTGCTTTCGGCTCCGGAATTAAGGATCCACTTTCCACAGTACATTATGTTGATGAGTTAAGAAACTGATTTCGTGTGCAACTAATTGTGAAGATGGAAATTGACATCCGATCAAGCAACAGTGCATTCCAAAGCCTTTTGTTGATCCGTCTGAATAGAAACAAGGGTTTTCTTCAAATAAAGATAACGTTCGTATATGGTAAGGGTTGGACTTTTGGGTTTTAGGACTCTCTTTCGAAATTCTATAGGC
Source organism: Ciona savignyi (assembly GCA_000149265.1). Lineage (NCBI taxonomy): Eukaryota > Metazoa > Chordata > Ascidiacea > Phlebobranchia > Cionidae > Ciona > Ciona savignyi. The sequence continues at coordinate 477,156 of CH002105.1, read as the reverse complement.
GGCTCTCTCGCTCTAGGGTTCTCTCTTTATGGCGTTCGTTGTTTATGGAGTTCGTTTTAGGGGCTTTTATCTTTGTTTATTTCTTTATGAAGTTTTTTTTATAGGAAGTTTAAGTCTTAAATTGTGACATATTTGGTTTAAATTTGACTTATAAACAACAATGTGTAACCTAGTTATGTATTTAAAGTCATCAATTTACAGTGTGCCGAAACTTTTGGGACATTAACGAGTGAAAGCGAATGTGTACGAAAATTTTTGGTCATTACCGGTGACACTATCTCCCGCATTTTACCTCCGACAAAGAGACTGTGAGAGTCAAAGCGTACTACGAACTGTCACCGTTTCCAACTTGAAGTCCAACCAAATAATAGACCTCTATGTGGACTGACGGTGTATCCTTAATAATTCGTATTAAGATTATATCTGCTCCTTTTTTGTTTTAAATTTAATCTTCTTTGATAAATCAATATTTTTAAGTAAAGATGAGTTAATTATTTTTTCTCGTGTCTTCAATGTTTTAAAATGGTTAAACATAAAATAAATGCAAAGAAAAATTATTTAATTAAAATTATTCCTTTAACCTCATATTTTGATTGTCCTTTGGACCGATACTCTGATATTCCTTGAAAATGAAAAGATTTAAAATAGAATTTTAAAGAAGCATTATCGGATTATCGAGCCTATTGTTATACATATTCAAGTATTTAAATGATATTGTTCTGCAGTCAGACAGTGGCGTATTTGGACAAAGCACATAGGCAACCTCCAGATTATCTAACCTAGTACGTTCGTGTGGTCGAATGGTTAACGCGACCGTTACATATACCAACTATAAAAAAGCGGTGTCCATCATGGGTTCGAAACTTAACCCGTTAAAAAAAAATCTAACCTCACCATTTTTAACCAATACCATTCCATTTGTAGGAATCTTATATAAAAATTTAAAAAATTTAAATCTTTTTACCAAACCCAAACCTCAGAGTGTTTGTTTTATTATTAACAAAATGAAATAACATGTTTAATCATCAAATACCCATTTCAGTGGGTTTAATTTTTTGACTACTTCACTTTTTAAGCGATTAGTTCAATAGGATAGGATACTAATGTTTTATTCATGTAAATATGAAAACATAAGGGTCGTTATTTTATTAGATTACCTTGCACGCACCGTCGGGTTAAAACAGGTATTGCAGTGGGTTGTATATACCATTCATGCGTTCCTTAAGTTTTAGCGAAATCCATGAACCGACGAAAGCAATTCGCCACTTTTATTAAAGAGCATCCTTTCGTTGTTCCTAAAAGAAAAAATAACATAAATTCCTCTTTATAGGCTCCAGAACATGTGCATGGAAGGCAATTTACCTAAACCCATAGATTAATGTGTTCAACCAAAACTGAATAAAATTCTTAATTAAACATACACTGCAATATTGTCGGTCATTGATTGGCGGGGCAAGATAAAATGACGATTTCCTGTGTGATAACTGCCTTTCATATCCGCCATAAACGGAGATAATGCGTGAAACCAAAACAAAAAAGGTCACATTGTCCGAGTCATCTAATAAATAAATTCATACCTGTTGGTGGCTATTGGACTTGGTTGCTAGTTTATTTCTGGTTAGTAGCGCAAACTATGGCCGCATTAAGCGATAGGATTCATATACCGATTTATTATGGGTCCCATTTGAAAAAAAAAGGAAATCGCAATGAAACTTTGTTATTTGTTAGATCACATGGCCTAGATGAGCAGAAACCAAAATTTTGGGTAATATAATTAGGGGAATTCCCCTGGGAGGCTAAAAACCAAAAACGATATGTTTTTAAAAAATTTTAGCTTATTTGGGCATAGCGCATGACACGGCTGCTCCAATTTTAATCAGATTTGGTGGAATGTAAGTAATTAGTAACTTATTTAACACCTAAAGAAAATAAAAAAAATATTTAGGACAATACCCCCAAAAATAGGTTTTTGTTCTCAAATCAGGATTGTGACAAGCATGCCATTTCACCTCGACATTTACCAAAAGGAGTAATGGAATCGCAAATAAAATTTTACATTTGTTAGACAACATGGTCTAGATGTGCAGAAATCAAAATTGTGGGTATTAAATTTAGGGAAATTCCCCTGAGACCTTAAAAACTAAAACGATATTTTTTCTTAAAAAATAGCTATTTATGGGATAGCGCTTGAACAGATTCTCCAATTTTTATCAGATTTGGTGGAATGTAAGTGCATTAGTCACTGATTTAACACTTAAAACAAATAAAAAAGATTACCTAATGAAATACCCTAAAAAATAAGGTTTTTTCCTCAAATCATGATAGGAACATATGCATGGCATGGCTCCCCCACATTTACCAAAAAAGAGTAATGGAATCGCAATAAAAATTTGACATTTGTAAGAGAACATGGTTTAAATATGCAGAAACTATACTTTTAGGTAATGAATCCAGGGGAATTCCCCTGAGACGTTAAAAACCAAAACGTTTTTCTAATAAATTATCTTTTTGGGGCATAGCGCTTGAACGGCTGCTCTAATTTTGATCAGATTTGGTGAAATGTTATACCATTAAACACTCTGAGTCAATTTATTAAAAGAAAGAAAACATTTACTTAGGGTAATTCCCTTAAAAACGAAAATACGATCTTGAATTATGACTGTGAGACATGCCATATCGCACTGACATATCCAACAAGGAGTCGACAAATCGGAATAAAACTTTAAGAATTGTTACATCACATGACCCACATTGTAAAACAGAAAATTATCTACTAAACCCAGGGGAATTCCCAAAAACCATGAAATCGGGGTATTTTGAAAATTTAGCTCTATTTTACCACCACGCTTGAAAAGAAGCTTTAATTTAAAACAGTTGTGGTTAAATGTTCGTATATTTAAGACGTTTATTCTTTTCTCAACTACACATGGAAAAGAAGTTTGGTCTGATAACTATGGGACCCATGCGTTTATGCTTGCAGAAACAAAGTACATACTCAGTATATAAAATACAAATTGTGGTTAGGGACACTGTAGCATGAATATATGGCATGCAACATGTGTTTTACAAATAGTGGTGGTTAAACAGGTGGTTGACACTCTCTAGTTGATATTAAAAACAGTCTTAGTGATGAGTCGACCATATCAATCCCATAATAATCTACTCTAATCCCTGAATAAACTAAGAAAAGTTACTTTTAAATAGAACAATTTGGCGGACTTTCTAAAACCAACCCGTCAGGGCCAAGCGCCGGTAAGAAATACTTACCACGAAGCGCAATGCGTCGGTTGCAGATACGAACGTAAATGATTAAAACTGTGAAGGCCTTCTTACGTTACTTAAAATAATTAAGTATCCTAGCCACGCTTTGTGCCGATAAAATAATAAACGGTAAACAATATACCATTGGTATGTTTGTTTAACTGGTTCTTGTATTTGTACATTGGTATTGATTAAAACGGGTTTGAAAACATGTAATATGTCGCCATATGTATCACGCCATATAGTCAGTGCATTCTCGGATTAATTCTCTTGAAGATGGGCATAGCACAAAAGGAAGTTTTAAAGCTTATTAGACGGGAAGTTCTAAATTATTTTTCCAGCTACTTGGAGGCATATAGGCTTTACACTCTGCGCCTATTCTGTTTCAATATTTAAAGCTTCCGGTTCGATTTAAAGTCAGCGAAAGATATCTGCAGCTTCGGTTTTTATTATTTGCGCGGCAAATCATGGTTAAGTTTTAAGTACCAAATAAATAAGTGTGAGATTGCCAATTTGACATTCCCATACAAGAGGGTAGAAACGTCGAAATCGAATAATTAAGCGTGTATTATGGTAGAATGAAATAATTCAGTATTGTCGCATCCAATGTATATTTAATGCTTTATGATTCACAATTTCCACAAAACACAACGAAAACTTTGGATCTAATCCATTCTTCTTTTGGAAATGGTGTCTCCCAAACTTCCTTCTGTGAAATATAAAGTATTCTTTATAAAATTAAGCATGGTTTTATAGTTAAAAGAAAATTACAATCAAATAAAAAAAGAAGCGGCATTTTTATTAAAAACAACAGCCAGACGAAAAGTATACGTGTTAGCTGTAACTTTTTCAAAATTCACATAATGGTATGAGGGTATTGACTTTGCTGTTTTTTGTAAAATCTTTTATTTATAAAGTTGATAAATATCTTACCGACTTTAAATTCATTTTCCCACCATCTGTTATTTCTGAAAGAACAAAACACATGAATTTTACGATGTATGCTCATCAATATAGTTTTCATAAGAAGACAGATGCTAGATTAGATCTAAACCGTGGACTTGATGTAAGATAAGATATTCATGTTTATTCTAGTTAATGGGAAAACGCAAAGGAGCATTATAACACAGATAACGTCAGATTAATTCGATTTCACTGTTTCCGGGGCTGTTTGTGGGTGTTGCGTATGACTGTAAATCTATTAATTCAATAAAAGCCATCCATCACATGAGTTCAGGTGTTGTCCAATAGGTACCTTGCTCGAACACAAAACCGACTAACGAGACCAGTTTAAAATCTTTCAGTTAAAGGCGTTAAAACGCCCCAATTATATATAACCCGCACTGTAATATATATAAACGGGTTCGAGGCAATCTGAACAATGTCTTGTGATAACCCCCTTGCGTGCCCACCCATTTTAGTAGATAAAACTGTTCCCGGAGATGAATTTAAATACCAATAAACCGGAAGTCAAAGACTTCATGTCATGTTAAAAATTAATTCATACGTTTTGTGATTGCTGGGTGTTGCTTTATTTCTGGAAACAAAACGCTGTGCCGATGACAGCCCTCCGCTCTGCCGCCCTTTGCAGTTAAAACAGATACTGGTCCCAAAGCCCAGTATCAACAACAGAAGAAATGCCGATTGAATAACTGACATTTTACTTAAGCTCTTATGCAGTTACCTTCAAAAATATATTTGTAATTATAGATATTTGCTATATTTTGTAAATAGGATATGATTCATATACAGATTTTTTATATTTAAAACGGTCTTACTGATGACGAGCCCATTACTAACCGGTTGCAATTTAATTAAATGTCAAATTACTATACACACTCTACTATATTAGCTTCTGCGTGCCAACAGCCTGATAATGTCCACTGTCGACGACATTATACACACGTAATCATTATTCCCGTATTTATAAACAAACTTGCTTAGACCTGTTGCACACACTTTAATAATCTACAAACCTGACATTAAAAATCACTTTTGAATAAAAAGTTTTGACAGATTTTTTTTAGACCGTCAGTGCCAAGCGCCAGTAAGAAATACTTACCACGAAGCGCAATGCGTCGGTTGCAGATACACAGGAAATGATTAAATCTGCCAAGAGCTTTCTTACGTTACTTTTACGATTTGAGTATCCAAGCCACGCTTTGTGGCGATAAAAAATAACGCTAAACAAGATATCGTGGATAAGTGTTTTTAACTGGTACTTGTATTTGTAGCTTCATCGGTTTTGAGTAAAACAGCTTTTAAAACATGCAATATGTCGCTATATGTTTCGCGCCATATATTCAGTGCATTCTCAGATTGCCCATATTCTCTTAAAGACGCGCATAGCATAAAAGGAAGTTTGTTTTAAAGCTTATTTGACGGGAAGTTCTTAATAAATTCTCCAACTCCTTGAAGACACCTCGTATACTCCACGGCGTAGAGTCTACCCCTATTCTATCGAGCGGAAGATGTCTGCAGCTTTGGTTTTTATTGATTGCGCTGCGACTTATGGTTATGTTTTAGGATCCGAATGAATAGTCAACTATTTTTCACGTAAATATACATATGTTTATATTATAAAAACCAAAACGGCATTCAAACAAATGATGGTAAATAAATAAAATTAAAAACTTTCTAAATGATATTCGCAATAGTTATTACAGGAGAAGTTATAAATTACTAATGCTATATGTTGTTGGTTGTGTCCAGAAAAAAAGTCTAATACAGTATTAACATAAAACAAAATACATTAACACTGCAATTATTATGTCAGTAACTTTAAAGAAAGTTAATAACCACATCAGTTGATCCACTCTAACTAGAATCTAGTCTCTTTTAAAATACATTTAACTTAGCGGAAGAATTCTGCATACAACATTGGAACTATAATAAATTGAGTTTCGATAGTACAAACTAAACAGGGGGTGTTAGCTGATTGTTATATGTCATGGCTAATTTGGATAGGATAGGTGTCGTAATTTTAGATAAACACCAAGCGCACGCTCGTATATATGTATCGGTCGCGCTATAGCCATTCGGCCACACGACCGTACAATTTATTGATATTAAATGTCTTTTCTTTTTTATATACTTGGCGCTTAACAGTAAAACAAACCTTAATAATTAAGAAATACGACAACAGGATATTTATGTAAATATAAATACGAAATGTGCGCTATCGCCAGATTGATCGTCAGATTACCTCACACCCACCGTGGGCTACCGAAGCTAATGCATGCAGTGTGTTGTGTATAATTAAAACGGTCCCTTTAATGTTAATAGAACCAATTTTATTCAGTGGGTCCAGATAATGTCGGCTTATTGCCTTACCAAAAGACGGTTAAAACATAGGCAAATTACAACACAAAGCTTAATAGTTTTATTACTACAAAACACTCTTCATTTATACAATTAAATAAAACTAACAAAAGCGAGGTATTTCGAGAGCCAAGTTTAAACCGACAATTCACATTATGTAATTATGATGTTTTAAACACGTTTACTTCCAGAGTGGAAAAATACAGGTGTTGCGTTATAATAAGTACACATCTTAAGTACATGATACAACGTGCCATCCGTCGGGCTAAGCAGTTTTACTAACCATCGACGGGATAAGGCAGTTGTAGTGTATAACAAACCCCCACCGTCGGGTTAAAGTTAACAGTAAGGCTAATTGAAGACAAACAAATGATTTATAAACACGATGTATAGTCGTTTCAGCGTATATGCAGTTCATGGGAAAGTGACGAAATAAATGGTTTTCCAAAATAAAAATAATATATATGTAGTTCAACAATCAAATTATATTTTTATCTTGCAAAAATATACCATATTTAACATGCCATAATGCCATTTCAAGCTTGGTCAAACTTATTTAAATATATTTGTGACGGTCTTAGTGACGAGCCCATCATGTCTGAAACTTGGCCCAATAAAAATTAATGAAATAAATAATAATGACAAATAAAAATTTGGTAAAAATGTGTAGCTTTGCGATTACTTTGTCTTATAACAAATGAGAACGTTTGTTGGTGTTATATAAACACATCTAAGCTTAATTATTCTTGGTTCGCAAGGGTGCTGCACACGATTTGTTTTTTCTGTTCGTTGCTATAATTCTAAAAATGAAGTACGGTCGTGTGGCCGTATGGTTACCATGATCGATACATACCGACTTACATATACAAAAACGATATTAGCAACGAACCCATTATGGTTTCGAAACTAAGGCCGGTTAAAAAAGAATAAAAAGGTTGGAAACGATTAAAAAGTGTACGGTTGTGCTTGAATGTAGTTAAATGGCTAACACGACCGATACGCATACCGACTCCTATATAAAAACGGTTCAAATAACGGGTACATAATGGATTCGAAACTTGGCTCGGTAAATAAAGATTAAAAAGGTTGGAAACAATTGAATTTGGAAATCAGTGATACCAAAATGCTACAGTCTACGATGCGACCCAGAACACAAGTCCCACGATAAACAAATGCGATGGAAAAATAAAAGAACAAACATCGCGTTCTTACACGCGAAAAGCAATATGTAACTGGTTCCAATAGATTCGGTATCGAAATTCAAAACTAGTATTATAACGCGCATTGTCAATCGAGGAATCTCTTGAAAAACTGTGAGTATGACGCAATAAAGGGTTTCTAACTTCTTCCGGTCATCGTCGTATTCCACTTCAGCGAAACGACGACTGACCACAAGTATTAAAGTCAAGAAGCCCACCGCCCAAACTACAATGACCGATGTGAAAACGGCACGGTCAGAAAGTGCAACAGTTTGGTCAAGTCCGTTAACAATAAATACGCTGAGGTCAATCGCATGAACTGTCATCTCGATGATTAAGAGATTGAATCTACCGGAGGGGATTCCTTCAGGTTTCCGAATTAGTAACCTCACCAATACCACCACGATACAAACGACATTGTGCAAAGTATAAAGTGACAAATCGCGACCGATTGGTACAACTCCAAGGTTTACTGGTTGAGCGGTGGAGTTTAAGTTGAAAGGGTCAGGTGTGGTGCTTGGAGAGGTTATTGTTTCAATGGTGGTGGAAGCATTGAAGTCAGCACCGGAACCGTATGACGTTGGAACTGTGTGAGGTTAAAATGGGAAGTTAGCATTATATTGTCATGTTAGTGGATAGGATGACTGGCAACGTGTGGAAGGTTATAGGTTCAAAATCAGCGGTTGCTACGTTGTTTGTAGCATTGGGCAGGACACTTAGCGGACTTTGCTTGAACTATATATTCCTACCATTTATTGGTCAATTAGAAAATAAAATTCACTAGATGGCCAACTACGTAAAAGCATATTGCTAGCATTGCGGTAAAAAAATTCTGTCATGGGTGGGACGCGAACCCAAGACCTTGAACTGATATAGTAACACCGCTTTAATTTAAATGTAAATTATGTGTATTGCTAAAGCTATGTTAGTTCTGCCTATTTAGGGAAACTAAAGACCTGGAAATTTGCTGGCAAATAACGAATGTACGACCAATCCGTATACAGTACTCTATTTTTAAAAGTGACCAGGCCATAACAAATTTAAAACTGGGCGAGGTGAATCAAAAAAACATGACTATAAAGGTAATAATGTTACAGCAATTTTGGCTTACAATCTCGACGAATAATTTTTACCTGAAATGGAAGAGTTTAGATTTGAGGGCGTGGTAAAATCGTTGAGTTGTTGGGATGACCTGAAACATAATTTAATTAACCTGCTTCTTAAACTAAACAGGACGACCCAAACATATAGTTTACACAGCCATTTATAAATATCAATGTGTAGGATTTTATAATAGCACTCATTACCGTCATAATCTAAATATTTCGTCATAATGCCAATATTTCGTCATAATGCCAATATTTCGTCATAATCTAAATATTTCGTCATAATCCCAACATTCCATCATAAGCCCAATAATTCTTCATAATCCTTTATTTGAATAAATTTGGATTTGTTAAGTCAAACCCAACCCAGCAGTATCAACCGAGCAAAAACATAGCGATAAAATAACAAAATAAAAATTAGTCGGTACTCAAGTTTCGGGTCATTGCTACGCCGTTAAAGAGCAACCGGAAAATAAAGGAACTAAAATGCAGTGTTTTTATTCCATACAAGGGGAACACATACACTATGACATTTAAGTCCGATCGATTAGCTTGCAGGGACAATGTGTCGCAGTTCTGCCGAAGGGTTGTAGCTTCGAAACTGGTGGCTAGCTACGCGGTTGTGTCCTTAGCACTTTGCGGTCATTGTCTGAACCTAGCGGAATAATGGGTTCTACCAAATTAAAGGAACGTCTGAACCACACACAACACACTACATAAGCTTTGGTAACCCGATGGTGGCGTGAGGTATTCTAACAATTGACGTGGTGATAACGCTCCGTTACGTTATATTTAGGAGGTAATCAGACGATTGCCCGTGTGATAACGCTCCAATACGTATTCGTGAGGTAATCTGATGACTGTACGTGTGATAACGCCTCCTTGCGTATTCGCAAGGTAATGGTAATTGCCCGTGTGATAACACTCCCTTTCATATTTGCAAAGTAATCTAACGATTGCCCGTATGGTCTCCCCTTGTGTTTTTCCATTCTCTGGGATTAACATAATTAACTAATCCTATTCCAAAAGCTTATATGTGAACTTACCGCATTTGCAATTCGGACTGGTGCATGTTGAATGCAGCCAACTCCGTGCATGCCAGGGTGGGCACTATAGTAGCCAAGCAGAACAAGGTATTGGGATCGAACCTTGTATAAGTTGGTTTATTTAAACGAGACTGCTAAAGTCTTCAACATAAAACACTGATTAAAAATAAACATTATCGTCATTTCACTTTAAAGTTTTTTTGACCATAACAACGTCTTCAATTATAAACTGTAGTAATGTATGTAACATGTACAACACACTGCATTAGCCCGACTTTAAGCGAGATATAAGATGACGTTTATCTGTATTATAAAGATTGCTAGATTTTCTTGCTTCCAGAGATAACAAATATACTATTATAATAACACGCATTTAAAATCACAATTTTACATCTTGTTAAATTACTATTCGCCCTTTAAGGTTTCCGGATCATTTTGTTTAATTCTGGTACAACAATACAAGTCTTCAAGCGTGAACAAAATTACAATTAGGCCGAGAACTGATTAAATTAATTTTAATATCAAACAGTTACCAGGTTCTGCCGGACCAATGAATGTACTTGTAAAAGTGCCAGTAACCGTAGATTTTTGACTTGTACCAGGCAGACTGCAGACAATCGACTGAAATTTTTAAAATGTGTTTTTCGTTGTAAAAAAATAAAACCAAATGTCGATTTACTCATCGTATTCAATGACTGTTCACCATATTGCACGTACCTTTTAAGTAATTGTTAATCATAGGTCGATTTCAATATCAGTTACATTTTATACCGAAGTCTTAAAACAGCCTACTACCTTTAGTAGATCACAGGGTACGATACTGTACGATTAGTAGATCACAGGGTACGATCTATATAATAACATTCGATGTTGCCTTTAATTGCAACGTTTGAAAACTAAAAATGACATGCTCACGGGTGCTATGGTTCTGTGCGACTGCGTTGTATATATTGTTGTTGTTTATTGAAATTGAAAATTTGTGCGGAAGGTTGCGTGTTCGAAAACAGCCACCTGCTATTCGTGTATAAACTTGGGAGGAATGGATTTGTGTAAAAAACGTTAGCGAAATAAGCTAACCCGCCGAATAACATCCACTCTGTATATATAGTGTGTATAATGGCCAAACCAATTTATTGTAAAGATTTATAAATCTTTGAAATGTTTTACTTCCACAATCTATACCTTGAGCAAAAATCTTAAAAAAATTTATTAGGTTTAGTTAATTTTTTTTCGATGTTATTAAATAGAAACAAATAAAATAAATCACAAAAAAAGGATAAGAAAATAACGGCAAAACTACCAGTCGTTGAAACACGTATTTAAAAAAGGATGCCGTTAAAACAGACTCTTAAACAAAAGAGATAAATAACAAATATAGCAGACGCGACCGCCAAACCTAACATTCTCACCTAATGATAGCAAAATCCCAATTGATAGAATGGCGAATCCCCAATGCGGGAAAGAGGGGTCACTTAAGGTCAATCTCCAGATGGTCAGAGCGCATAACCCGAGGAGCAGGCAGCGTCCTAAGAGCTCTCCAAAGAGCGTGGTGACCAGTTTACAACATATTTCTCTCTTTTTCATTTTCGGGGTTTGAATGTTAGCAGCATTTACTGAAAATATAGGAATTAAATTATAATACCTCACAAAAGTTTAACTGGATATATATATAGATTTACCAACTATTGCCGCCAAACCTAACGTAAAAAATCTGTTGTTTAAATCGAAATAAACAGACGTGAACATCGAAGAAACATGTGGGGTAAAGCTACCAATGCAACGGGAAAGACGACCAACAACGAATCAATTCCAGCGCTGTCCTTGAACTACCCGGATTATTTCAAAAGATTCGGAAAAAATGCGGGTATTTTTACCGAGCCAAGTTTTGTACCAAGATAGGCTCGTGACTAGGACCGTTTTTTACAGAGTCGGTATGTGTATCGGCCGCGTTAAAGTTTTGCGGTCACAGAACCATATACAAATGGCGGATATTATGATCTAATTTTCCGTTTGAAAGATGACGCACCTAGGGGATGTCATGATGTAACAGAAGAAAAGTTCGCTGTTGGTACGGTCGTGTGGCCGAATGGTTAACGCGACCTATAAATATACCTACTTCTATACAAAAACGGTCCTAGTTACAAGCCCATCTTGGGTTAAAATCTTTGCTCAGTAATAAAAAAAAAGATCGCGGTTTTATTTTACGGTCACATTTTTAAGCTCAGATCTCGGCGATGTCTAACTTTGTTTTCATTTTCTTTTACGTCATATTCTTACTAAGCACATCATCGTTTAAACGAAATTGATATGCTTTGGTTTTTAAAAATTAAGCACAGTTAAAAATTTAATTCTCATTTCCTGTTAACCGCACTGTAAAATGACATTACTAGAATGAACTGGTCTGTCTATACAAAAATAATGAGGTCTGCATATAAAAAATAAGCAGGCCAGCAACGAAATAAGTTCTTTTCCGTACAAAAGCACTCAGCAAATGACGAATGACGGTAGATGCTTCACAAACGCAATAAGAAATCGAAATGACCCAATAATGAATGAAAGCCATGGAAATGACGTATTTCCGATGTTTTTATGAATGCAAGTTTCCGGCTATGGAAATGCTTGTTTTCTATTGAACTCGAGTTCAGTAGTGCATTGACACAGGTTCGAATGACTTATACGATGTTATCATGGCTGTCTTTCTCTAAAAGTTAGCATCACTGTCCCAGTCTGATGTAACTACGTATTTACCCACATATTTATATGAAAGTAACCACAGATTTATATATTAGTCCATAACTCACTCACCCGCGCTTAGTTTAACAGTTTTTTTACCGGGTTAAGGTTCAAGCCTGTGATTGGCTTTTCACTATACTACCTTTTTAAGTAGAAATTCGTATATCAATTGGTCGTATATCACAATTTATAACTAATCCCTAACCACCTAAAGATAATGTGATTTACGAACTGGTTTTGCATTTAATATATGTATTTCTGTTTTATAAACTTAAAGGGTAAAAGCTGCATAATGAAAAGAAAAAAAGGAATTAAGGGTTAGTTCTGGGGTTAGGATTGGTGTTTGGGGCAGTGTTGTTGTTACCGATAACCTATGGTTCTTTAGAACGTTGTCTTAACGGCCTACCGTCGGATCATTTACTATAGGGCTTGATACGTTTTTGCTTTAAAACAATCACGATTATTTACACACATAAAACAGATATAAAAGATCCGTAATAAATACTGTCTTAATCGTTACAAACCCAAGAGAAAACGATATTCGTTTTACACAAATAGCCGGGCAACACCAAGACGGAATCAGCGCTGCACTGACGCAAACGTTAATTGCTTAAATGGCCCGAGAGATAGAGATAAAATAAACGTGCGTGTTAAAACAGAAACGCAAAGAAGAAATATATGAAAATTGCTAAGTGTATGAACTAAATGTGGAGTTAAGTCAACTAGGTATAAAACGGTAGGCAAAAAGGTGGGCTATAAAAAGTGTATAAAAGGTACTCGACAAACGAGCCCCCATGCTCGTTACATTATAACTAATCTCCTCACTTTTGGTCAGCAGTTTTTCCTTCTTAATTGGTGGATGATTTGGTGGTTCTAAACCGAATCCCCTACTTGAAAAAGGGAACTTACACTTTCGGGGTGTATCCGTATTAACTTTGTGTTGAAAGACACTCTTGGGAATAACACCTTTCCGCCCCATTTCCAATCGTTTAAGATTTACCATGAGCTTATAAATGCGTGAAACAACCTTATCCCAACCGTCACCAAATAAGCATCAAATCATACCTGGATCAAGTCGCCGCACTTCCACAATAGAAGTCGTCGATTTCATTGTGTCCCCATTTTTGAAAGTGGTATCCAACCGTGACAATGACGTCATATTTAATCCTAACAGTTTCAGTGAAATGACACTAAAAAAACAACACAAACTAATAGGCCAATTATAAGGTAAAATAATCGCCGGGTTGCCTGTTTTTTACTACTTTCAGGAGATATTGCACTATGATAATACCGTGTTATGTTAACAATACCGTATTTACTAAAAAGACGTAATATGGAACGTAATATATTTTTTTTTCTATAACACAGCATTCATTTATTTAAACAACCAAGTGAAAGAAAAAAGGTACAAAATAAAGAACTAGTTCGTAGTCTCTAGCTTGTCGGTTGTATACTTGCACAAGACACTAAACGGACATTCTATGTGGATTATTAGGTTCTACCAAATTAAAACGTCTCATTCATATACAACACACTAAAATTGTTCTGGTGACCCGACGGGCGCAGGATGATCTGACGATTGCCGGTGTGAGAACGCCCCTTGCTTTATCCCACGGGGTAAAACATGAATATCATATCCTAAATAAATAATTGTCATTTAAACTATCGCTGCCTTTAATTCGACACTTTAAACTTATGTACTGAAATTTAAACAATAGTACACATAAATAGTTTAAACAAATTCGCTATTCTATTTCTAATCTGTTCAAATTCGTCTTAAATAAGTCTAGGAATGTCGTATGCCCGATTACCAGGGCCTTATTGTCAAACTCAAATATTTAAAGTGTATTTAAATGCGTATTACCAGTAACTATGTAATTTTTGAAATGACGTAAGCCCAAATAAGTATTGAAATAACGTAAGTCCGATAACCCTTTTCTTACTGCCCAACTCAAATATTTACAGTGTATTGAAATTTTTATTACCGGTACCTGTATTTGTCTTTAACCTGAACCCACATTGCGCCTTAAACTTTTATGTTGCGTCACAAAAGCCTTGTGACGCCACAGGACTAAGAATTTAAGCTTACTGAACCGGTATTTAACGGACGATTGAATGTGGTTAGTGTACTAAAATAGATTGGTTAGTTCCTTTTGCTATATGATAAACCACTTTTTTAAATTTTAGCTGACGTAAAGTATGTAATAACTTAGGCTAACTTTGTTTTAGGCTATTGTTTAGACATAAGCTGTATGTATACTCAGTAAAAGCTTCTTTTTTTGACACGACTCATTTTAACTACCGCGAATGGCCAAACGTAGGGGTCGTTATGGCACAAGCAATCGTCTAGTGCTCATCGTCGGGTTAATTTTACAGAGCGCTTTTATCGTTTTAATTTAGCCTATTTCTTTTAGTTTAACCCATTCGTTTAAGCGAGGTTTTCTGATTATAATCCAATAATCATTTTTTTGCATTTTCCACGATCTAATGCACAACCTACCCAGTAGGCATCCGAGTTAACATTCCGAAATTGATTTATCTCGATTTTATGAATGAAACGAACGGGTTGTCTGGTTATCTTATTACTTTTGATATGTCTTATACACTTTCTATATAATAAATGGGTTTCCAAGTTACCTATCAAAACTTGATATCTTGATTTGGAAATAAAGTATTCACTTTTCGGATTTAATCAACTATAGTTGTACTGAAAGGTTATTTGTTTTCCCCCCATATTGTGCCACGCAGACTTAGGATAGGGGCAGACTTGGACAACTAAATATTTTTCGGCTTTTTAAAATTAGATTAGAATTAAAATTCGAGCTTAACAGTTTTTCAAAATTAGATTAGAATTAGAATTAGAGCTACACAGTTTTTCCCAAATTAGATTAGAATTACTGAATTTGCAAAAACTTGAAAATTGAAGAAAGAATCTCAACAAATGTTTCACCTCATTTTCGTTCTAAATCTGCGACCGTCTAAAGAACTTATTTCCGACCTTAACTTGCCCTTCTCAAATATCACTAAAACTTCCCCCAAAAAACTAATTGACACCAAAAATGACGCTGTTACTACGAACACCACAGTTATTGTTTATTCAACGATATCACCCAACACCCTTAAACCGTTATTGTTATATACAACATTTCCATCAAAAATAAACATCGTTCCAAAGTATTTACAAAAATCAGTCCTTTTCGGGATTAAACGCTTGCATGATGGACTATACAAAGTAATCTGGGATATACTTTGCATATGCTCTATATAACCTAGTAATTACCACATTATGCTTACTACTAAAAAATTGTTTTCCAAATTGGTGAAACAGTAGTCAAAAAATATTGCAAATTCCCGAGACATTTTGCTTCGGCGATCCTTTGCTTGCAGCAGGCAAGGCAGTGCCAGTCGAACTGGCAAAATCATTTTCCGCAGACTCATTTCCACCGACAGTGTCATTTCCTGCCGACTGGACACTTAATGTCGAAAAAGGTGTTAAATTTTCTTCTTCAATCTCGCTAACTTTTAGGGGGTTTGGAACTTCTGGTACTGATAAGGAATCCTCAACTTTGGTCGGGTAGGTTTTCGTCTCGGTTAGAATCGTGCAATTCTTTGCGACTATGACCTGCAATGGCGCCTCGAGTCCAATAACATTCATTAGATTACCATACGCTGCAAGGTTTTCCTCAAGTACAATCTCGGTATCATCTTCTGGGTTTTGTGTTGTAGCCGAAATAGCATTTTCCTCCGTGATGTCGGATTGCACGTCCTCCACATCCTCGACAGAGATTGCCTCCACAGGATTCTCTTTCTCGTCCTTTATCAATTGCTCTTCTTTCAAGGTTACATTTTCTTCCTCTTCTATCGGTTTTTCCGGTTCGTCTATCTTAGACTGAAAGTGGAGACTTGGTTTATCAATAGTTTTGCGACGTTTTTGGACCTCTGTCTTTTTGTCGTTGACTCGGTTCGCGACTGTTGGCGGGATCGGTTCCACTTGGTTGACAATTCCCACATCCTTTACCACCGCCTTACCTATTAGTATTAGTGGTTAGTGGTCAGCGGTTGGTGGATGTTAAATGGTGAATGGTGGATAGTAGTCAGGGATCAGGGGTTAGTAAGAAAAGCAATTGTCATTTAAACCTCGTTTTGGGGACAATACCTATGTGTTGTTTTAGTTGTGTAGCTACCAATTAATCCAGTGGTATATGCCTTTCTCGATGCCCCACAAAGACACTGGCGACCAGCCTACGAAACTTTTAGAACTTATTCCATCTTTATGTGAATTGTCCAAGGGAAATGCCAAGTTGTTAGTTTATTTTATAATGATACCGTTTTTTTTGTTTTTCCCAGACTAAAACCCATGATGCACTCGTTTCAAGTATTGTTTTCTGTGTAGTAAATATGTTTTGGTTGCGTTAACCATTCAACCACACGACCGTACAGCCAATGTTTTGAGAAGAACCATGTTCCACATATTGCAACATTGCTTACGGTTAAAATAAACATATAAAACTACGTTGGACGATATCGCGCTGATTGATCTCCTTCCAGTAAATAAATATAAAACTATATGTACAGTCGTGTGGCCGATTAGTTAACGCGATCGTTACATATACCGATTCTACACAATCACAGTATTGGCGAGTTCATTATCGGTCCAAACCTTATATCAGTAATAAATTATGAGCTACCTAAATTCGCCATAACAAAATTTCCATTGTGTTCTAAAGGATAAAAATAAAGCACTAGAAGACACCATACCTTCAGTAAACTTACAATGATCAGCGCTGTCATCCAGGTCATAACTGAAAAATATTTATTCCCTTGTTATAGAACATTCATGTTTACCTCCTAAAATGGAAAAAAACGCAAGGGGCACGGAACCGGTAAATCGTCAGATCACCTCATGCCCACCAACAGGTTACCGGAGATATTGCACTGTGTTGAGTATGATTAAAACATTTATTTAATTGGATTAAAACTAGGTTTAGGCAATTTTAGTTAAGTGCCCTGCCTTAGGAAACATTTAACAAGCTAACGACCAGTTTTTAATATACAATCCTTCAGTCGAAAATGGCGCACTTACCCACCTACCTAATACTAAAAAAATGCATACAGATTGCATTGAACTTTAAAAGTATGGGTACGATGCACTATTCAACGTTATAAGTCATATTCTGTGATTTACACTTCGGTGTTATTATTTAAACTTACTTCATATTCAAGGTTGATCTGCTGCTTCGACCTGAGAGAAAATCTTATAAAAAAAGTGTTTTTTTTAAGATAGGATAGGATAATTATGTTTATTCCCGTGAATTGGAAAAAAGCAAGGGAACAAACAAAGAGTAGATTTGTGCTATAAAAATTGATATTACAACCGCTGCTTATTCAAGTTCGTCCGACCGATTAGGCTGTTGGGTTAGTGCGTCGCCTTTCAGCCGAAGTGTTACAAGGTCAAAACTAGTCGCTAGCAAGTCGGTTGTTTACTTGAGAAAAAGACTTGACGGACACTGCCTGAACCCACAGGAAAAATGGGTTCTACCAAATTGAGGGAACGTCTGAATTATAAACAACACACTACAATAGCTCCGGTAACACAACGGTGGGCGCGAGGTAATCTGACGATTGCCCGTTTGTTAACCTCCTTGTTTTTTTTATTCACGGGGATAAACATGAACATCCTATCCTCCTCCAATCCTATCTCTATTACACCATACCGTTAAGCCAATGTGTCTTGATTGGGCGACAGCCTTTAATTCTGACATCTTCTTTATCCTCTATTTGGTAATCACCATATGTCACAAGTTTTTCTTTACAGCATTGTGAAATCTGGATTCGTTGGGCCTGGCGTGGAGGTAAGATTATGTAAGTGACACATAGCTCGTGTTAACGATTCGTCCACTTATATTATACAGAAGATAAATCGGTCGTATTGACCATTCGTTCATTTATATTATACAAGTATTAAAAGTGATACAGATGACCAAGGTGTACACAAGCCTAGTTGTTATGGTGGTCTCCTAATTTTTTATAAAATTTACATATAAATTTATATGTCATTCGGTGGCGCTAACCAATCAGCCAATTCATTTTCCAAAAATAATATTATTAGCTGTTATTAATATAAACTATAGTTTAACAATTATTCGGGTATTTAAAATTTGACAGGTTACTATTATAGAGTATTAAGTTAAGGTTTATTCACTGAAGGGATGTCATTATTTTAAGATTGTTGTTGCTTGCAAAGAGCATAGTCTGTAAAGGGAATAAGAATTTATTCAAAGAAATCGTCGTGTATAATATAATGTATAATTAATTCTAATTAATTAATAAAGGATAGCACAGATTTTTAAGTGAAGAAAGCAGAAGGCAGAATTCTAGTTTATTGTGTGTATGTTTCCTGTATAGGAATCGGTTATTCGGCTTTATTTATTAAGATAATTGCGTCAATTCGGTTTCAGAATACCTTTCCAGCGGCTTCTAGCTTGGAAGCGATGTTCACTGTGTCCCCAAACAAGCAGTACCTCGGTATCTTGTGTCCAACCAAACCTGCTACCACGCCACCACAATGCAAACCTGTGAAGGGTAATCCCCAATCAGCAGACTTTAATATCATATACAGCTATATAGTTATGTATATATTTTTTTAAACATCTTTTAATGACTGTTTGTTTACCCGTCTTTTCTTGTTCTCGTGCCGTGATTTGCTTATGTTTTAGTTGTTGAGGGAAAAAATGAATAAACAAGCTAACTAAACTAAATATGCATGACTGGATAGACTGAACGTCACATTGTACAATTGTCTAGGTTTGTAACAAGCGACTGATGAGGCAAAATAATGGTTTAAGACCAAACATATAATCTGTGTAAAATATACAGTATTCAGCTATCTTATTGAAAAAGCGTGTACATAGTTACGCATCACAGAAGAGTTGAACATTCATGGGATTGAAACCAGTCATTTATGGTCAAGAAAAGGAAACTTAGCGAACGTTGCCTGAATCTATTGTTTTGTATTAAAATAAATAAAACCAATAAACAACCTCATTGCAATGCCATCTTTGGAAGGATAAGCATAGCAATGTTCTTCCATATTGTGACAACATTGTGTTAAACTAATAACAATCATATCAGTTAAGTGTTTTTATTATTCGATAAAAAACAGAAAAAAATGATAAAAGATGGGCTAAAATATCAGTTTTGTTAAACTTACCGATTCTAATGTTGATTGAATCTTTCGTTTTCGGCACACGCACGGTTTTAATTACGGTCAGCATTTCTATGGCCATGTCCGCTAAAACCTTGGTGTGGTTTTTGTCGTAAGTTGGCGCTCCTGAGATGCACATAAACCCATCAGCGACGGTTTCCACTTTGTAGGTTTTGAACTCTTTGCACAGCATGTCGAACACCTTTACCTATACAAAATTTCTTGCTTTAACTGATACGTTAGGAAATTATAAAGTATTCTTAACTTATCCATGTGGAATAATTGGAAAATGGGGGTTTTCAAACGAGAAATCGTCCAGTTACCTCGCAAATACTTAAAGGTGCGTTACGACAAGGACAATCGTCAGATTACCTTGCAATTACATGAGGTAGCGTTGTCAAACAGACAATCATCATATTACTTCGAGAATACATAAAGGAGTGTTATTACACGGGCAATCGTTAGATTACCTCGAAAAATATACGTATAGGATAGTTATCACAAGGGCAATCGTCAGAATACCTTGCGAATATGTAAGGGGGCGTTATCAAATGGACCATCGTTAGAATTCCTCGCGAATACCTTCGTTTTATACTGTTAGGTATACAACTGAAACTGATAATCTTACCATTTTGTTCAAGGTTTTCATAATCTCATGCGGCTCAATACGATGGCAGATATGAGCGAAGTTCACCACGTCACTAAAGAGAACTGTGACGTCTTGGTATTTCTGGTTTAATTAAAAAATAAAGGCGTTTAGAATTATGGATAGGAGGGAAGTGGTGAAAGCGGTATACTGATCACAAAAATAGAACGGCATTGAAATAAAACTTGCCAACCTAAATATTGGTGTGGCCGAATATTTACCACGACCGATACAAATACCGACATCTCTACAAAAACCGTCTTAGGGAAACAAAATATACAAACAAAACAACATGCAATCCATCGAAAAAGTGGGCAGTTCTTTTTTAACCGGATCAGGTTTTAAACCCGCCACGAGTTGGTCAATATTATTTCCATTGGGAACATATAGTATTTTCTTTTTTTCCGGCTATGTTTCAAATCCCTGTGAGTTCGTTTCTAAGAGTTTTTTTGTAATTCGGTAAATGTATCGGTCGCGTTAACCATTCGGCCACAGGACCTTACAAAACATTTGACGTCTATATACAGAATTTCCTATACACGAGTCGAAAGCATCAGTTTACATCAGCAGTCCACGTAATACCTCGCACAAACTGACGGAAGTATTCCCTTTTCTTAAACTGCTGGCGATTTCCTTCGGTATCATACTGTACAGCAGGTTATCAGTGACTTGCTGTTCCACTTCAAGAGTTTGGATTATTTCTTCCAAGCGTGAATTCTTTCCCTGTAAACAAACCCAATTTTATTTTGCTTAAGTATTGCACTGTTGGACACTATTTAATAACATAGGGTAAAATATTTCCTCGTGAATTTAAAAACGAAGGGGTTTAACACACAGGCAATTGTCAGATCACCTCGCGTCCACCATCGGGTTACCGAGGCTATTACAATGTGTTGTGTGTAATTCAAACTTTATTCAACTTAAAAGATTTTATTGATCTATTGAGTTTTTGCAATGTCAGTGCCTTTACTGAGGACACAACCCTATGGCAGCAGTTGTCACAAGATAACCGTTGAATAATCCTTCAAAGTCATTTTACCCATGCAGCCGCTAGAAGTCGTTTTCCCCAGCGATAGAAATGACACACCCATCCTTTCAAATTGAAAAATGAACTGCTGTCAATACCAAACCTGTTCAAGATCCAGGGCTAATTTATATTCAGTATTCTGTTGAAGCCCGTGCAGAACCATATCCCGGCTTAAGTCATGAAAGGTAAGGTCGTTAACATACACTCCCATTTCGTACATTTTGTCCAGGTCATCCATTCTAAAATGAAATAACCAACGTAATTCGAAACACATCAATGATAGGACTATAGACATACGCAAACATGCTTATAGGCAAATGAGCTGGCTATTTGACTACACGACCATTTGTGATAGTTATATTTAAAATTGGGCGTTATAACGCGAATAGTGGAAATTTTTTAAGGTTTTGTTTATAAAACCAGTTTAGAAATCAGCAGAGCTTAGTAAAATATAGTTGTCAATTGTACATTTCCTAGCTGTTTCAGCGTAAAAAAATTCCAATGTTAGGAGGGGTGCCAGCTCGAAATTGCTTAACCAAATTTTGGAGAACTTTGGGTTAACGTTGCATATCCAAGCTTAATTTTTATAAAATGACATAATAGTTGGTTAAACGCCTATAATAATGAAAAAAATAAAAAAAATCTATATTGTAAAAAAAACTAAACAATTATAAGCTATTTATGGAAGAATTTATAGTGACAACACTTTTCATTATGTAAGCTTGCATCGCCTCTAATAAATTATCTTACACGAAAGTTGCCAGGAAGACGACGCAATCCCATTCTTCAACGTGCAACATCTGGCCTCGTAGCTTAATGAAGTGAGTCATTGATCTATCGTGTCTTGTGGTTGAGCCTGCGGGTGGCATGTATTAATACCCGGCCCGGTGGTCGAGCGGTTAAAATGCGTCGCCTTTCAATCGAAAGGTTGCAGGTGCGAAACTGGTCGCTAGCTAGTCGGCTGTGTCCTTGGGCAAGGCACTTTACGGACATTGCCTGAACCCAGCGGATTAATGGGTTCTACCAAATTAAAGGAACATGTCTATCATATACAACACACTGCAATAGCTCCGGTTACCCGACGATGGGCGCGAGGTGATCTGACGATTGCCCGTGTGATAACCCCCTAGGTTTTCTCATTCACTGGGATAAACATGAATATCCTATCCTATCCTATCCTAATACCCAAACTAGAACGTACTTTAATTATCTGACTAAACTGTGAACACTATTGTTAACTTTCATCATTATTAAAATTTTGTATTTTTGCATGGCCAAATGGTTAAGGCGACCGATACATGTAACATGTCGACTTAAAACGGTCATGTTAACGAGCCGATCGTGGGTCCGAAATCGGAGCCCGGAAAAAACGAAACATTGTGTTCTAAAGTTTCATACATAAATTGGTAATAGTGACAAGCTTATAGGGGGAAAATGTTAGGTCAAAATGAGTTGTGACATCAACGATTTCTTTACCCTTGATTTGGTAACATGATCCATTACATCATCCTATGTGTGGAATAAATTGCCTTAACAATTGTCAGATTACCTCGATCGCATAATCGGGTGCTCTTTGCTGTATATGATTGAGATGTTACTATTGTTTTATTTCAACTTAATAATCAATTGGGTTTAGGCAATGTCTGCTAAGAGCCCGTGGTCGCGTTTCCGTAGCTACTGTAGTGTGGCCTATAATGAATAACTTAAAGTTTGAGCAAATAATGTACTGAATAAAGTAACATCCGAAAATCGACGCGGAAGATTAAACCCATAGCCTAAATAACCACAATTACTGATAATTTTTCCGGGTTTGCCCGGAGATGTCTAAAGAATGAATATTCACAAAAGCTTGACATGTGAGTCTTTTGTCAAATTAACAACCAAGTGCCTATTTTGATGTTACTTTCCTAATCATGATATAAGGGACCAATATTATATATAATAATATAAAAATGGAGTTTTTTTCTCAAAATTTCTTAAATAGACAAATATAAATACTTTTGTTTATGCTTTCCGTCGATTTCACCGATGTGAGCTCAAATACATTGTTCCGATGGATTAACACCTGAAGATACAAACGTATTTAGAAGGTACGAGTGCTGTGTATAATTAAGATAGGAAATCCTATATTTAAGTTTTATCCAAGTAAAAGCAAGGGCGTTAACTCACAGGCAATCGTCTGAACACCTAGCGCCCAGTCGGGTTGCCGGAGGTATTGCAGTGTGTGTTGTGTATAGTTCAGACGTTTCTTTAATTGGGTAGAAACTGGGTTTAGGTAATGTCTGCTAAATGCCTTTATTGCCCGTGGACGAACTTTTAAACCATTAAGCTGTCGAGTTAATGCTATGCCTGTGCCTCGCCAATCCATACAACTGTCTCGCAATAGACTTCAACCAAACAAGGTTTTAGCTTTATACGGACGCTTTTATCGATTGATCTAACCGAAAGAATATGCTAAGACATTGCTCTATTTTTTTTATTAACCGATCAATTCAAAGGATTTAAGTAACGTTTGCTAAAAGCGTTGTCCGACGACACACACGATCAGGCCATCGACTGGTTTCGAACCCACCAGTTTACCAAATGAGCTAGCTGCCGTACGTATATAAGCATTGACTTACGTTATCCCAAGTCAAATCATAGCCAAGAGGTCTAGTCATGAAGAAGGTTTCATTTAGACGTTTTCCGTTGAGTCCACTACAAATGATATTTAGTCCATGTCCAGTGGTTAAGATCTGCAACCTGTCGTTTAAATATACCATATTACTCTAGTGCGACAACCACGTGTTAACCACAACCATCTGTGAAACAGAAGTTGATAGTTGTTTGATTGTACCCATATTTATAAAATCGGACAAAAACAATATATGTGCCTTTTTAAAAAGGTGCAGATATTTTTTAAAAAAACGAATAGTAATTCTCGTTGTGCTGCTGAGTTGCTTGCACCCACCGTCGGTTTACCGAGGCTATTACACTATGTTGTATATGATTAAGACGTTCTTTCAATTTGGTTAGGATATAGGATAGGATAGGATATTTATCTTTATCCCCGTGAATGGGAAAACCAAGGGGGTTAACACACGGATAATCGTAAGATCACCTCGCGCCCATCGTTGGGTTACCGGAGCTATTGCAGTGTGTTGTACATGATAGACACGTTCCTTTAATTTAGTAGAACCCATTAATCCGCTAGATTCAGGCAATGTCCGTAAAGTGCCTTGTCCAAGGACACAACCGACTAGCTAGCGACCAGTTTCGCACCTGCAATCTTTCATTGAAAGGCGACGCACTTAACCGTTAGACCAACGGGCCGGACAGGTTGAACCTGTTAATTCGCTGAGTGTATAAAAATCGGTCTTAGTGACCAGCTATGGCGGGTTCGACTCAGCCTGGTAAAAAAAATATGCGTCGAAAAACAAGATTTTTCTCACCTTTCGTCAAAAACAACGTGGAATGGAAACTGCTCAAAGAAAAGGTTGGAAGGAAATTGGATTTTGTGATTAAGCCGTAAATGTCGTTTTTCTTTGATCAGGTTTTGAAAAACAGTATGCTCGTTATTCGGAAAATCAATCCTGCAATACAAAGCTTTGTTAGTTAGTAAATCAAAGAACAATTTGGGCCGAAAACTTATAACAAATGTAAAAAACAACGACAAAAAGTTTGACACTTTTCCCTACCCTTATCCGTTGATCAATTACAAAACTTGCTAGTAATAAAGGTTAGGGGTGGGATAAGATATTCTAGTTATTCCGGGTAAAAAGGAAAACACAAGGACCGTTTTCACACGGGTAATTGTCAGATTACCTCGCACCCACCGTCAAGTTACCGAAGCTGTTAAAGTGTGTTGAATATAATTGTATATATAAAAACTTTGTTTGTTGTTTCAAAACTGGCCTTTCTTTAGGATGTTTTAAAAAATCAAAAGAACGCATTCACCTGTAAATTGCAAGCATTACGTCTCCAGTAAACCCATGCTGAGTAATATGGATGGAAACATCAACCGAATAGAACTTCTCAGCAATTGCTCGAATGAGACCCTCTACATAATACATGAAACCAGTGAATGTTCGCCTGCTTCGATAGTGGAGCTCCAAACCGTTTACATCTTCGTTGGAAATATGGAAACTGTAGAGAAATACTGGAATTATAAAAGATAAAAGAAAAAAGAGTGGTCCATTTTTTCCAGGAGAAATTGTGAAACGTTGTGTAACATGACCGCTCTTGACGTTTTTTTTACGGCTGAGTTTTAAATTCGCTGTGGACTCGTCACCATTAGCCTTTTTTATAAAGCTTGGTTGATTTTTGGCAGATATAAACGCGTAAATTTTAACATTAGAAGACTTTGTAACGCGATCAAAACATTAATTGTGTTGAACGCTCTCAGCTAATGCATCGTTTCGCGTTTTTTAGGGGCACTGCCTTATCTCTGGTTCAATTTATAATTTTATTTAACCGGACTAAATTTTGATTATACGACGGCCTTTTTATTAAGGCCGCTTTTATACAGAAAGTGAATTGCTTTAACTCTTCGACCAAACAACCGTTCTCATTTAATCCATAAATTAAGTTTAGTTATGCAAACATACCATAACTTCACCTTAAGACGCAATTACTTCATTCCACGCTACATTTATGGTTTTTATTTAAGGTCATTGACCCTGGTTTAACAAACAAGTAGACGAGCGACTTTGGTCGTTCGACGCTATCCGTCTAACGACGTACGATTTCCGTCTAACGACATACGGCATATCCGAATGAAGACGTATGCTATCCGTCCGACGACTTACCATACGGTCAAAAATTATTTTGCCTATTATTAGTATTAAAAATGGCTCCAGGTTAGAACGGCGTGTTTAGTTACCTTGGCGGATGAATATCAGCGAAACTAAATTTGTAGAACTCGTGCATACAGTCGAGGCCATTGAGGAAATCACGGAAGGTTCTTCCCAGCACCTTTATGATTCGGTCGTTCCTAAAGCAATAAAATGTAAGCCAAGTATAATACTCCGCGCTATTAGCTTGGTGGGTTAGTGCATGGTTTTTTAGCCGTAGGTGTACCTGATGTTATCAATGTAAACTACAAAGTGCCTTCCGGCTCCTTCCATTATACGGTTGGCGGTGACACCCGTTAATTCCTCCGTTGAATTGGCAATCATAGGAATCAGTTGCTCATCGTAAACCTGGAACGGTGGAATAATCATGTTTATACCTGAAAATCGTTGTGTTTCTAGGACGGTTTCACTGTAAATCCGTCATAGATATCACAATATTTTAAATATTAATTAAGGATTCATTATGTTCATTATACAGGATAGGATTTCATGTTTATCCCCGTTATTGGAAAAGGTAAAGCACCTTTATCACACGGGCAATCGTCAGATTACCTCGTACACGCCATCGGGTTAGCTGAGCTATTGCACTGTGTTGTGTATGATTTAAATGTTCCTTTATTTTTACAGAACCCTTTAATCCACTGGGTTATATTTTACTAAGCCGTTCCTTCAATTTAATATATTTAGTTCAACCCATTATTCCACTGGGTTTAGGCAATGTCCGCTAAGTGCCTTATAGCCCAAAGACACTTGAAGCCGTTTTTTTCAATTTATTAAATTTTAATTTCAATAAATTTTAGTTCAACCTCCGTCTGTGCGAGGTACTGGATCGCTACCCGGCACCGCCAGTTTATTTATCCGACCGATTAGCGTGGTTCCTGCATCCAGTAGAAAAATGGGTTATACCCCATTAAAGCTGCTTGTTAATCATACACAACACACTGCAATAAGAACCCGACAATAGTCCCGAGGTAATCGAACGATTGCTCGTGTGATACCGCCCCTTACGTTTTCCTATTCACAGGGATAAATCATAAATATCTTAAACATGGTTGTTTAGTGCCTCAATTAAGGTCTCAACCGACCAAATTAGCTGCTATTTCTCTACATGTCGGTTAACTGTCCGATTTGTCGACTTACTACTCGACGGAAATTGGTAATATGGGTTAGCTAAAATCTAAACCATTGTGTTATTGATTCAATCGTTGGGTAATGTGAAGTGCCATAGTACGAAATCGGCCAACCAGTTTTTTTATTGCGTCGATTTAGAGTTTACACCAAATAAGGCAACGTTTAAGCGACGTCTAATCAGAGTTTATACCACATTATGTTGCTATTTAAATAATATGAATAAGAGAATGAATAGGTTCTAAGACAAACAAAATGAAATATAGTTTTTAGTTTGGGTTATTTAGCGTTTCCAAGAACACGAAACAGGGCCTTCTATATTGAAACAGGAAAAACGTCACAGTCAAAACACGTCTATATGCAAACTACTTAGCCTATGTAGTAGTGTAAGCAGACATACCCACGAAACTTTATTTATAATTTAGAATAGAAAATAGAGGATGCAAGTAAGCGATGTATATATATAAATCTTAAGTTACAAATATAAACTCGAATTTTATGTACGATAGTATACCATTTCTGTTAACCCGCTTAATACAAGCAGTGAGGCGGATAAAAACTTTCTTTTGTATCGTTAACTCTTTCACTCCCGGCTAAATGCATTAATTCAAACATGCTGTCCCGCAGTGTTTTTTTTTACATTTTTTAGTCATTTTTAAATTAGCACAGTTTTTTAAAAGTTTATGCTATGATTTAATATTTAGTATGGTTGGAAAGATAATTTACCCCTCTTTTAAACAAGCCACATACCTAGAATCTACCTCCATATATTATGTAAATTTTAGTGAACACCATTTTATATGTAAAGAAAATTCTGCTCGACTTTGAAAAATTTGAGGTGCACTGACAAACGAAATACTCACTAATTATTGGTATGCCCAAATGATATGAAAATTGGAATGTAGACTGTCTAAAAGTTTTTGTACTCAGGAAAATTTGAACTGTATATTTACCTTTAGTAGTTTTTTTTACTATTCCTAATTGAAATTTCCCTTTAATCTAACTATATTATGAAAAAATGAACCAAAACGCATGGAAGTTTTGTAGAACTAAAACAGTGAAAAGTATAAAAAGGAACAGTGAAGGAAGTGTAAAAAGGGCATACAAAAGCGAACAAACACAAATACTATTTCCAATATTCTCGAATCTCGAAGTGTATGATAGTCATCAAAGCAGGGCACACGCAACTAGTCTCGCCGCCTTTTTCTTTATCCTGCGCTCAGCACGCCCAGCTGGGTTCATGCTTTGGTGAACACGACGTTTACCGCTTGTAGCGAAAACGTCACCAACGCTCTCCCTCTTATCTCAACGGCACGAAATTCACAGAGAACGTAAAGAAAGACTTGCTTGACAAAAAGAGCTTCTCCGCAAGTTAACACGACTCCTATTGGCTGAGTTAGTCACGTGTAAATTCGTGTAAAATGGATAGAAATAAGAGGCGAAGCCTTGAAAAAGAAAGGTTATCACTCCTCGCATTTTTAGTATTTCACCACGAAAATTACAGAGAATAAATTAGAGGGTTTCCTTGATCGAATGAGCCATAGCTGAGGCATTGCGGAGAAATCGTTTTTTAGATTTGCACCCATTTATGTGCAACGCGGGATACCATGTTTTCCCACCAACTCGCGATATATGGCGAGTTGGGACGGAAAGAGTTAAACTTTGGACAATGATTGCCAGACCCCAAACAGCTCTTTAAGTTGAGACCATTATAGAAGTTTACAATGCTGTTTGTATAAGATTAAATATTTACGAAGTGGGCGGCATTGTAGTAAAAAATCTTAAAGCTTGCAAAGTGCGAAATCGACAAAGGTTAAACGCAGTTGTCATATAATCGGATGCCACACGAGTTTTACATGGTATACCAGTTGAAAGATGGTAAAACAGTTAGCGTGACAGAATTATATTAGAGACCAAAACACTAAAATTCTATAAAATTTAAACGAACTTAATTATGTAGCCATCGGGTTGAAACTTACCCAGTTAAAAAAAAGCTTAATACCATTGATACCTAAGAGTTAAATATGCGTTATAAAGAGTTAAAGTTTTTTCGAAGTCAGGGTAAAACTAGTCCTGGTACGTAGAAAGTAACTATATCTTACCTTGTGCGTCGTAAACGTATTTGAAATGTCGTTGGACCCGACCACACTATGCCATATTTTATCTCCATACAACTTTTTAATATGGTCCGCCATACTGTCTAAGATGAGGCCATACATTGTGCCAACTTCGCCGCAATATCAGAAAACGTGAAATGCAAGCGAAGCGAAGGGCATCTTTCGTTGTATCTTTCGATGTGACAACGGCAGAACATACCCAGCAAAACGTTGTCTAAAACAGACGTTTGCCTTGGTTTGTTTTTTGAATAAGTGTCAATAGCATTTGTGAGCATCAGCGCAAAGCGGATTAGGTGACTGGCCCATATTGTTTTGTCTTTTTATGTTGCTGGAGCAAGGGTACGTATTCGTACGAACTAACCGCATTGCAAAGACGCGCGCAAATAGTCCGGTTGTTTGCCCACAAATTCTTCGATACACATATTGCGTTAATCCGGAGAACGGACACGCTTGTTATCTTGACAGGAGTAAGATGTTTGTTTTTTTCGAACAAAATATGATAAAACGCCAATTTGTTTTGGTAACCTATGTTCGCATATATTGTTAAATTCGGTCCGTTTTCCTACGACATTTTAAAACGTGATTTCGGTCGTAAATTGCACGCATTATCACACCACGCGTTTTTTGAGGTTTGTGTAGTTTTAATTTTGTCTATTAATATTACATATTTAAATTTGTCACATTACATCACGGCTGTGAAATTTTACTTTAGGTTCTATTATAGCGTGAATTTCAGAACCAAAAAGCTTTTAGACATCGCTCAGAGGAATGGTACAGGCCACTGAAATGTAACATCAACAAAACGTGCGCTAACACTTGCCGCCAGCAGACCAGGGATTAAACCTCGATACGTTTTGCCAGTTCCGTTATGTGATGGATGGGTAATGTTGAAGTATATACAGTATATCCCGACTTCAAACAAGGTTAAATTTGCCACCGCTTTAACGCTGTGGTTAATATCAGCTAAAAAGCATAATTTTAATAGTAACAGTTATACCCTTTCGCCGATTTCAATAATGTACCGTTTTTATTGCAATAACCATGTATCCTTTCACACTTTAGTATCGTTTCGATACGAGCAAGCACTGAAACGGTCTACGTAAAACTTCTGCAAACCCCAGTTGTTTAAATGCCACGAAGGTATTACACAGTACATAGAGTTAAAATGTGGTGGAGTCAGTACTCAGAAATGCTTAGTAGACACTTCAGCAATCCTCCTATTGCCAACGAACCGGATGTATCTATTACTCTTTAGTATTTGGTGAACGAAGTAAGGAGTATGTCCTTAATAAAAAGTAAGGACTATGTACTAAATAAAAAGTAAGGACTATGTACTAAATAAATATTTCAATTGAAGACAGTCGATTTATAGTCATTACTTCGTTACATACTTAGTAGAAAGGTAACTTAAAATGTGATATGTCCAAGCAAACCACATGTGTTCAAGCAATGCTAAAACCCTTGATAGTAATGGCCTTGCGGAAAGTCTTAATGGCAGTAACAGAAATCGTGTTAACAAAGTACTAAAAGCATAAACCAAAAAGTAGCAATGCCTTTGAATAAAGACATATAAATTAAAAAAGATTTTTTATTGAAGTAAAACAAGTGTTTGTAGTTCTACACAAAAAAGTGAGTTTTTGTCCGTAAAACCGGTAAGCAAAGTGCATTTTTGAAACTCCAGTAACCGAACACCGGTTTCAGAATGTTTAAATCAAACTTTGAGAAGCAAATTAAGGGTGATAAAATGAATTGAGGCCCAGTGGATAAAGCATATAGGCGTATGGGAAGGGGTTTGAAGTTAAGTGTTAGGAAATGAAGGTTATAGGCAAGCAGCGAAATGTTGGGAGTTAAAGTTAAGCTTAACAGATAACTGGGTGGAAATAAAAAATGAAGGATTAGTGTAATATTGGAATGTCTCCTTTAAAAGATTACGCTCTTATATCCTACAATACACCAGTTTGTTAAATTATAGTCTATACAACAAAATTGTTTATTGACAACAGTTAAAGATATAGATCGCCTAAAGTTATATTAAATACACTGCAAAATAAGGAGATGACTTATCCGACATAGCCAAGGGCAAGGTTATAACTTTTGCATTCTAATCTGTTTACAGTTTACTGAGTGGTATAAAACGTGGGCTTGAAACCGAATATTTTGTTTTGCAACCAAAATCTTTAACCTCATATGCCCTTTTAGAGAGAAATATAACTTATTAAAAGGCAGCTTGTCAATGAAATTGAATATTGCAGTACCACGACAGACTATTACAATAAAGAATACTGATCAAGCTAGACAATAAGGAAATACTCAAATTTCCTTTTCGCATTTGCAATTATTCCGACTAATTGGTTGTTTTTTACTATATCGTTTGCAGCATTAGCTCAGTATAAATAAAATGAGTAGATCCTATTTTAAGCTGTTATTTCTATTGAAAGTATTTAGCAATCTTAATTTGTATACATGTTGTCTTAACCTAAACCAATAGTAAAACTTAGCTAGTCGGTTGTTTCTTATAGGCAATTAGCAGACATTACCTAAACCCAGTAGATGAATATTCTCTAATAAATCGAAGGAAAGTCTTAATCGTATACAACACTCTGGAATTGCTCTGTTAACCTGGCGCGAGGTAATCTGACGATGGCCCTTGTGATAACATTACCTTTCGTATTCGCGAGGTAAGCTAACGAATGTGATACAGCATTAGACTAAACTTAGCAGTTAGTGCGTACTGTTTTAATGCTAGGATAGGATAGGATAGGATAGAAAACCAAGGGGATTAATACACGGGCAATCGTCAGATCACCTCGTGGCCACCGTCGGGTTACCGGAGCTATTTGCAGTGTGTTGTATATAATATACACGTTCCTTTAATTTGGTTTAATCCGCTGGGTTCAGGCAATGACCTTGCGAACAGTTTTAGCACCTGCAACCTTTCGATTTAAAGGCGACGCACTTAACCGCCAAACTAACCGGCCGGGGTAATATATAAACATTAAGCTATATAAGTGCTCATTTAGTTAAAAACTAACGCTTGCTCAATGCACGGCTCGCTAGGTACAGGTTTTAATTTTATTAATTTTGATATTAAGTTTTTTATTGCAATTTCTTTTTAACTTGGTTAAATGTAAGGTTTAACGGCTATGACGCTATGTCATTTTTTTACTATTGTGTTTGAACAACTGTAGTTTTTGCGTTTTGTCCTATACCTCCTTAACTTAAAATAAGTATGCTATTATTCTTTAATGTATTAAAAGAGCGAAATAATAAACTAAACTACATAAGTAACCTAAAATCAAAGCGCAACCTTACGATCACAAAATATAAAAGAAACATGACGATTTGCACATATTAAATATCCTATGCTCGATATAATCATTATTATACCTCTTATTATACCGAAACTTAATAATTGATTGATTTTTAGACGTGTTGAAACGACTGTCGGTTTGCCGTTTTTTTCATGTTTTCCAAATTTTAATCAAAGGTCCTGCTTCGTGTTTTCATCATGGAAACTAAAAATAAACTAAACTAAACAATTCTTCCTCCAGTTGAATTAGTAAAAGCTCTGTTCACAATAATGCCGGGTGGCGACTGTTTAAAAGAAGCGCTGAAAACAAGCAGCTTAGCGTCGAATTTACAATTCAACGAACAAATTAAGTAAGTTAATTAATCGTATTATAATAAAAAGTATTTTAAAATTATAGACAGCAATCATATGGGAATGTTTATGGTGGAACCAACATTCAAATTAGATAATATTATAAAAATTGGTTTTTGGATTCCAACATTTCTGAATTTTAGGGTATTTTTTATCTTTTTTACCAAGCCTAGTTTAGAAACCAAAAGCATCGTCACTAAGAAAGTTTTTGTATAGCAGTTGGTATAAGTGTCATTCACGTTAATCATTCGTTTACATGACCGTTCATAAGTTCATATTAGCGTAGTGGATTTTATTTATGATTTCGATGGTTATAAATGTAAAACTGTAAGATGTACATTTGTGCTTTTTTTAATTCAAATTTTTTTCAAGTGTTAAAAACACTGATTATTTACATTAATCTGTCGACCGTAATCTGCTCAATATGTTTTACATCAAGTGAGAACTATAAAAATATAACTTTATTAAATTATTTGTAATCATTTCTCCAAGTACCCACAGTATAAATATTTTTTACACCTTGGGTACCCAGTACGTTTTACTTTTTTATACACCTGAGACCCCCACAGATCTTTAAATGCTGAAAAACACCACATATACCACCTTGGATTCGGGCAGTCCCCCTTCCCGCCACCAGAATTTGCGCAGAAGGTGCTCATGGAAAATGTTGCTGACGCTGAGTATCTTCCAGTGAAAGGTGAATAACGTTTGTTTCGAATTATTTAGCTACTTTTTTAATTCTCGTATCCAAATAAACATGCGTTAAGAAAAAATCGTAAAATTATGAACACTTATTTCAGCACTGACCCAACATTAATATGTGTAATTTTTTTTTATTGAGGGTACTTTTTTTCGGAACGCATATCCAAATAAACATATTTTTTATAGTACTTTTTTCGAATTGTGTTTTTTTTGGGGGGGTGTACTTTTTTCGGCCCGTATAGTGGCAAAACTATATCTAACTCTGACTTAACACTAATATAAATAAATGTTGTTTAGAATTATTTAATTAAATCATAATGTGTGCTTCTGTACCCAAATAAACATACTTAAGTGCAATACTAAAAGGGAGCAGAAACGAATTTTAATAATAAAACAATAAAAACTACTTAACCCTGTCACCAACGCTAATCTCAAATCCAGAAATAACCCTGACTCCACCCCTTAAAGGTTTAATATTTATTTTAGGGAGCATTTATCCCCCATTATCATTTCCTTTTTTTAGTTTCCCCTACATTTAATAAAAAATACAATGGTTCTAGCAAAGCACAAGCTAAAACAAAAATAGAAAGAACGGCAGGAATCGAACTCGCGATGTCCGTATCCGGATCAGTTTGGTTTCTAGGTGTATTAAATGTAGAATTGTCGAACCTCTCTTTTTTCCATCAAATAGGTTTACCACTTCTGCGTAAGATGATACTTGAATTTCATTGCAAACTTGACGATGTTCATCACTTCTCCGATGATAGTTGTATTGTTGGGCCGGGAACTAAAGAACTTATCTTTTTACTGATGTCTGTTCTTGCTGGAGGTTAACAATTTGTTCATTTTTATGGAAAACTTATTTAACAGGTGTCAGCACCTTGTGTTTGCAGTCGATTCTACAATGTCATCACGACAATGCTTAGATAGGTGGACCTCAATAAAGGTGCAATTTCTAGTATCAAGGTGTGCAATAAGATGTTGCAACACTTTGGCCACTTTTACGATTTAATCCGGCTCGCAAAGTGCCGGTAGAATAGAATATGATATTTATGTTTACCACCGTGGGTGGGAAACACAGATGGCGTTATCATACGCGCAATCGTCAGATTACCTCATGAATTTACATTAAAAATCGTTAGATTACCTCGCGCCCATTGTAGGGTTGCCGGAGCTATTGTACTGTGTTGTCAATGCTTTTTAAACGTTCCTTAAATTTTGGAACTCATTACTCCATGAAGTTTAGGCGGTGTTAAGTGCCTTGCCCAAAGGCACAACCAGCTAACGTCCAGTTTCAATCCTACAACCTTTCGGCTGAGCGGCGACGCACTAACCCATCAAGCTAATCGGTTGGTCAGTTTTTCATTTTTGGGAAGGGGTAATGTTACTACACAATATGGACAAAATAACTATGTTTATCCAAATTAACACAATTCAAATATTTTTAGATGTTCTTCTACTTTCACCAACGTGGACCACGTACAAACCGCAAGCAGTACTATCCGGTCATACAGTTTACTGTATCCCAACCAGCTTCGAAGAAAACTGGAAGTTGACTCCAACCATGATAAATAAAGTAATTAAGCATTGCGTCAGGTTTTGTAGTTCGATATTTTCTAGGATTTTCACAATTATCATAATTATTTGACTCTCGCCTGTCATTATTTTTATATTTTCCAGTTTTCAATAAGGTAAAAAATAATTACCAGAAAAAAGTTAAAAAAGTTAGAGCTGCCGCAGGGG
Source organism: Ciona savignyi (assembly GCA_000149265.1). Taxonomy (NCBI): domain Eukaryota; kingdom Metazoa; phylum Chordata; class Ascidiacea; order Phlebobranchia; family Cionidae; genus Ciona; species Ciona savignyi. The sequence goes on along the minus strand of CH002105.1, from coordinate 441,430 downwards.
CTCAAACTACGCAAAAAAACTTCCCCATTCTTTCCGTTTGTCATGTAACCCCTGGCCAGATTTGGATATAAAATTGAGTACCTATAATATTTAATATCAGAACTATATTTTTTTTAAATGCAGCATTTAGATTATATTATGAATTATGATACATCCCACAATTTAAGCCCAAAATATAGGCTAGGAAAAGGATATTCATGTTTATCCCCGTGAATCGGCAAACGCAATAGGGGGCGGTAACACACCAATAATCCACTAGGTAAGGATAGGATATAGGGGATAGGATATTCATCTTTATCCCCGTGAATGGGAAAACCAAAGGGGTTAACACACGGGCAGTCGTCAGATCACCTCGCGCCCATCGTCGGGTTACCGGAGCTATTTGCAGTGTGTTGTATATGATAGACACGTTCCTTCGATTTGGTAGAACCCATTAATCTGCTGGATTCAGGCAATGTCCGTAAAGTGCCTTGCCCAAGGACACCACCGACTAGCTAGCGACCAGTTTCGCACCTGCAACCTTTCAATTGAAAGTCGTCGCACTCAACCGTTAGACCATCGGGCCGGTTCAAGCACTGTCCGCTAAATGCCTTGTCCAAGGCCATCTACAGTCACCAGTTTTAACGGGGTGAGAATCGAATTGCCGACAAAGGTGCTGGCTCCTATACGACCTGTCTTTGTGAGAATTTGCAATACGCTGAGGCGGCTTCTTTTATTCAGATTTTGAAATAACGCGTCACGAATTTATTCAAAGTTGACACGAACATGACGGATCGGGCGGTAAAAACGAGCGTTTTATACTACGGTGAAATGGTGGGAAAGGGAACTATAGAGATCTTATTCTCCTGTGACATCGATATAAATAAATACAACAGTGGCGACAATAAATCCTACACGAAGTCATTACTTGGGAGTAAAACCCCACGCTCTGGCCACTGAGTCCCTAAGGCTCTTTAATCAACAAGTATGTTAAGTTTATTTTACAAAAATTAATTCTTCTTTGCCAGCTCTACAATGAGAACTCAGTCAAGGACAACAGTATTTTGATATTTTGCAACCCAGACAATCCAAGTATGCATTTTAATATCCTAAACTCTGTTGCTTATCTTGTAGTTCATCTTAATTATTTGTGAAAATAATGGTGTAGCTATGTACTGATAGATGTGAACTTAAAGTCAATTTCGTTCTGTTTAAAATATTAATATTTTTACAATAGTTCGCCTTTCATCCAAAGGGTTGTCGAAATATGTTATACACAATCAATTTCACGTGTTATTCATATTAAGTTGTCCATACAACAAAATATCCCTTCAGTTCTGGCTGTTGCTGTGAAGGAGAGTTACCACACGGGCAATCGTCTGAACACCTAGCGAATATGTAAGGGAGCATTTTCACAAGGACAATCGTCGGATTAACTCGCGAATACGTAAGGCAGCGTTATCACACAGAGAATCGTCAGATTGTCTCGCGAATGCATAATGGCGCGTTATTACACAGGCAATCGTTAGATTACTTCGCGATACGCAAGGGACGCTACCACACGGACTATCGTCTGAATACTTCGCGAATATTTTAGGAAGCGTTATCACACGGGCAATCGTCAGATTACCTCGCGAATTTGTAATGCAGCGTTATCACATGGCTAATTGTCAGATGCCTACCATGATAATACAATCAGGTTAAATTATCCTAATGTTATTTCACTTTTCACATTTAGCTGGAATCAACTACACTACGAATGAACTGCAAGCGTTAAGGTGAACGCAATAATTTCAATGGGTTTAAACCATCAAATTATCTATATAATATGCATAAAAATTTCTAAATATTTTCTTTAACAAACATAAAAAATTCTTTAACAAAGAATTTATCCTGTTTAAAGTTTAGACAAGTAAACTCTTTTGCGGGGTCTTTAAGTCCACAAAGACAATTTAAAAGCTTTTGAGTATTCTGCACCTCGTGGTAATCTGAAGGTTGCCTATGTTAAAACGAACTTTGTCCGACTAGTATGGTGAGTGAAAGCGTCGCCTTTCACCCGAAGGGTTGCAGATTTGAAACTGGTCACTAGCTAGTCGGTTGTGTTATTTTACTTATTTAAATAAATGTGTAAATTAGACACAAAACACTGAAATAGCTCTGGTAACCGGACGGTAGGCGCGAGGTGATCTAATAATTTCGGTTTTTCAGTACTTCAAGAGAATAACACATGTATATCCTGTCAAAATTCTTGTTTACTTTTAATACTTATAGTATTTTTAATAGAACTTTCATTTCCAATCATAGATTCCAAATAAATATAAATCTTCTAATATATTTTACATATGTTTTTAGTGTTGAATTTAAGAAGAGGAATCTCATTGTACTAAGTGATGAAATATATGGACGGCTAGCGTTTAAAGACGATCACTTAAGCTTGGCTAAGGTAGCAATTTTTTTACATTCTCGTAGTTTGGTTCATTATTTTTTTACGTTTTTTACTATGAAAAGCATAACCACGCAATCGTTTTATCAATGTATATATATGTAGTGAGGTTTCGAGGATATACAACAGGGTGTTGTTTATAAACTTTTCATCAGTTTTGCTACAATCCATTTTTCATTTTTTCACAAGTGCATTTCCAAGAAACACAGCAAACCAACCCTGCACTAAAAATTATTTTAACGTTTTTTACTTCATTATTTTTACCCGCGCGATGAAACATGAATTATTTTTAACCCACGGTGGTAAACATAAATCTCAAATATCCCTTAGTTCTACCCAGAGAGAACAGTGTTGTCTTGTGGATTGTCGAAATGGGCAAGTTGCGGGGGGTGGAGGCTTGGATACCACTTGTACCCTCGCCAACTTCAAGGTTTTATGTGCTTTAATAACAAATTTATTAGTTTTTTTAATAGTAAATTCATTTTTTTTTATTAAAAACCTTTAACCCTTCTGGTGAAAGACAATACACTATCCCAGCGATCTATTTTAAATATTAACTTTAGTTTTTGTTATAACTTTTTAAGATAACTTTAGTTTTTGTTACGTTTATTATGGATAACTTAAGTTTTTGTTACAATGTGCCACCTTTAAATTTTGTTAGTTTCGAACCTTATGCTAAAAGGCACCAACCCACCTATCTATTCATCCAGACTAGTAATAATTTTACAGATGCAAAAACATTTTCTGTGTTGTTGTGAAAACACAGATTAAAAATATTTACCTAAAAGTTTCTGAAACTGTTTTTCACAGATGTATGCAATGCAGTTGCCAGTGCTGCAAGCAACACATATACATGTGCGCCGACCCCTATTCAACATGCTGCTGTTTCTGTAAGTATCATCTGTTCGGTCATATTATTTAACATATACCATGGAAAATATATTATTATTTGTAATAATATTTTTGCTTACTTAAGTCTATCCTAGTGAAAGGGAACGAAAGAGGCTTTATCGCACCTTCGCGTTACCAGAGCTATTTCATATTTTTCTGTAAGATTGAGACATTCCTTCCATTTGGTATAATTCATCAATCCACTTACTTCCGGCTATGTTCACTAAGTGCCTTGCCCAAGAACACAGTCTATAGGTAAAGACCAGTTCCGATCCTTTAACCTTTTGGTTGAACGACGACATTAACCTATCAAGCTCATTGGCAAAACAAGCGTTTAAATCAATTTACTTCTTCCAGCTGATGAAATTTGACGAAGACAGTCAAACTTACCTGAAGCATTGTAAACGAATATTAGAAGCAGTTGCAAGTTACTGTTGCCAGTAAGTTAGCATTTTTTAGCGGGCCAAGTGTCGCACCCATGTTAGGCTTGTTTCTTAGACGAATTTTTTTGTATATAATTTGGTAAGCTTATCTAGTGGTCGCGTATATTAGTTGTTTCCTTGAACAGGGATTAAACTTGACAACGCCTTCACCAAACGGATAAATGGGCTGTACTAAAACTGAATGGACGTTTTAACTATATACCAAACACTGCAATGGCTCTGGTAAGCGACGATGGGCGCGAGATGAACTGACAAATGTATAACAACATTAATAAACCACCTATACAACTGCGTTTTCCAAAAACGAGAAATACGAACTATCGAATTGCATTCTAAGTAAACGGAATACTACTTACATTAAATTAACAATTTTCACAGGAAGTTACGTTCGGTCGGTGTCAGAGTTCACATGCCGAGTTCCGGATATTACGTTTTTCCCGATTTCGAGATAATCCGACCGATGTTGGCAGAAAGAGGAATAACGACTGGTGCTGGGATGTGCGCTGCGATGCTGGAGGAAGTTGCAGTTGCTGTAAGTCGCAGAACATATACACAGTCGCCGATAGTATAGAATTTTCATATTTATCTCCGTGAATGGAAAAACGAATTTGCGTTATCACACAAGCAATCGTCAGATTGCCTTGCTCCCACCGTCGGGTTACCGGAGCTATTACAGTGGGCTGTGTTTGATTGAGACGTTCTTTCAACTTTATTTGAACCCAAAAAGTCAGCGAAATGCATTGACCAACAACACAACCGACTTGCAAGCTACTAGTTTTAAACCAATAAACCTTTGTTGGAAGACGACGCACTAATACACCAAGCTAATCGCTAGGCTTGAGCTGACCTTGCTAAATTGCTGTCCGAAATGGATTCACTGTTATATCGGGTTGGAATCTTTTTTTTAATAACACGGGATTTTGGAACATTACAAGGGGTTATAAGTTGTAACCCTTTAAAAATCAAATAATGTCATCAAACAAATGGTTTCGAGTCCTGTCTCCATTATTTTATAATAAATGTCCTGTAGCCATACATATTAAGACGTAGGCCTATGAACGTATACAACAGTTGCTTATTGTCGTAGCTTTTTAATATTCGTCTTTAGATTATCCTTACTTGTGTTTATAGTTGGGTTATTCCAAGGGTAATAACGCTCCCTTACTTATTTGCGAGCTAATCTGACGATTGCCCGTGTGGTAACGCTCCCTTACGTATTAGCGAGGTAATCTGACGATTGCCTGTGTGATAACGTCCCTTTACATATTTGCGAGGTAATTTTACGACTGACCGTGTGATAACGCTCCCTTACGTATTCGTGAGGTAAACTGACAATTTCCCATGTGATAACGTTCTTTATAGGTTTTCCTATTTACGGGAGTAAACACGAACATCTTAACTAAATAATGTAAAGTGTCTTCGTCTCTTAAAATGTAAATTCCATCTTTCCCACGTTACAGGTAATGTCAGGCGGCCCTGCATATCTACATCCTTTGCACGAGCTGACGGTTCGACTCTGTTATATCAATTTTAACGGTGAGTTTAAGTATAATGCATGGTGGTGTCGGTATGCAGTGGTGCTGGTTTCGATCCCGCAATCGTTCGAGTGAAAGTGACTCTTGCCCTGCTAGCGTGTCAATATGCTGAATGCATTAGCTGCAATATTAATTTTTAAAAAAGCTTAAAATGGGTGTTACGACGGCAAGCAGTGAATAGGACTTCCAATTCCTTTATTGGTTGAAAGCGCTAACCAAAAAAAGATATGTAAGAAGACACTAAAAAAGGGAAAATGAAAAACTACAAAATAATGCAATATCGCTTCTGTTAATTCCTTGAAAGTCCACTCCTATATTAAAACTGCTGCTTCCTTGGTCGAAAACCAACACAAAAGGATTTTATAAATCAAAAACTACACCATAGAAACAAAAGATTACAAAAATCAATATACCATTAACAATCCATGGACCATAAAAAAAACTACTGCAGCGGTGCAGTTACACTAGGGACTTCCACCCTAACGTCATTGCACAAGTGCACTGTGGCGGGTATGCAAGGCGGCAAAACCCAAACCATTAGTATCCTTAGAATCATACGTTGCTTTTAATTGATTTAATTATTGGGTGGTTTTTATCATTTATACACCAGCGGATAAGGGAATTAAAGGATTTATTAACGGTTATCGTGGAAATATTTGTGGCGAAACCAACTGCTGGCAAATTGGTGTTGTTTTCTTATGTTTTCCCCATTTAGTGTTTGAGGGGCGTTAAACCGTGTGCAAGAGGAAGACTGCTTGTGCCTACCATGGGGTTGGCGGAGCAATTGCGGTGTTGTATATGGTGCTGTCGGCTGTTTTTTACCCATTAACCATTCGAGTGACGATTGTCCGAGTAATAACTTCCCTTGCGTTTTTTCAGTCACGGGAATAAAAATAAACATACCATCCGGTTCTATTCTCAATAAACTTAACTGGGGATTCCCACCCTAACATCAGGGGCGGCAGCATACCAAGCAAGTGAAGCAATCGGGCTCCGCCAAGAGCTTCCAAATTCGTTCGTGGAAACTGAATGTGAAGAAACATTTAAAGCTATCAACTTAATCGTTAGCTGGGTGGAGGAACAGAAAAAGAGAAAGTGTTAAAATACATGAATAAAGAATTTATATTGCTAATCACTAACTAATTCACACTTAAGTTCGCTTAGTTAAAAATTACGTGTATGCAGAAGTTGTTACCAATCACTCGCTCTACCTTATGTCATAAATAATGATAATGTTATTTACAGATGATTTTTAACTAGCTATGTGTTTAATTTTCGTTTTATATTTTTGTCTTAAGTATTAGGCGAAAAAAGTTTATTTGGGTGCCTTTTCCTAATTGATTTTGCTATATAGATTTCCTGAAAATTCAAATTAAATGAGATGTTTTTTTGTTAATTTTTAATAGCAATATGCTTATGCGTTTTAGTAAAAGCATAATCTAGATCCTATCCGTTAATTATTTGGTGTGTTCACCTGATTTACTGTTACATTATTTATATTGGTGTTTATTCACTATTATTCGGCAGCTTGAACAGTTTTTGATCGAAACTAGCCCATAGCTAGTAAATTGTGCCTGAAAGCAATATACCCGGTAAAAGATTACATTAGTTAACTGATTATTTGTATCAAATAAAACCTGTATTATTATTACACTCGAATTCAACACACTGCATGAGCTCCGGTAACCTAATTAGCCGCAAGATAATCGAAAGATTACCCGTGTAATAACGCTCCCTTACGTATTTGCGAGGTAATCTCCTATCGTTTAGTGCGGGGATTCCTAAAATGGGGGTGCGCCCCCCAAGGAGGGCATTAAAGCTTAACGAGGGGGGTGCGAGCATGACAGTGAGAGATTGGTTTAACAAGCGCAGCAGATCTTCGATGTGCGTTGTCTTTAACAAAGCCTCGAATTAAACGACTAGTTTCTCCAAAACAGTTGCATCCTTCACACTAAGCAGGAAAAAGGCAAATAAATTATTGTTCCATTTTTCTTGAATTTGAGGCTTGGTGAGGCGTGAGCATGAATGATAAACGTCAAGGGGGCGCGACTAAACAAATTTAAGAATCAGTGCTATAGTGACTAATACTTCAATCGCGGTATTTTTCTACATTGGAGCTGTTTTCGAAGCGTTTTTCGAAACATTTTTTCCCTTATTTACAAACGCGTCATTAGTCTATACAGTCATCCTTTCCTGCGACAAAGACTATTCTTATGAATGGGATTATAGTTTAGTTAAGTTATTTTTTGTTTCCACGATGAAAACACGAAGCAGGAACTTTGATAAAAAATTGAAAAACGGTTAAAAACGACAAAACGACAGTCCTTTAAACACGTTTAAAACCAATCAAATAGCAAGTTTCGGTATATTTAGATGTGGCCGCTAAACCCACATAACAAAATAAATAAAATTAAAAAAATGTTTATAAAAAATTACACTCACGCAATCGATTTTATTACACAAGCAGTGGTTATGTATAACCTCAAGCCAACCGTCGAGTTAACGTAGCTAATAGTGTGTGTTTTTATGTATGATTAAAATTGTACAACTTTTGGATTTCAACCCATTTCACTGCGTTCGGGCAAGATATGATATATTTATTTTTATACCCGTGAATGGGTAAAAGCAAGAAGTGTTATCAAACGGGCAATCGTCAGTTTACCCCGCGCCAACACCTGGTTACAGGAACTCTTGCAGTGTGTTGTATATGATTAGGACTGCAATTTTGTAGAGCCTATAATCTACTGGGTTTAGGCCAGGGGTCGGCAACCTGTGGATCCGGAGTCATATGCGACTCTTTTATCCTTCTGATGCGGCTCTTTTATTTTTAATTGCTACTGTAGCGAGAGCGCTTAATAAGTTTAACACTTGTGCATAAGTGAATAAAACAGAAAACACTAGCGTCTCTATCTCACACAGTGTTGTTTTTCTTTTATTGCGAAAAATAGTAATAGTTTTGCGACTCAGAGTGATTTTTGTTTTGTAGAATATCGGTTAAAATGGCTCTTTATTGCAAAAAAATTGCCGAGGGCTGGTTGAGGCTATGTCCGTTAAACTTCTTGCCCATGAGCACAAAGAAAAGCGACCCAAATTCGAAACAACAATCCTTGAGCTGAAAAATGCGACACACTAACCGACCAAGCTACGCTTCCAAACCTATACACTCAGCGCCTCATTGAAGGACAACACGCAAACAAGCGACAGGTTTTGATCCCACATTACTTCGGCCAAATTATGACCGATTGTATAATACCTTATATCAAAAGTTGGGCAAACACGCTCTTATACGCCCTTGTTTGTTTAAAGCTTACTTCTTTTAATACGATATTTACCAAGCAAGTTTAAACAAATATTGGAAAAGGTAAGGCGTTGACCACTTTCCTCAAACTTAAACCAAAGTTAAATTAATATAATATATCAGACCACAGACGCGTCTTTGGACGATATAAGTATAATACTTTAGTTTTGATCAGTAAGTTTTTGATCAGTTATCAATAGATTAAAACAGAGGAGGTGTGTGATGAAAGTTGCTGAAAGTCGTAAAGTTGTTTAAACATGGACGGCACAGGTGTGCAACTTATAGAATTATGCTGCCTACCTTAGTTTAGAAGACAAAAAAAATTGGCTGACATTCTAAAATAAGTCTGCTAATGCTAAAAAGATTCCGCCGAGATGCTAAAAAAATTGTGTGGTCGAATGGCTAGCGCAACTTATTTATATACATTACCACATTTAAAACTGACTGTGTGGCTTTAAAAGCTGAATTTGCAAAAAGGCAATTACTGGTTAAAAACTGATTTACGCGTTAAAAATGTCCGATTTTAATATACGCGTCAACTCTGTCATAATTGCTGTTGTGAAATACGTATTTTAACCTGGGGTCGAAATAAACCTGTATATGATGTAACTTTTATTTACTTCTTAAAATGCACTAAATAGAAGAGTACATGCTTTAATTGTAGCAAAAGTTGAGCGGGAAACGGCAAATCCACAGTCGTTATAGTACGTTATAAAAAAACTAAAATTAAAGCAAGTTAAGAAAATATGTGCACGCGTTCGCTTTATTTGTGAACTATAACCGCGTGTGGACTAATTAAATTAACACCAGCAACTTTGTACTTGCCGACATTTCTGTCTTTCATAACAGATTGAGTGTGGCGTTTCTTTTACACAGCACTGGTTGTTTAACTCTTTCCCTCCCAACTCGCCATATATGGCGAGTTGGTGGGAAAACATGGTATCCCGTCTGTCCATAAATGGATACAAATCTAAAAAACGATTTCTCCGCAATGCGTAATGGTAGAGACCTCAGCTATGGCTCATTCGATCAAGGAAACCCTATATTTTATTCTCTGTGATTATCGTGGAGAAATATTAAAAATGCGAGGAGTGATAGCCTTTCTTTTTCAAGGCTTCGCCTCTTATTTCTATCGATTTTACACGAATTTACACGTGACTAACTCAGCCAATAGGAGTCGTGTTAACTTGCAGAGAAGCTCTTTTTGTCAAGCAAGTCTTTCTTTACATTCTCTGTAAATTTCGTGCCGTTGAGATAAAAAGGAGAGCGTTGGTGACGTTTTCGCCACGGGCGGTACGCCGCGTGTTCACCAAAGCATGAACTGGGCTGTGCCTGCTGAGAGCGTCCTGCTGAGAGCTCGAATTTCAATTACAAATAGTAAAAAAACTACTGAAGATAAAAATACAGTTCGAATTTTCCTGAGTACAAAAACTATTAGACAATCTACATTCCAATTTTCATATCATTTGGGCATTCCAATAATAAGTGAGTATTTTGTTTGTCAGTGCACCTCAAATTTTTCAAAGTCGAGCAGAATTTTCTTTGCATAAAAAGTGGTGTTCACTAAAGTTTACATAATATATTCTTTATTCGAGGTAGATTTTAGATGTGCAGCTTATTTAAAAGAGGGATAAATTATCTTTCCAACCATACTAAATATTAAATCATAGCATAAACTTTAGAAAAACTGTGCTAATTTGAAAATGACTAAAAATTGTAAAAAACACTGCGGGACAGCATGTTTGAATTAATGCATTTGGCCGGGAGTGAAAGAGTTAATATCATTATGACTAGGTTTGGAAGAAAAGTCGACGTTGAAAAGATGGTGTATAGGTAAGTGTGAATTTGCGTTCGTTTTGTACGTACATGTTAGGCGTTTTGAGTTGAAACCTTTTATGATGTGGTTGGTATTCATGTTTTATACCCGTAAATGGAAACCTAAGTTTTTTGGTTTTTATTCGAGGTCAGTTTCGAACCCATTAAGGGTTCGTCAATTAAAACTATTTTTATTACGAAGTCTGTATATGTATCGGTCGTTTTAACCATTCGGCAACCGTACTGAAAAACGTAAGTTTTTTTTTAACTGCTCAGTTTCGAACCCATGGTGGGCTCGTCACTCCGTCCGTTTTTTTATATATTGAATTGGTGTATGAATCGGTCGCGTTTACCATTCGGCCACACGACTGTTCATGGAAAACGTAAGTTACGTTATCACACGTTACGTAAAACTACTTTGCGCCCACCCGGTTACCGAAGCTGTTCCAGTGCGTTGTGTATGATTGGAAGGATGAAAACTGCACAGAAAACAAGTATATTAACCATTAGGTTTGTGTCAGGGCTGGGGTTAAAGTTAAGGTTAGTTCTGGGGTTAAGATTTATGTTTGAAGTAGAATTAGTTTCCACAGTTTTAATTTTGTTATCTGTTTTTTTTTAACCGAGCAAAGTTTCTAACCCATGCTAGGTTTGTCACTAGGACCGTTTTTGTATATAATTTGGTATAAGTATCGGTCGCGTTAACCATTTCCAGTATCGCTCGTTAACCAGTATCGGTCGCGTTAACCACGTCCCCACTGTTTCACTCCGCAAATTAAAAAGACCTGTCGAAAAGCATGATGATTTAAACTGTTTTGCATTTTCAGGTTCATTTTCAGTTGCGCCATCGGATTTCTGGTCGGAAATTATTTCTCAACTCGAACGTATAAACGAATGGGAGCAAAAATGGCGGATCCGCGAGAGTTTTCAACCTATAAACATAGCGATCCAGATAAGACATCCGAGCAACTCAATGTGGAGAAAAATTACAGAGGAAATCTATACATTGGTAATGTAAACTTTTTACTGGGTTAATTTTCGTACCCATGATGTGATCTTCAGTGAGAATTAAGGGTTTTGCTATTAATGGGACTAACACATTAAAGCCTATATCAGAAGTCGGCAACCTTGCACTTAAAGAGCCGTAACTAATATTTAACCAAATAATAATGGTACAGTCAAGCCTAATAATATTTTTTGCAAATAAAGAAAACAACACAGTATGAGATAAAAGTTTGTTTTCTGTTTGTTTCACGTATGCATGGGTATTAAACTCATAAAGCTCTTGCTATTATAGTAGCAATAAAATTAATCTGGAACTGCAGGTTGCCGACCACTGCCTATATGTTACATGTCCCTATCTCGGAACGTGTTTTGGTGCGTGCGCT